>JAUCBN010000005.1:22904516-23504516 GCA_035048815.1 Abelmoschus esculentus
ACGAAAATGGTTCTGTTAATAGTTTAGTGTTGGTTCTGAGTGTAGGGGATGGGTGTTTGGTTCGAAAGAAACAGAGAAGAACAGAGGGGGAGTATTTACATTCGGTTAAGTCTATTTGGGAGAAAAAGAATTAATGTTTTAAGTTGGATTTTGATCCGATTTAGGTTGTTGTTCATGTCTGAATCGATTAGGATGTTTTAGATCGTATTTTGAATCGAATCGGGAGTGAAAATAGGGGATTAAATCGAATATAGGGGTTGTTTGGGACCCGAGAAAATCTGGAAAATTCCCAGATTTTCGTGGGAAACAAACACCCCAGAGAAACCGACCCAGGAGAACCGGCCCAGACCCGAACCGCGACCCGAACCCACACCCGACCCGATCTCCGACCCGACACCAAGTACCGTACGTAGCCTAGGTCTGAGATCTGAAACAGAAAACTGAGAGGGTGTAAGCTAGAAAGCCTAGTGTGTCTCTAAAGTGCAGATAAACAGAATCAGATAACAGAGCATGGCATATGGTATAATGTATGCATGAATACACCCAACACCGAACACCATCATATGAGTAGGTTCCCCAGAACCACTCTAACTCCATCACACCGAACAGAAGTGGAAACTCGACCTGCAGGTGGAGCCATTGAACAAAAGTGGTATATATTACAGAGCCACTGAGCAGAAGTGATAAAATCACTAACTTCCCCGTACACATATAATCTAACCAGATGTAATGATAAATGCAGATACAGAATCAAAATGCATGTCTTATAATATAACAGGAAGCAAGCGTGATAAATATCAGGATTAGTGATGTAATGTCAGAATGATGCATGTTCATACAGTTTTCACAGAAATTGAACATACTGAATAACAGAATTATCAGAAGAGAACACACCTGAAGCAGAAGACTCAACGACGATACTGACGTCGACTGGACTCAGCTCTACCACTAGAATGAGCAAGAGTAGAACCTACGAATAACAATTAACATTAGAGACCCTACTATGACATTCTACTGATAAGTACACTAATCAGAAATAAACCGAACTCACGTGTGGGTCCCGTAGGCTGATAAACAGGAGGTCTTCCAGGAGGAGGAGGAGGCAGATGCTCGGGGTCGAAATCCACGTCACCTGAACCAAACAGAAACTGATTCAGAATCCGTTACAGATAACTTCCAGATAACAAAACGAACTTAAAAGCCCTAAAAATGACACTTTGGGTTCGAATTTCGAAAAACGGACAGCGCCATAGGACTCAGGACGTCGAAAAACATAAAGTGGGCTCGGGTCAAAAAAGTCAACCGCTGACGTCAGCACTGGTCAACACTGACGTCAGTAGTGACGTCATCAGGTGACGTTAGCACTGACGTCAGCGGATGACGTCAACAGTGACGTCAGCAGATCGGTCCGGTCGGGTCGGGTTGGGTCGGTCGGTTCGGTCCGGTCCAGACTTTCCAGGAAAACCCAGAATTTACCCAGAAAAATTGAAATCCCCAGATTCGACCCCTCCAAATTTGATTCTAAACCCGATCCATCCTACCTCTGATTCGAACAACAACACTAAAACCGAATCAAAACCAAAAGAACATTCCCCCATGCTAAAAACAATCGAAACAGAGACGAGAACAAAAGAATATGAAGTTCGAACCATACCAGACAGAAGAAACGGCACAGCAAGGATGAAAATTCAACCGAAAAGAAGACACACTCAGAAGATAGATTCAAAGAACTATTTAGGGAGATTTTATGATTCTAAAACATAAATTTTTAGAATAAATACTCCCCCTGACAGAATCGAAACGGTAAGAAGGAAGAGGACGGTTACCATTTGAAAAATGATAAAATTCTCAAACAAGGGCCTGAACTTCTAAATAACCCTACATGACCCCCAAACTTTACTTAATTTACAAAGTGGTCACTGAAATCCCCAAATTCTAGGGTTTTTAGATTAAGGATTTTGACTTAAATTGGGGAAAAAAAAACTTAGGGGTGTGACAGAATTCATGCTTTGATGCTGTAAATTGGAAAGAAACAAACTTGACAAAACCACATGGTGTACTAAACTGTCTTGTAGTGGACTAGAGCCATGGATAAAACTATGCAAAGAAGAAACTTTCAGATGACTACAACAAGAAGTTGTCATAGATTAACTTTAATATTAAAGTGAGTCTTCTATTAGTTAGTGATTTGTTACATTAAGATACCGAATGACAAACGTACATGTGGAACCAACAAGAAAAGAAACAAAACAATTCATTGAAAGGTTCTCTGCTTTTACCTGTTGAGTCAGTTCCAATCCAATACATTATTGATATATGTTGACTTACCAAGCATGGTTGATAGACTGCAATACTTCAATTCAACTGCTTCTTTCTGGAAAATATCAGGTTATTCATTGAAACAGCTTTAATATTTTACTTTCATATGTATTTGCATTTTCTAGCTATTCATGTGATATAGTAAGCAGTAATTGCAAGGATGAGAAAATTAACTCATCTAAGTTTACTGCATTTCATGAGGTTAGTGTTGTATGAAGGAGGAAACATGAAGAATCTCACTCTTTCATGTTGCAGTCATGTGGTAACATGGACTTGACACTTATCACAGCAACTATCTCAGCTTGGTTCAAGCAAACAGCAATGTCTCCCTCCTAACCAGACCTACAACTCATAACATGATTCTTTAAATTAGTGAACTAATATATCTTGATTCCTGAAATAATATTATATTATATATAATATAATGGACTATGCACGAGTGGCTTTAAAATTGCTTCCACAGACAGTGGCTAGTTTTATAATATATAGGCTCAATTATTTTGAAACAAGGGATCTGCATCTGAAACTAGTTTATGTAGTTACTATTGTTTAATCATTTTCATTAGCTTGCACCAAGAACACGTATCTGCAATTAATGTAGATGAGTTTATCAAGTTCTTTAATAATTTCCTGAATTTCTTGTCATGCAGGAGGCAGGCAAGATCTGCAAGCACAACTTCTATATATTTTGCCAATTTATAGAAAAATGGCTGGAGTTTAATGATCAATGCAGGATTATTAAGCTGTAAGCATTACTGAGAGACAACCATCAGGATTTTCATGAAAGACGTGTGAAATTTAAATGTCAGCATGTTTTCAGATTGGTGCATGCATCCATGTGAAAGCCATTAGAGTTCTGTCGAGTGATTAGTGCATGAATCCCCTCTTGTATCCTTCTCTCCTAACAGAACCGAAGAAAATATTGTGATTGACAGATATGAAAAAGCATGTGAGATTTGTACCTAGCATGTAATAATCGAAGTAATCAAATATTTAAAACTTAACAAAGTGTTGCATTAATATCTTCAACGGGACAACAAGAATCTGAACAGCTTAGGTATTCATTGAAAAAATCCTTTGAATTCTTGTTTAACAAATATAATAATGGAGGCTCTATAATTCAGCTGGTGAGTTGGGATTGAGATACAGGTAAACCTGTAGTGTTAGTAATAAAGTGAATGTTTGCAGTACAAATAAAATGGCTTAAGTTGCAACGTTAACCATTCTTGAGAGCTAAGAAAAAGAGAGAATGTGTGGAAATAACTGTATAATTTTTTGTTCAAAAAATTGTATACATGTAACTTTAATGTACAGGTAGAATTCATAAGATTTCAACAGTTGAGGATGTTGAGAACAGTGACTCTAGATTTGATCAACCTCCTGAAGAAGCTTTCAAGACCTTCATCAAGATCTTGGATACACATCTCTGAGTTTTGGAGCTCACTTTGCACATTCTCAACATGCTTCATGTTTCCTGATTTAATCAAGGAACGCAATGCAGCATCGGCATTCTCAAATTCATTTGCCTCTTGTTCTTCTTCGCAAATGACTCTTTTCTGGTGCATGAACTTTGAAACTAGTGACCATCGGCTAAGTTTCGATTCAGCGTCTGACCCTGAAATAAAGGACAACAAGGACTCCAGCACACTGATGGTTACTGCTTCTACTTGTTTTAAGCAGTTAATCACGGCTTTGGTCTCATCATCATTGCTGAATGAAGAGCTGCTAAGTTTATTCTCCATGTGCTTCAAGTTTTTCAAGGTCTTGCAGATTGTCTTTCTCACTGCCTTCCTAGAGGTCAAGTATTTTCTAACCTAACAAGCCCTTCCATTCCTCGTCTTCGGCGCAAAATTGATTGAAATTCATGTGTGCATTCCTTCGTTTGCGACAAGGCATCTTTAGCGGTTCCACATACATCAAGGAGCATGAGAGAATCATCCAAAAGTTGTTCAACCCATTTCCTTTGCTGCTCTTGAGCTAGAGCTTGTTGAGCAAGGGGCAATTGAAGCAACATATCAACAGAGTCATACAAATCTTGAAGACAGTTTAGCTGATGTCCAATTGATGACGATGTAGAGGCCGACCGAGATGCCCTTAGTCGGTTCAGATTTTCATCGATTTGTGAAGTGATGGGGTGTTGCCTTGAAGGCAAGCTGTTTGAGCGAGCATGGAAAGAAGGTTGGACATTCAAAGGAGAAGAAGCCATTTTTCTTTTTTAGAGAAGAAAGAATGCCTTTCAATTGTGTTTCAACTCACTCCGACTATTTGATGCCTTCCCACTATCATCTGCTGAATATATATATCACAAGGTTGAGTGGAGACAAGAAGAATCTCATCCTCTTTAAATATCAATTTCAATGTGGACTTGATTTAGATCTACACAATTATGGCAAAAATGTTCATGCTGTGTCTCCTCTCCACAATCAACACAACTCATTACCCTCAACTTAAATAACATGAAATAATATACTAATACACACGATATAATTTAGCCTTATACTACTGTTTTGTGCTGCAAAAGGGAGGCAAGATCCGCTTGCTCAACTTGTATGATATAATTTTAGCAGGAAAGCGTGTGCTTGGCTATTTGCACATATTTTCTTCTTCTTCAGAAGACGGCCTTGATGGTTGAATGCTTCCAGTAGTTTCTGGCATCAGCTCATATTTATAGGGAGGGTCATATAGGCAAAAGCAATCTCATACTTATAAGGTCATATAAAGTCTTTTATTTTTTTATCTTTAATTTATGTATAAAATCAGAAAAGGTGAAAATCTTCGCATAAAAATTATGACTAAAAATTAATACGCTGAAATATTTAAGAGATTCTGTCCTTTGTTGTTTATCAAAAATGGTTGAGAAATTTTAAAAAAAAAATCTTACACTCGAATATCCATTTTATCTTTGATTCAATCATGACATGTTCATTTATTTATTTCTTTAGTCTACAAGTTTTTTCTTCTTCTGAGTTTGTAAGCTTACACAAGGTTTATTCTAATGCATTTGAAACGAGATGGTTAATGTCTGAGATTCTATATATATATATATATATATATATATATATAAAAAAACTAGAAAAGGAAGACCAAAAGGAGAACACATGCAATAGAAGCAAAATTTTCTGGAGTGTATTTTAATTTGACAAAAGAATATTACATTTGTGTTGCATTCAATGTACAAGATGATGATATTTGAGACCAGCTTAATGATTGAGTGTGTTGAGAATGTTGACCCTGACTTTGATCAGACGCCTAAACAGACCCTCAAGCCCTTCTTCGAAGTCTTGAATGCAAGACTGATAATTTTAGTTCATTCTGAACTTTCTCAATTTGCATCATGTCAGATTTGCTTGTTGCAAGAGATTGCAGTGAAGCATCAGCGATTTTCATTTCGTTCATCTGCTCTTCCCCTTCACTGCTGACTCTTTTTGGATGCAAGAGCTTTGCCATCATCGACCAGTGGTTCATCTGTGATTCTTTCTCAGGACCAAAAGTAAAGGCCACCAAGGATTGCACCACATTTAGAGTGACTGCTTGAACCTCCTTTAATAGGATAAGGAGGGAATCAGTCTCGTTAGCAACAGTGCTTTGCTTATTTTCCTTATGCTTCAAATATTTTAGGGACTTCAAGACTGAATTTTTAGCTGCCTTCTTAGAGGTCAAGTATTTTCTAACCTCATTAGCAAAGCCTTTTGCAGAACCTCTCTTGCGGCGCAAGACAGATTGAAGTTCTAGCGTACATTCCTTAACTTGCAATAATGCATCCCTGGCCGTTGCACATACATCTAAAAGTCTGAGAGATCCATTCACACGTCTTTCATGAAAATCCTGATGGTTGTCTCTCAGTAATGCTTACAGCTTAATAATCCTGCATTGATCATTAAACTCCAGCCATTTTTCTATAAATTGGCAAAATATATAGAAGTTGTGCTTGCAGATCTTGCCTGCCTCCTGCATGACAAGAAATTCAGGAAATTATTAAAGAACTTGATAAACTCATCTACATTAATTGCAGATACGTGTTCTTGGTGCAAGCTAATGAAAATGATTAAACAATAGTAACTACATAAACTAGTTTCAGATGCAGATCCCTTGTTTCAAAATAATTGAGCCTATATATTATAAAACTAGCCACTGTCTGTGGAAGCAATTTTAAAGCCACTCGTGCATAGTCCATTATATTATATATAATATAATATTATTTCAGGAATCAAGATATATTAGTTCACTAATTTAAAGAATCATGTTATGAGTTGTAGGTCTGGTTAGGAGGGAGACATTGCTGTTTGCTTGAACCAAGCTGAGATAGTTGCTGTGATAAGTGTCAAGTCCATGTTACCACATGACTGCAACATGAAAGAGTGAGATTCTTCATGTTTCCTCCTTCATACAACACTAACCTCATGAAATGCAGTAAACTTAGATGAGTTAATTTTCTCATCCTTGCAATTACTGCTTACTATATCACATGAATAGCTAGAAAATGCAAATACATATGAAAGTAAAATATTAAAGCTGTTTCAATGAATAACCTGATATTTTCCAGAAAGAAGCAGTTGAATTGAAGTATTGCAGTCTATCAACCATGCTTGGTAAGTCAACATATATCAATAATGTATTGGATTGGAACTGACTCAACAGGTAAAAGCAGAGAACCTTTCAATGAATTGTTTTGTTTCTTTTCTTGTTGGTTCCACATGTACGTTTGTCATTCGGTATCTTAATGTAACAAATCACTAACTAATAGAAGACTCACTTTAATATTAAAGTTAATCTATGACAACTTCTTGTTGTAGTCATCTGAAAGTTTCTTCTTTGCATAGTTTTATCCATGGCTCTAGTCCACTACAAGACAGTTTAGTACACCATGTGGTTTTGTCAAGTTTGTTTCTTTCCAATTTACAGCATCAAAGCATGAATTCTGTCACACCCCTAAGTTTTTTTTTCCCCAATTTAAGTCAAAATCCTTAATCTAAAAACCCTAGAATTTGGGGATTTCAGTGACCACTTTGTAAATTAAGTAAAGTTTGGGGGTCATGTAGGGTTATTTAGAAGTTCAGGCCCTTGTTTGAGAATTTTATCATTTTTCAAATGGTAACCGTCCTCTTCCTTCTTACCGTTTCGATTCTGTCAGGGGGAGTATTTATTCTAAAAATTTATGTTTTAGAATCATAAAATCTCCCTAAATAGTTCTTTGAATCTATCTTCTGAGTGTGTCTTCTTTTCGGTTGAATTTTCATCCTTGCTGTGCCGTTTCTTCTGTCTGGTATGGTTCGAACTTCATATTCTTTTGTTCTCGTCTCTGTTTCGATTGTTTTTAGCATGGGGGAATGTTCTTTTGGTTTTGATTCGGTTTTAGTGTTGTTGTTCGAATCAGAGGTAGGATGGATCGGGTTTAGAATCAAATTTGGAGGGGTCGAATCTGGGGATTTCAATTTTTCTGGGTAAATTCTGGGTTTTCCTGGAAAGTCTGGACCGGACCGAACCGACCGACCCAACCCGACCCGACCGGACCGATCTGCTGACGTCACTGTTGACGTCATCCGCTGACGTCAGTGCTAACGTCACCTGATGACGTCACTACTGACGTCAGTGTTGACCAGTGCTGACGTCAGCGGTTGACTTTTTTGACCCGAGCCCACTTTATGTTTTTCGACGTCCTGAGTCCTATGGCGTTGTCCGTTTTTCGAAATTCGAACCCAAAGTGTCATTTTTAGGGCTTTTAAGTTCGTTTTGTTATCTGGAAGTTATCTGTAACGGATTCTGAATCAGTTTCTGTTTGGTTCAGGTGACGTGGATTTCGACCCCGAGCATCTGCCTCCTCCTCCTCCTGGAAGACCTCCTGTTTATCAGCCTACGGGACCCACACGTGAGTTCGGTTTATTTCTGATTAGTGTACTTATCAGTAGAATGTCATAGTAGGGTCTCTAATGTTAATTGTTATTCGTAGGTTCTACTCTTGCTCATTCTAGTGGTAGAGCTGAGTCCAGTCGACGTCAGTATCGTCGTTGAGTCTTCTGCTTCAGGTGTGTTCTCTTCTGATAATTCTGTTATTCAGTATGTTCAATTTCTGTGAAAACTGTATGAACATGCATCATTCTGACATTACATCACTAATCCTGATATTTATCACGCTTGCTTCCTGTTATATTATAAGACATGCATTTTGATTCTGTATCTGCATTTATCATTACATCTGGTTAGATTATATGTGTACGGGGAAGTTAGTGATTTTATCACTTCTGCTCAGTGGCTCTGTAATATATACCACTTTTGTTCAATGGCTCCACCTGCAGGTCGAGTTTCCACTTCTGTTCGGTGTGATGGAGTTAGAGTGGTTCTGGTGAACCTACTCATATGATGGTGTTCGGTGTTGGGTGTATTCATGCATACATTATACCATATGCCATGCTCTGTTATCTGATTCTGTTTATCTGCACTTTAGAGACACACTAGGCTTTCTAGCTTACACCCTCTCAGTTTTCTGTTTCAGATCTCAGACCTAGGCTACGTACGGTACTTGGTGTCGGGTCGGAGATCGGGTCGGGTGTGGGTTCGGGTCGCGGTTCGGGTCTGGGCCGGTTCTCCTGGGTCGGTTTCTCTGGGGTGTTTGTTTCCCACGAAAATCTGGGAATTTTCCAGATTTTCTCGGGTCCCAAACAACCCCTATATTCGATTTAATCCCCTATTTTCACTCCCGATTCGATTCAAAATACGATCTAAAACATCCTAATCGATTCAGACATGAACAACAACCTAAATCGGATCAAAATCCAACTTAAAACATTAATTCTTTTTCTCCCAAATAGACTTAACCGAATGTAAATACTCCCCCTCTGTTCTTCTCTGTTTCTTTCGAACCAAACACCCATCCCCTACACTCAGAACCAACACTAAACTATTAACAGAACCATTTTCGTACATAACTAAACCAAACAGAACTAAAAGAAATTAAGAATCGAACCTTACCTTATCAAAAACCAATGAACGCAAATGAGAACAACTCTCAGATACCACTCGGCATAAACTCAGAGGCAAGGAGAGAAAGTGATTCGAATTAAGGAATTGGATATTAATCCTGATTTTAAACCAAAACAATTAAGGGGAAAATCAATCTTTCATTTAATTCAGAATCGACAGTTAGGAAGGAAGATGAAAAAACGTTACCCTTGCAAAATGGTATAATTACCATTCAAGGGCCTGAAATTTTTGAATTCTTATTTCATGACCCTTAAGTTTTTAAAATTCTCAATTTAGTCCTCATTCTTCAGAATTTTTAATTCCCAATTTTTAGGCTTCGATTAGGGATTTTGACTTTAATTGGGGATTTTGACTTTGATTTTCGGGTTATTACAAACTGTAGCAGCAAGGACTAATAAAAATAGAGCTGCTGCATATCATTCTAATAAGCCATCAGTAATTGGTAAAGGCTGCTTTGTTATCTACACAATTGACAAGAGACGTTTTGTGATCCCGTTGGCGTTTCTCGGCAACTGCATTTTTAGTGAACTCTTCAAGATGTCTGAAGAGGAGTTTGGACGGCCAAGTGATGGACCTATAACACTGCCATGTGATTCAGTACTCATGAATTACATTGTCTCCCTAGTGAAACGGGGATTGGATGAGGATATGGAGAGAGCAGTGCTCAGTTCCATTGCAACCTATCGCTGCACATCCTCAGATACTTATTTGAATCAAGTACATGCAGATCAACAGTCATATGTTTGTGGATTATAAGTAAACTGGCTCTGAATCGTGTAAACGATTATGCTACACAAAAACTTTTCTCTCTAGGTGTAAATTATGCAAATGTATCCTAGTGTATTAACAAAAGTTCTTTTTCCTTCGAAAATGATTCAAGGAACACAAAAGTTTTTTTTCCTTCAATGGAATTTTATAAACCATGGAATTTCTGATTTCCAATTCAAGGAACACCATATACTGCCAGTATCAGGTAGAAACGAGGAGGATAAGTTCCTGCATTAGTGCAAATATTTATGAGTTGCATTTGTCTTATTTTGTTAAATGTCAACAACTAACTTGTGCATGGCCAAATTGGATGATATTAACTTAATTAAACAGTACTGATCAGCTGGAGAGCTGGTTGAGGGAAACATTGCATAAACTATGCTGACATAGTGTTTAAAAAAAGGCTGATTAAAGAAGTATATGAGATTCCTCTTGTATAAATGACCTGATACATATGAGCTGATGCCGCGCTTTCCTGCTAAAATTACATAATACAAGTCAAGCATGCGGATCTTGCCTCCCTTCTGCAGAACAAATTCAAAAATAAGGTGATAACCTGTAGACAAGTTGAAAGGAACTACTTATTAAAATAAGGGAAGAACAGATTCGAGAAAATACCTATTTCCTGTATACAAATAAGGGTAATGAGTTGTTTTGATTGTGGAGAGCAGACAAAACATGAACATTTTCACTATAATCAAGTAGATCTAAATCAAGTCCACGTTACTTGTAATTGATATTTAAAGAGGATGAGATTCTTCTTGTCTCCTCTCAACCTTGTGATATATATATTCAGCAGATGATAATGGGAAGGCAACAAATAGTTGGAGTGAGTTGAAACACAATTGAAAGGCCTTCTTTCTTCTCTAAACCAAAGCAAATGGCCACCTCTCCTTTAAATGTTCAACCTTCTTCCCATGCTCGCTCTAACAGCTTGCCTTCAAGGCAACACCCCATCACTTCACAAATTGATGAAAATCTGAACCGACTAAGGGAATCTCAGTCGGCCTCTACATCGTCGTCGATAGGACATCAATTCAACTGTCTTCAAGATTTGTATGACTCTGTTGATATGTTGCTTCAATTGCCCCTTGCTCAACAAGCTCTTGCTCAAGAGCAGCAAAGGAAATGGGTTGAACAACTTTTGGATGGATCTCCCATGCTCCTGGATGTATGTGGAACCGCTAAAGATGCCTTGTTGCAAACAAAGGAATGCACACAAGAACTTCAGTCGGTTTTGCGCCGAAGACGAGGAATGGAAGGGCTTGGCAATGAGGTTAGGAAATACTTAATCTCTAGGAAGGCAGTGAGAAAAACAATCTGCAAGGCCTTGAAAAAATTGAAGCATATGGAGAACAGGCTTAGCAGTTCTTCCTTCTGCAATGATGATGAGACCATAGCCGTGATTAACACCTTAAAACAAGTAGAAGCAATAACCATCACCGTGTTAAAATCATTGTTGTCCTTTATTTCAGGGCCAGAGGCTGAATCGAATCTTAGCCGATGGTCCCTAGTTTCAAAGTTCATGCACCAGAAAAGAGTCATTTGCAAGGAAGAACAAGAGGCAAATGAATTTGAGAATGCCGATGCTGCATTGCATTCCTTGATTAAATCAGGAAACATGAAGCATGTTGAGAATGTACAAATTGAGCTCCAAAACTCAGAGATGTGCATCCAAGATCTTGATGAAGGTCTCGAAAGCTTCTTCAGGAGGTTGATCAAAGCTAGAGTCACTGTTCTCAACATCCTCAACTGTTGAAACCCCTTCTAATTGTACATAAAAGTATAATTTACATGTATACAATTGTTAAACCGAAAAAATTAGTCTTCTTTCAACAGATTGTCTCTTTCCCTAGCTCACTACAGATTTACTTTAGTTTTTACCAAATGCTACACATCTTAACTTACCAGCTGAATTCTAGAGCTAGTAATATTATATTTGTTAAATAAAGACTCAAGATTTATGAGATTTTTTCAATGAATACATGAGCTGTCCAGATCCTATTGTCCCTTTGAAGATATTGTAACATTGTTAAGTTTTAACAATTTGATTATTTTGGCTATCACATGGTAGATACAAATTTCACACGCTCTAAGCAAATAAAAGATGCTTATTTTATAGTCTATTTCAGGAAAATCTTGCATTGATCATTAAACTCCAGTAATTTTATAATATGTTGAATTTGAGATTGCAGATCTTGCTTGCCTCCTGCATGACAAGAAAATCAAGACATTATTAAGAAAAATTAATAACCTCAACCATGTCAATTGCATAACCATGTTCAGTCAGGTATATGATGAATAAAATTATTAAGAAATAATTACATAAATTAGTTCCAGATGCAGACCCCTTGTCTTCATATAATTGAGGATATACATTATAAAACCAGCCCCAGTCAGTGGAAGCAATTTTAAAACCATTCGTGCATGTTATGAGTTCACTAAATAAACAATGAATTCACTAATTAAACAATAATGTTATGAGTTGTACAGCATGTTAGGAGGGAGACATTACTTGAACCATTCTGAGATAGTTGTTGAGATAGGTGTGACGTCCATGTTATCACATGACTACAGAAGAGATAATGGCTACCGTTCCTTCAAACATCCAAACCAGTCTAATAGCTTTTCCTCTGGATAACACCCTAGCATCACCTGAGTCGGCATCTACATCATCGTTGTTAAACCACAAACTCGATAGACTTCAAGATTTACATGATTGCATCGAGACACTGCATCTGTCCTTCACTCAACAAATCTTATCCCAAGATTAGCAGAGGGAATGTGTTGATGAGCTGTTGAATGGATCTCTTAGGCTTTTAGATGTATGCACCCTGGCCAAGAATTGCCTTATTGCAAGTAAAGGAATGCAGTCTAGAACTTCAATCTGTCTTGCTAATGAGGTTAGAATATACTTGACCTCTAAGAAGGCAGCTAAAAAGGCAATCTTAAAGGCTCTAAAGAATTTGAAGCATAAAGGAAATAAACAAATCACTGTCATGAACGAGACAGGTTCCATCATTAGCCTATTAAGGGAGGTGCAAGCAATCACTATAAATGTTGTCCTTGAATCACAGATGATCCACACTGGTCGTTGGTCTCAAAGCTATTGCACCCAAAAAGAGTTAACAGTGAAGGAGAAGAGCAGATGAACGATTTACATTGGTTATCACTCCACATGAAAAGCACAAGTTCTTTACCTTGTCTAGAAAATAGATCAGTTCTAGAAACCAGCATAGGTGAAACTAAGTGGACTTTTAGTTAGCATTAATAACAAGAAAAGGGGTTCTTAATTCTAGAACAAAATATAGATCTACCCTTTGTGTATAATATTTCTTTCCTTCATATCTATTCTTTTAACTATAAGACAGGAATTATATTATACCCTTCTTTTCTTAGATATTCACAGCATAAGGAATGCTACAAAAAGTTATTTCAATCTCTCTATCTATAAATATCACAACTATAGCTTCCCTTCCTCACCATTAGAACTCCCATTTCAAACTTCTTGTTCTACCTCACCTATTTCCTTGTCAGAAAGCAAGCATGATTATAGTACATCCGCAGCCGTTGATAAAGGCTGTAAGCAAGTGTGGAGAATAACTTGTGAATATGATCAACATAACCTACTTGTGATTAAGAAACTACAACATAATCAACGCCAGAGTAAATGAAGGTAAGAATAAGATGAAGCTTTAATTTATCTGTATTACAATCATATCTCTAGGCACACATACAAAATATTAGTATAACAATTTCTTCTAACCAAAAGAAAAATGAATCTTTTCTTAGTAAAATAATAAACAAATCAAAGACACAAGAGAAATAGACAAGGAGGTAGGCTCAGGTGGCAGATGCCACCTACAAAACATGCGAGGAGATAACAAAGCAATCAAAAGTTAAAATACAGCCTATTTTCCTCCAGCATCTCTTAAGTGATAATCAACGAGTTGAAATGGTACCGGAACAATAAGATTAATTTGTCAAAGGCTTGGCCTTGCGTATATGGCCCATGCTATTAACAAGATCTTTGCGTGTGCAGACTGGGAACATATTGATGTTCTTTAGTACTTTCAGACGCCAAAGAACATATGGAAAGCTTAATTGGTCCCTTGAAGTGAAACGAACCACCTCATTAAACCAGAGGCACATTAACATATTAGTCAAAGGGGTATGCTTCCTCACAATGACAGAGGCTTCATTTAGAGCTGCACAAAAAGGCCAAAGAGTAAATCAAAAGTTTGCACCAAAACAAAGTTAACAGGTAAATTCCAGTTATCTAAACCAGTCCAAGTAATTTGTCCCCCTTCTTTCATGGCGATAAAAGCTTTTAAACAGATAACAACAAACGGATTTTCACTGCTTTCCAAGTCTTGCATAACATATTTGCATCCTCGACACCAGGAGTAGATTAATTCAGACAAAGTAAAGCAGATACCGGACAAGGAATGAAGAAAACTGCTTATGGTGTAACATCGTTCCCATTGGCCTTTAATATAGTACAGCTTACTTCTTTAATAACCACAAAATAGAAGACAGAAGAATACCTTTCTTCCCATTAAATCTCTTGTCCTCAGGAAGTCCATCCTTCCGATACTGAGTCATTTGAACTTCAACTTCTTCTGGTGTAGCTTTGTGTTTTAAGACGACAGCCTTTGCCTCGTCATAGACACTACTACGAGCTCCATGCTCCGATATTGCAAGAACAGAATTCCTACGCCAAAGAAGAGCTTCCACTACACCTAGAGGATCCCTCCTGAATTGGGATTTCGAGTCTACCCAAATAGAGTACTTTGCATGTGGAAAGAGTCGATGTGGCAACATCTATTATGCCATAAATGCATTAAATCATTCTTCATGAAAACTATTAGGCATATATATTGAGAGACAGGTGTATAAGCCTCAAAGCAAACAGTGCTAAGAAGGAAGAAAATCTCATTAATCAACATATTACATGATCATACTTTCCTAGAAAATTTGACGACAAAATCAATTTGAACTATTGACTTAAAGGATAGATCTAATCTTGCCTACAAATGATAAAAGATGAGCAATGCAAATACAAGAAAAGACACTGTTGGAGAATATGAAGAAAGAGTTTAAACAAGTCAAGAAACGCAGAATAAGTTGATAGCAATCAGCAGCAACAAGAAAGTCTAAATGTTCAGAAATCTAAACGTGAATATCATCTACTATTTTGCAGGTTTATTTATACAGTGTAACAGCCTTACCTTAGGAATTTTACCATTTAACCTCTGGTCTACAAAAGGCAGATTCCGTACAATCACAATACGCCATTTTCCAATCAGTCCATCCTCACCAATCTTATTGCCCTGAGATTCCTGCGCTGCAAGCGTAATTTCATCCCAAAATGCAACATAGCAAACCTAAATAAAAATACAGAGTTCAAATGAGTAAGGGGGAAAACAAAACAAAAATGTTTAAAACATCTATGCTATAGGTAAGCTTTCGCATCATATATGCTCGCCTTTTTAAGAGCTGCCTCTGTCATTCCTATAGGCTGATAGAGATCATCTCCACCTCCAAAAGCACAAGTTGAAACCACAATTTTGCAAGTTTGCATATAGCTCTTGTCTCCATCTGATATTTCAAAACCACCATTTTGACTAAAAAACCCGCAATGTAGAACGGCAGTTTCACTCACCTAGACAAACAAATTCCACGCATAAGCATAATCCACAATATGGAAGAAATGAAACAATGAGAATTCATAATTTCCTTTATTAAGGTTCAAAACCTTAAAGCTTTTCTCTCTCTCATCAAAGGTTTGGTTTCCGGTGAATAAATTAAACCGGGTGTCATTTCTACGCTGCCAAGAGAAGGTAAAGTTCCTCTCAGCATAAGGCGTTTCATGGTCTGAGATATACACCAATCTTTTAACAGCACTAGTGCTGGTAGATTCGTCATCGTCTGGAATATCCAGATGCTCAAGTTCCTCAGCTGGTAAGAGCTTCAAGCAAGCTGATAGATTACAAAAACATTTCGTCATTTATTCATGTATTGCTAAATATTTCCTAATTGACAATAGTTTTGGCCCATAATTATAAAAAAATCTTAGCTTCTATTTCACCAACGATTGTAACAAATTGTGATATATTTCATACACTACTTACGTTCTCTAACACCACCGACGACATGAGTGATTGGATCGAGCCGGTTCAAATTTCTGCCAGATTTGTTCCCTTGTGCCGGTTCCTTCATTTTAGTGAGTTCCGAGTTACCCATGAAATTAGGCTTTTTCACTTCATTAACTTCCGATTTGACGACCGGTCCGTGTTTTCTACCAACGCTAGTAACCTCGAAAACGATCAGCACCGCGGCTGGAAGGAAAATGAGGAGCATCCAGTATTTTACGAACAAACGGATGAGACGCTGATTCAAGTCGTTCCTGACTCGGTGATGACCGCGTTTCTTACGTTTTCTCCAGGCTCGGACTCGCTTTCGGCCGATTTCATCAGATTCCTCATCTGAGACCAAGATTGCGATGCTGTTGTTGTTGAAACTTGAAGAGGCCATTTGGTAGGAATGGAGGATTGGAAAATTATAGTCTGAATGGAGATTCGGTGTGTATGGCAAGGGCTCCCAATTGCAATTTTGTGGGTTTTGTGTTTTCGACTAACAAAGTGCTGGCGCTGAAGTCTGGTACACTGGGAAGGGGATGCTGCCACTGGAAGTCTGAAACACTATTTTCGACTTGTTTCCACTAACGATTCTATGCCAACTTCTTTTTTAAGAAACGGGTCGTTTTAAGGAACTGCGAATTTCGAAATCGATTAAAAAGCGGTTGTATTGGATTTTTTATATAATTTATAAAATTTTTGTTATTGAATTTTAATATATACTAAATTTTTTATAAAAATTTTAGTACATATTAAATTTTTTATAAAAAGTATAAGCAATTTAATATATATTAAAAAATTATACAAAAATTATTATAATTTTTATAAAAAATTTGATTTAATATTTTCTTAATTTTTTTAACTGTCGCTTTTTTAGAAAAATCTGAAACATAAAATTGGGTATGACTCATTTCTTTATCTAATAATAATTTTATACTTATTTTTAAAAATTGATTATTATTTGGGGTGTTTTGATTTAATAAAAAATATATTATGTGTGATATTTTAACTTGATAATATATCTTTTGACTATAATTAATGATTATACATCTAAAATTAATAAAATAAAATTTTAAACACTTGTTTTTGAATAAAATAATTAGACACTCAAAACCAACAAAGATATAATTTAGATATTTATTTATATATTTTTTATATATATTTGGGTAAGTTATATGTGTTAGAAATTAAGGTAATTGTTTTTAAGAGTGATTACTCCATGCATAAAATAATTATAAACTTTTATGTTATAATTCTAAACCTTAAATTTTAAGTTCATTCATTTAAATCTTAAATTAAATCATTAAAATTAAAGTGTTTATAATTTTCTTATTTAATCTATTTTCTCGTATTTAATAATAGATATTTATTAGTATAAATTATTACTATTATAATCTTATAAATTTATATTTTTCGTTGAATACTTTTGTTTTAACGTATTTTACTACTGAATTGATGCGCATTTAGGTAACACTATGAGCATTTATTGAACTAGTCGATCGTAAGTCAAATAAAGTTTGATTCGTTTTTTTAAGATTATTGTACGATTTGATTTGTAGCTTGCTAAGTTTATTATAATTATATTCAATCCGTGCTCGTCAAATAAACTTATTATTTAACTCGACTCGTTATTCGTTAAATTTACTAAAAAATTTATTTTATTTTTTAAATAAAGTTAAGATTTAATAATACTACATGTGATTTAATATTAATTTAAATTAATAAATTTTTAAAAAAATATAAAATACTTTTAAAATATAAATTTTAATATAACAATAAAAAATACATCAAATTAATGTATTAAAACTAAAGTAATAGAAATCATCGTACAATAATTTTCGGAAGGATTGTATAGATTCAATATCACTTTAAAATATAGATGACAACAAGTTGAATCTGGACGAGCTTTTAGCCTTCACAACCCCAACTTAAAAATTAAATCACCTGAGCGCAACCTAATCATAACATATATTTTCTTCGACCCAAATCAACCCAAAAAAATAACAAAAATAGTATATATTATATATAAATATAATAAAAATATATAAATATATCAGATCGAATTAAATCAAATTTTTTTATCCAAATCCATATTTGACCCGATCTTATTTTTATAATAAACCGACTCAGATTCAATTTTTTAAATAAAAAATTATACTTGACAAATCAAATAAAAACCAGATGGACAGATCAAATTACCATCCTTAATATAATAAAAATCCTCGTACAATCTTTTTTTAATAAAAAAGGTGGTAGCGGCCCGTAAAAGCCCATAAAAGCTAACCGAGTCATAAGTCTCCGGTTTATATTTGAAGGGTTTAGATTCGTAAATTAATTCATATAAAATTACAAATAATAGGCCTAGCATATCTGAACTCGTTGCATTCTAGCAAAAGGAATTCTTTACTCTTTTGCTAAATACCGCTAGAAATCTCAGGAAAAAGGAATGGGGAAGAAGATGCTGAATTTGGAAGAACAGTGTAAGATAGTGAACTTGTTGAAATCGTCATCCGAGCAAAAATCAATCGAAGAAATTGTCACTGAATTCTTCAGCAATTCCAAGCTCCGTCATTTCAATGTCTGCTATTCCCTTTCTCTTTTATTGCAGGTCAGGTTTCTCCTCCTTGTTTTTTTAATCTTTTCCTGAATATTTTCCTTTTTTCTCACTCTCTCTAGGGTTTTAGGGTTTCAGATTTGAATTTCACTGTTCTCGCATACGCTTTATTACGACTTTAGGGTTCGTTTGTGAATTTTGTTCTAGCTGTTGAGAAACTGTTCTTTATCTTATTTTAAATTTTAATTGTCATTTAAAATGAAAAGGCTGCCGAACTACTGTCAAATTTGTATGTATAGTTGTATCGGTTTTTGGGTTGGAATTCAGTAATATAGTGTTAGATTATGGTATTCGAGAATCTGAACTTGAAAATTGGATAATGAAGCAGGAGTCATATGCTTGTTCTTGTAATTTATATAACTAGTTTAGATCTGTGTTAGAATTCTCTTTCCCCCTAGTAATCTGTATACTATGCTTAGATCCATTGCACTTTGTAGTCAAGTTTGTTTTGTTTATTTGACAAATGAATTTTACTCCAGTTAACGAGTTCAATAATTTTGATAATTCAACCATTCCTTTTTCCATCCCAAGATTTATAGGCTTCAACATTCGTCTAATTTGTTGTGAGCATTGCCTTTTAGGAGTTATTTCAAAGAGAAAGAAAATGATTTAGGAGGGATTTACAGGTGCCAAATTATTGTTAGTAACCCTTGCATTATTCTAGTTTATAGCCATAGGAGTGATTTTTCTTATCATTAGAAACACCTTGGAATCCCCAGTCTAAGCTAAGTGCTAGCTTTTAGCACCTAGTGATCACTTTTTGAAAAAGTGAAGGCTGATAGAACTCCACAAGTGCTTTCTTCAGTTGTCCTTATGTTTTTTAAGGATAAAGGATGGGGTATTATCATCCAGAGGTATCTCCTGTTGGAGTTACGGGCCCCCTCTTTAGTTTGTGGTTCTTCCACTATGCAAGGCTGTATACTAGATTAGATTGGTCATATTTGATCAACAATTATAACAGCTCTCCATAAAGTGGGGATGTCCTAAAAATAAGTTCGGATCGGATACTGACTAAGATTGAATATATCCCAGGACAAAATGATGCTCTCTTCTACTGAACGATTGGTTGCATTTGCTATTCTTCATCGAAGCTATTCCTCTCAGAAGTCTGCTGCAAACCCATTTATTTCTTTTCTCGTAAACGTAAGCCAGTTTCCTTTTTCCTTGTCATGTTTCATGATAGCGTGCTCAGCAAATGTTTTTCTCTTTATATGTTTTCATGTGCCTAGTTACCATGAATATCCTTGTATATTGCTTATCTAGTTTAACAAAAGCCATATGTTTCTATGTGTAAATGTAGGCAAACTTGCTAGTCTGATTTAGACCAAGTTTTGTCAATGATAACTTTGGGCCTTTGGACTCGGCTATTCTACCAATGTAGTTCATAGTTGATAACCAAAGAGGTTTCCTTCTCTGTTAACATGGAAGAATAGATTAATTTTCTTCCAAAAGAACCTTAACTTGCATCACCTGTATTGTTCTAATATTTTAAGGCACCATATTCTCGTATCGTGTTGCTTCCAACCTCAAGAGAACTGAAAGAAAGAAGAATGTACAAAAGTACTAGTTTCATCTTGCCATTGTCAATGATATTTTACTATATTTTCTCCATCTCATCACCCTTTATTTTCACTTAATGCTTATATGACTTCAGAAATCATATAGTGCCTTTCTGTTTTTTGTAATAGATTTTTTTAGTTTTTATACCTTTATTTTTTGTCTTCCTGTGTCTTGCGGATATTACAGGCTGCATGTGAAGATGGGGCTGAAAAATATGAGCGGGCATTTATTCTCCAATTACTCGGTTGTAACAACTACAACAGTAGTAAAGAGGTTTTATTCTCCCCCTCTCTTTCCATTTGTAAGAAGCTGGGAAATCAGTTGCATTCTCGTGGACTCATATTTATGTTTAGATAAACAACTAAGAGTAGGAGATTTGAACTCCTTTAGAAATCTACTTGCAAAAACCTATGTATATATTTAATTGCATAAAAAGAATAATTGAATTAATCAAACGGAAAGTCACTTTGGACTTCCTGTCCTAGCTATTTACTTTTCTTCATTTTGACAGTTTGTGGGGGTATGTATATGCCAAAGATGCCAAAACTTTAGTTCTAATAAATTCATGCATTTTCGTAGTGTGTTGGTGCGTACTGTCCTTTGGATGGATACTTTTTGGATTTCGTTAGGAGTTTACTGTGTGATTGTTGGTCCCTGTGGTCTTCCATTGAGTTGAATGGATGCTTTTTAATGTATAGCTGATTATAGTTACGAAATAATTCCCATACTCAAGCGATATTATATTACCATCAAATTTTGTCTTGCAGTTTCTTAAACAGTCTGCTTCAGATTACATAAAGAATTTTGATCCTTCATCCCAAGTAAGTTTATCTTGTATTACAACCTTTTCTGATGAAAAATTATCAATGATGAGTTCCTGTTCAGGTTAAGTTTTAATTCTTCTACCATTTCGATGCAGACTTTCTCTATGTAATTGTGTTTTAGATGAAAAAACCATGGTTGATCTTTTCTTATTTTCCTGTTCAGTGTTTCCTCTCACTTGATGGATCCTCTTTTTATTTGTTTTATATTAGAATTTTCCACAAAGAGAGCAGTTACAGAAACAATATTTTGAGAAAGTCCATCCAGAACCATACACTTGCCTATTACAGAACACTGCAGTTAAAAATCTGTTGGCAGATCCTGATGTTCCTTGTGGCTGTGATGCAAATTCAGCAGAGTACGTGTCTTTGGATTTTTGTTGTTGCATTTTGTTAAAAAAATCACGTTCTGTATATGGCGATCCATTATTGTTTCATGTATTAATTTTCTCATTAGATTGGATTTACAACCTGGGGCCAAATCTAAACTTGGGTCTGGGGACAGAGATGAAGCCTTAAGTGGAGTGATAGCGAATTTATCTTTGGAGGGGTTAATACCTCATTTGATCAGGCCTGTTCCACCTAGGTTCCCAGTGGATGAGGAGGTAAAATCATTTTTTTCAGGGGCTGTTATTTAATTGGTTAATGGAGTTCCCCCTTTTAACCATCAACAATTTTGCAGCTAGTATGGCTCAACCCTGATAACAACCATGAGCTTCAATGGGATCATGGGATGTGTGCTGATACTAGCAGAGGAGCAGCAGTGAGAGACTTAATTGCAAAAGCTTTGAAGGGAGCACTTGCACCTAACCAACAAGAGGTTTCATACCCTTCAACACAATATTTACACATCTAATAATCGTTATTTTGATCTAGGATGTGATGCACCTGCTTTTATTTGCATGGAGTGATTAGTTCATTGGTCTGCAGTTGATAAATATCAATTGATTCAAAGGTTCATGATACCTATGGTATCACGATACAAGCTACATTCTAAAAATGCTTAAGTTGTGTTCTAATGAGCTATTATTCAAAGACTTCATTCCCAAAGCTTAACAACCTCTCTGACCTTATATATAGCATTAGGGAAATAAATGTTGGGATTGTTGGTCTGATCAAGATCATTTCAAGAACAAGAGCCCAATTAAGACCTAACACTTACTAAGATGTTCAATGTAGAATTCACTCCATCTGTGTAAATCTGTTAAAGATTCCATTTCTAACTGTTGAAGATGGTGGTTGGTAATGATTTACATTCATTGCGAGGGGTATGCATGTTGTGATACATAGAACTGTTCCGGCAATAGCCTTTTATATTAGTGTCGGTGATGTGGTCTTGTTTGGGTTCTAGAGTTGGTTTATTGAATTGGTTTGAGCAATAAAGTTGGTATTCTATAAAGTAATTTTAAATAGTAAACAAAGACATTTGAGTTATTGTCTTTGGATGTAGATGTGTATCGAAATATGGTTACTAGGTAGAGTGGCAGCTTGTTTAATGCAGTTCATCATATTTATGGAGAAATGCTGCTGTATAAACGAATCTTGCCCTGAACCCTAGTTGCATTTGTATTTGGAGAAATGATTTGTAGTTGGAACCAGACTTGAGATATTCTCTTTTTTTTCCTGTTCAGCAAGTCCTGGTGGAGCTGGCTAATGACCCCAAGCTTGTCTACCACTGTGGATTGACTCCAAGGAAGTTACCTGTATGTTATTAATAATTTTACAGTTTGGCGTGTAACCATATTGTAATGCTGTTTTATTATTCAATCTGCTTAATTTCAGGAATTGGTGGAAAACAATCCACTTATTGCCGTTGAGGTTCTGACGAAGTTAATTAATTCTCCTGAAATCGCTGAGTATGTATTTGGTTAACATGTCAAGTTTGTGTTCAATATACTGCAATCGACATTCTCTTTCTAACATTTGAAATTTCATTATTTTCTTTGCAAACGAGCATCCAGGTATTTTACAGTTCTTGTTAACATGGACATGAGTCTACACTCCATGGAAGTTGTGAACAGGCTCACAACTGCAGTTGAACTTCCAAAGGAATTTGTACGTATGTACATAACTAATTGCATATCTTCCTGTGAGAACATAAAGGTACTTCCTATATATATATTACTTATTTTCTTTTCCTGAACTGGCATTAGGATATGTGTGGCATGCTTTTTGATTGAAGAAAAAAAAATCTAGGATCTGTGTCCTGCACCTGTGTTGGGTTGTGGTCTTGTGGAATTGATTAGATCGGTGACTTTGAAATAGACATATGTATCAGTTCTTAATGAAACAATATGCTTTTTCGAGCTGACAGACTTGGTACTGTTTCAAAATTTGGCATGCAATTTGTTGCCCAAAATCTGTATCGGTCTAATTTGTTTGCATTCGAGTAATCGAGTCTACCATACTGTTTCTAAAGGTATCAAAGAATATCTTTCTCAGAAAGGGGTTATAACTTGCATGTTGCATTTTCATTCACCGGTCTTTTGAACAAGGTTTCGTGCATCACTTGTCACTATGTTTCCCAATTTCAGGACAAGTACATGCAGAACAGACTTGTACGACTTGTATGTGTTTTCTTACAGAGTTTAATCAGAAACAGAATAATTGATGGTAAGAATAGAGTTTCACCTGAATCTATGATTTTATCTTTAACAACCACCTATGTTCGAATATATATATATATATATATATATATATATATATATATATGTATGTATGCTTCTCTGGGCTGATTTTGTATGAATTGCAGTCAAGGATCTGTTTATCGAAGTTCAAGCCTTCTGCATCGAGTTTTCACGGATCCGAGAAGCGGCAGGTTTGTTTAGGCTTTTGAAAACTTTAGAATAGAAGGCATGGTTTTGAAGTCTACCAAACTCCTAAGCGTTGTAGATAATTAATAACTTTGTGGTGTTTTAAGAGGGAATAATGTAATTCAACTTCTTCTGATGTTGATTGTGAGGGATGCTTAAATCGTACCCTCTTTAAACTACCTTTTGCTTTATTTATTATTATTAGAAGAGTGCAAGAAAAATATTTTAAAAATACTTATCTTATAGTATTAAATTCTTTTATCTCTTCAAATTAACAGAAAAGGGTTTGATCCAATATGCTTGTGAATACATAGGGACTAAAAACAATAAAAAGTTTGCTTCATGTTTTTAGCTTTTAAGCATATTTTGGGAACTATTAATTTAGCTATCTTAATGTTTAAGCATCTATAATTAGGGCGAGTAAAATTTGACTCGAAAAAAATAAATAATCTACTCGACTTGAGGTAAAAATACGAGACTTATTTTGACTCGATTCAAAATTTTATAAATTTCACTCAAAAAAATTTTAAATAAAATTTGAGTTATAAAATAGAAATTTGAATAACTTGAAATTTTTAGTAATTAAATAATTTATTTTAAAGTTCGATATGAGTTTCAAATTTGTATGATATATATTGATATATGAAAATATAAAGAAATATTATCACATATGAAAAAAATATATGTCTTGTATGATTAGAGAAAATCATTTAAATTGAATTAAATTATATTATAATATGATAAATAATTAAAAAAATTATAAAAACTCGAAGACTCGACTCAACTTGAATTTCTTAAACTCAAATTGAAAAATTCAAATAAAATTTAAATAGTAAAATATAACTCGTAAACTCGAATAACTTAAAATTTTTTGACTCGATTTAACTCGATCGAATACTCACCCTTGCGTATGTATAATGTCATCGGGGTTTAGGTCCGTCCAATCGACGGTTTATTGCAATCCCAAGGAAGTATAAATATGAAACTAACTTTTTCATTTCTTTTGTATGAAAGAAAAAAAACATCAAAAAGCGAAGTCCTACACCAAAAAACAAACAAATAAATCAAACTGTTTACATTTGAGGGAAGGCTGAATGTTTAAGCTGTTTTGCTTCAAATGTGAGATGATCCAGAAATTTGCAAGCTAATCTTCCTGAACTACTTTGCTTGCATCAAAAATTGGGTTTCTTTTCCAGCAAGGAGGTCGAACGTCTACTTGGTAACATCAATCCGGTAATATAAACTCATCGGAATCATCACTTCTGGTATCTGATCTGGGGGTACAGTCCCAGAACATGCTCAGGCATGAAGTCATGCCGTGTCAAAATCCCAAAAATCGGAGGCCTCTGCATTTAGTACAAGATACAATTGGATAGTTAATGCCTGTACTGGCCTATAATCTATTCCATGAACCAGGCAGCATAGATGCTCACACACAAATATCACAAATATTGAGCAAGAGAGACTTACCCCCTGACTCTTTGGCACAACACACATGTGCCGAAGACCAAGTTCACGGAAGAGGACTGCCGCTTTCGCGAGTGACATGGTCTCAACAACCAAGTACGGTGATGTATTCGCGATAGGATGGAGATCGGCATGCATATCCATTTCTTCCTCTTTAATGTCTAGATCCTCTAGTTTGAGACCCTTTCCCTAGGTAAAGTCTAATTCAGCAATCTTGTGTAAGCTCTCGTTTCGTGCTAGTGCCCTATCCCTTGAAAAACTCTTTCCCTTCAGCAAAACCAGCAAGTGAGATCTTAGAACAAGCCCACACAACTCAGGAGCATCCGAAAAAGGTGGTTCATCAACCACCGGGAATCCATTATGCCCTGTGCTTCTCAAAGCATGTACTATGTTTCCTACCTTTTCGACACCACAGAAGGTGATCAAAGGACCGGTAATGACATCCCGAGCGACTAAATTTTTCATGTAATGTTCTGGATGAGCCTCCATGTATGGCAACCCTTTTAGTTTTACTATTTGGTCATAGACGCCCTTGTTAAACATGTCACCCATGGTTTTTGAGATAAGGAGAACCAGCATGACTAATGGAAGCACCAATAAATTATTAGTGAGCTCAAGCAGTATTACACGTAGGGAAACTGTCATTCTCATGGTGCCACCAAGAAAAGAAGCAGCACCAAGGAGGGAAAAGAGACCAACATCAAGTTTAAATACTGGTTCAAATAGTCTACCAACAAGACGGCCTTAGCAACTTCCGGCCAATATGACAGGGATGAAGAGCTCGGAGGGGATAACTATGCCGTAAGTGATTATGCCAAGGAAGTAAACAGCACCAAAGAAGATGAAAAGAGAAGATATGTGGCATTCTTTCACGGGATTGGTACTCAATAGGTTGCGAATAGCATCGTCGTTTGTGTTTAGAAACAGTGAGGCCAGGTCATTGTAATGACCAGGTGGGCATTGGAAGCTCTTGTAGTTGCCAGATACATCAGTGTTGGGGCAACTTGTAGATGCATCGTGAAGGCAGGGGACGCATATAGCTAACCATGGCAAGCCGTAAGAACAGATTGATGTTAACAGGGAGATTGTAATAACAAGTACAATCTTGACAGAAGCTCCTTCTCTGCAAAAACAGGGAAATCACTAAGCTGTAGGATTTATAATCAGATTAAAACTGCTATTTACAGAAGTTTTATCATAGTGTTCATCAAATCAGTACTAATTCAGAAGATCATTGATGCAGTCGGGTTACTAAAGATAATGAAACCTACCAACTACATATACATGAAAATGCCAAGATCCATGATTGAATGTGTTACATACTCGTTAATGATGCTATAGGTGCGAAGAACCTTATCCACGAGATAGTTATATAGGCTTCCAAGGAGGCCTCAAATAACCCCAAGAAGTATCACAGCCAGAGTATCTGGAGCACTATATACAACTTTGGCTGCACTGATATCATACATAATCAGTCCTCCTTCCCCGAACAACCCACAATTTCCAGTAGAGCAGAATTCTATGAAACCTCTCAAAACTATAGCAACTACGGCCGTTGTGAAAAAGGTTCTCCAAAGAAGAGCACTTCTCCACCTGTTGACAAGCAACAGAAAAAAAATACATATCGCTAATGGATATTTCAAGTACCATTTGGATCATCATTATAGTTAACACTTTCCAGTTTGCACCTGCATATAATGTCCCATACCGGACTACCAAACAATCTGCAAAATGATCACACTATCATGCTTTTCACCTCATTGAGTAGAATGAGGTGTTTCAAGACTTTTCCTTGAACAAATAAAACAAGGAAAGGAAAAGAAAAAAGATGGGGACTGTAATACAAAACCCCATTTTGTTGACGAATAGAAAAGGTGTGGAGTGGTGGGGTGAGTACCATGAAGCTGCCTCTTCAAGAGCAAAGAGGACACCACCAACCGGAGCACGAAAAGCAGCAGCCACACCAGCTGCAGCTCCACAAGTTATCAAGTCTCTCCTGTCTCGATCATTTTTGAAATATCTAAGCCATCTCCAAGTCAAACCGTATGCAAGAACCTGTGTGAACCATAGGCCCTTCTTTGCCAACAACAAATCCAGCAGCTACGCCAAAAATTGAACCAAAAATCTGCCAAATATAAAATAAGAAAACTAAACATATGTTCGTAACCAGAAAAACAGTTTCAATCATCAGACAATACATAGAAGCTGTATGTCCTGGCTTTCCCAGACTATTTTTGTATGGAAAGAGATGCAAATAGGGTAGACCAGTTTCAGGAGCACAAACAGATAACAGGCAAAAGAACCTTCTTAAATATTGGTCAACACTAAGAAGGCCATTCACCTTTACAAAAAGAGTACTTGGAGCCAGTATTGAATAAGCATCCACACCATTAAGGTAAGCTTTCACTTCAGGAATACCAGAACCTGCCGCTGATGGAGCAATAAAAGCACAAAGAGCCGCAGCAGATGCTGCCAGACCTAAATTGCATCTAGCATATGCTATAAAAGCCTTGTAATATCTGCACTGAATCATTGCCATGTCATAGTTATCGCATGTATCTGTCATGTAAATCCACTTAAAAGTACAAGATACAAAAAACAAGAGTTCGCCTAGAGTGAGATTTGTGCCCTCGACAAATTCGGCTAAGGCAACAAACCCAGGCTCATGCTTTAAAATGTTGCAGGCAACAGAAAAGCTGGCTTACTCGTGCTTCAGCATGAGCTCTGTGGTGAGCAGCAGCTTGAACCCAGCAATATTCTCAACTGCTATATTGTTAAAAATGCCAACTAGGCCAGTGCTTATACCTATAATGAGTGCAAATGCCCACTTTAGCAGAACATACTGAAATACTTGAATCTTCTTCCTCAACGGCCAATCCTCAATTCCTCGTTGACTAATTCATTCTCTGGAATCCTGCTTATACACATCAGCTATATGAGACAATGCCTTTGTTGCTAAGACTAGAAGTCTGGGGTATTTCTAACATGATTACAAATACAATTCCATTCTTCATCAAATTATAAGAAACTAAATGAAGCAATGCAGGGGATGCTTACTCATAATCGAGGCTCTCGACCGGGCAAACATTGGCGCCGACGATAGCAATCTGGGATGTGGTGTTGGCTCTCTTAATCAAAAGTGGTTACTGTAAGTACTCTCCCCAACTTCGCTTTCAATGTCATCAGTGTCCATATCCACAATACTAGTATTACTATACATAACAACTTCTTGTTTTCTTATCTATCTGCATTCCAATCAGATCACAATAATGGTGAAACAAAGTTAAAACTTTTTGAAGAAAAAGAATTAAACCAAACACAAATGAGAAAACCAGAATCAACAAAGCAAGCAACTTTTTTTCTCAAATCCAACAGAACTTACAATAATAAAAAGAGAAAATAGCAGATTTCTTCAGTGAATTCTTAGTTGATTTGGATTGTTGGTTGTGTCTGTTGTTTGCAGAGAGATGATCTGCCAAAAATAAAGAAAATAAGAACATGAGTTACCTTATCTGACAAAAAAAAGATTGAAAATTTCAAGTTGTATAGTTCCATTGAATTCTTCACTGAATTCTCTTGTTTCATTACATGCACTATTTATATGTTTTTATTAAAAATCGAGAAACATTATATTCTTAAAT
This sequence comes from Abelmoschus esculentus, assembly GCA_035048815.1. NCBI lineage: Eukaryota > Viridiplantae > Streptophyta > Magnoliopsida > Malvales > Malvaceae > Abelmoschus > Abelmoschus esculentus. The sequence continues at coordinate 22,933,638 of JAUCBN010000005.1, forward strand.
AGAGTATTCAAGTTTGAATCATGTAGACGGTATTATTAAAAATATACCATAAATCATAAAAAATATAATTTTTAAGCAAACTATTTTTCTTTATAAAAAATATTAAAGAGTTGTTACAAACAATAAACTAATTATTATTTTAGAATCATTAATTTATGTAATACAAAAAGATTGAACTTGACAAATAATTAGAAAATTATAAAAAAAATGTTCTTCAATCGAGATTAATCCTTTTTTTAATTAAAAAGAAGTTACTTTTAGATAATTAATTAAATTGAATATTGAAATATTTTTTAAAATAACTTGAATATATAGAAATAAAATAATATCTTCCCAAATCTAGCTTGTTCTGATCAAATTCTATGGAAAACAACTTTTACAAAATCACCCAAAATAAAGATGGTATTTTTTAGTCGACAACGATAAAAGATTGTCTTAACCGTCGGACTCCGTCAAGCTTTATTTTTTGTGGCGGAAGTTATGGCGGAGGCGTTATGACGCTTCCAATGAGATTAAAAACGACGAGTCTACTCACCGAGTGGCGTTTTATTCTGAATGCAAAATCTAAACTTTCTGTAATTTTTATAATATTTTATAATAAAAAAAGAAATGAGTGGTAAAACTAAAATTAGTTAATAAGTTAATTAAGGAAAAACAAAAATAAAATGGTTGCCATTAATAATTTACTTTTATTAATCCAAAAGTTATGGCCTCACTTTATAACTCTGTTTTTATTTAAAGTATAGAAGTTAAATTTATAATTATTTAAAATTTATAGATCAAATTAATAGTTTTTAAATTTAAAATTAAATTAAAATTAAATCTTTTACTAACATGTTATGCTATGTAACAGAAACTAAAATGTTATAAATCGATAATATAAATGATTAAAAATGTTAATTTTTTGATTTTGTTGGGTAGAAGTGAATACCTATAAAACATAAGTGACCGTATGTATAATTTATCCTAGAAATTGAATTATTCAAAGAGAAAACGACACCGTTGCGTCGCTGCATTTAAATGTAAAATACAAACCCTAAACATTACATATATAATTAGGAATTTCATTCTTTTCCCTCCTCAAAAATCAGCCTCCTTATCTGGTTTTAAGGCGGCCGCTGCGACACCGTCGCCGGTGATCTCCTATCTGTTTCACAGGACTATTTCTGTTTCACTTTGTGGCGAACAAAAAGCAAAAAATAACCGAGGGAGAAGGAAGAGATTAAAGGCAATGGCACATCTAGCAGTGCAGAAGAACACGTTGTACGTGGGAGGGCTACCGGAGGAAGTGAATGAAGCAATCCTCCATGCGGCTTTCATCCCTTTTGGAGACATAAAGGACGTTAAAACCCCATTAGATCAGGCCACACAGAAGCACCGCTCCTTTGGCTTCGTTACCTTCTTGGAAAAAGAGGATGCCGCTGCTGCCATGGACAACATGGATGGGGCTGAGCTCTATGGTCGCGTTCTTACGGTTAACTGCGCCCTTCCTGAGCGGATCAAGGGTGGTGAGCAGGGCTGGGCCGCTCAACCTAGTATGTTCTTTGACCCCTTAAATCTTCGTTCGTTTATCTCGATTTACTTAACTTTGTATGAGATTGGAAATTTATTTCTATGTGGTGGCTGGGTTCAGCTTCAAGCTTTGTTTGGGATTGAAACGATTAGGATTATGTTTTGGAAACTCGGGATTTAACTGAATGGTTGTGTTGATTGGCAATGTGAGTGCCTTTTGTACCTTGAATATGCAGCAATTCGAACTTGAATTTGTGGGTGAATTACTAAAAAAAGGTTCCGAAAGGGATGTTGGGTTAATTTTTTTAGAACCTGGGTCTTAAAAGATGAGACCTTTGTTTTAAATGAGAACTTCCTCCTGATTGGTTTCATATCTTCAGGCTTCAGGTGCCTTAAGACTCCAATATGTTTCCTTGACATACTTATTAGTATATGGTTAGGAAACGGAGATTCTCCGTCGTCGACTATGCTATCCTACGCTTCGTTTTTCAGTACTTTGTTCGAAACCTATTTCCGGCAAATGTTCGTTTACGGGTTCTTTCAAATCTATGGAAGAAATGAAACAAAAATTGAGCATATTTTTTGGAATTTGACACTCACCCCCCCAAGTATGGATGCCATATGCAACATGGTCAATCTTTTTTCTTTTTATTGAAATGTTTGCTTGTTGTTCCATTGCCTTTTACTTGTGAATTTTTTCTAACCCCCCTCCATTTTGTACAAAAAATGCAGTTTGGGCTGATGCTGACACATGGTTTGAGCGGCAACAGCAAGAAGAAGAAATGCAGCGCATTCAGGCAGAGAACCAGGCTGCTATGCGTGCTGCGGAGGAATTGCATAGGAAGAAACTTGCAGAGGAACAACAAGGGGAGAAAGAGGATGAAACAGAGATGAAGGATGATCCAATGACAAGGGCTGAAGCCGGAGTTTTGAATCAGAGTAACTAGTTTCTTTGCTTTAAATTCAGCCATCAATACTACAAAACAGAGATTGTCTTTTATGTTAACCTACCTTGTGCCTTGTGCAATTTGCAAGTCTAAATCCTGCTGAGGCATGCCTTGGCTGGCCCCTGCTACGAGGTATCGTCTCGACTCCTGAATCGAGTAACTAATTGCATCCTTGTAATGTCAAGAGTATGGATTTTAAAAGAAGTGTTGGGGGTTTACTGATCGTGGTTGTACTTGCAACAAATAGAATTTCAGGGCTTTCTTTGTCTTTCTAATGCTTATCAGAGGATTAAAAGCACTGCACTAGAAGGTTTTGAGTGAACAACTAGTTCCTCTACAAGTTTAATTTATTTAAATAATATGTGAATTGAATTTGATGAGTCACTCGGTTCATGGACAAGGCCAATTTAAAAAGATTTGAGTTAACAAAACAATAAACTTAAAGGACGTAATATCCTTAGTGTAAAATTTTCATGAAAACATTATATTACTTTAAAATCTTATATAATCAGAATAAAAAAAACACTAACAATAATATTTATACGTTTTGAACTCAAATAATTCTAATAAAAAAACAAATAATATTTATATAAAAAGATTTGAGTTTAATTATTTTATCTGCAAGGTGTATATTCATTATTAAAAGAATAAGCATAAACATATACTCTTTTATAATCACTTCAGACTATTTAAAAAAATAATATTTATACACTTTATTAATAAAATTATTTTAATCATTTCTCAGTTAAATTGTCGAACTGATAACAAGTTGCGACCCTAATTGAGTGAATTTTTTTAAAAAAAATCAATAAATAATTATCATAATGTTGGAAGTTCTACGAACAAAATCATATGATTTATAATTATTTTATTCAAATTTAAAGATATATCACAATACAAAATTAAAAAAAAAAAAACTTCCTTACAACAATATCTATTATAATTTAAAGAGTATGATCGAAAATATATATTATTATGATATTCAATAAAAATCAAAGTTTAAAATTTTTATTTACATCGAGTGAATTAATAAAATAAAATTACAATGTACTTTTGAATTTTGATAAAGAATTAAACCTACCCAAACAACAAATGAGAACATAATAAAAATTATACATGTCTAAATCCCGCCGTTCACAAAAAGCTCATATCCGACGGCGGAGCTTGTTCGTTTACCTTTCTTTTAGATTGATTTTTGAGAACAGATAGACTGAGCAACAACCTAACTATTGATACTTAAACTCATAAAAATTAAATCCAGCAGAGTGAAGAAGATGGTTGTGTTATGACAACACTTGAAACTTGGTAACAGTTGATAACCCAACACTATAGAGTACACAGAAGCAAAAACAAAATACTAGAACAAACCAGAAACGAAGAATGCTCACAACAAAATCCCTTACAGACAAAACCCTCACTTTCTATCTGGAAATATTTGTCGAATCAGTCTGGTAGAATTTGCTCACCATCTGCATCCGCTTCAGTCTCAACCTTGGGTTTTGGAGCTTGTCCAGATCCAGGTGCCTGCTTCTTCTTAATCCCGCTGACTATGTCATCGATCCTTAGAAGCATGCAAGCAGCTTCTATGGCAGTCTTAAAAGTTTGGGCCTTCACATTGTATGCATCCCAGATCTGAACAAAAAAACAAGAAACAGTTTTTATATTACTTGCCACATTCAAATATGATCGTTCAAAAAAGAGAATGGAACACAAGGGATGTTGATTAAATCAAAGGTCAATAGGATGACATGCAGTAGGCAGGAGCGATAATTCCTGGTAGATTTGCCTTTGTTTTCTCAAACTAACTTCGTAAACAATGCACAACTTATACCCTAATATTTAGATATCACTTTACCAACTCATCTTCAGCCTAAATCCCTTGCATATCTGATTCCTGTCACTTGTCTAAAGGTCTTGGCAAGAAGAGAGAGGGTTTCTCAGAGAAGGAGTTCAGAATCATAGACCAAAATAAGTGATTTCTTAAGAATTCCCTTCTTTAATAAACCACCATTTTGTCAAATCATAGTTTGGGATGAAAATTGAAAGAATGAAAACTTCAGTTAGAAAACTGAAATTATGGAAAAAGTAACGGCTAATAGTGCAGTGAATTAAGGGAAAAATCACACCTTGCGCTCTTTCATGTCAGCAATAGCACCAGTGTTCCCATCTATGCCAGTCCATGCATTTTCACCATTTGCATGCTATAAATCACAGGACAAGAAAACAGAAACAGAGAGGATAAGGGCATGTTTAAAGCATAAACCGTACTTTAGATTTTAGAAACATTCATACCTTTCCTTGCAAAGCAGTCATGGTTCTAATCACATTAACCCCACAATTCTGTGCCAAAGTACGTGGTATAGCTTCAAAAGCAATTGCAGCAGCTTCATATGGCCACTGTTACATATCCAGTGAACATAAAATATTTAAAAATTCTAACAGGGTTGCAAGTATATATTCAAACACCAAGACAAGTTGGAATATTCAAATCCTGTAACTCAAAATTTTGGCATTAATGCTCACCTTTTCTATGCCTTCAACAGATGAACTCTTCTGCTTCAAAGTGGCAGAAACTGTTAACTCTGTTGCACCACCACCAGGAACGAGTTTTGGATTCTTGATAATGTTTCTTGCCACAGACATAGCATCCTGTAATTAAAACATGCCTCAGAACTTTGACCAGAATAAAGAGAAAACAAGCCTTAGAACTTGATTCCATTTAACAAGCAGAAGTTGTACAACAAATCAGTTACCTGCAAATTTCTTTCCACCTCATTCAAGAGATCCTTACTAGCACCTCTTAGAAGAACTGTACAGGCTTTTGGATCTTTGCAATCAACTATGAATGCAAAGAACTCATCCCCAATTTTTTTAACCTCAAACAGCCCTGCTCCAGTGCCAACATCAGATTCCTGCAATTCATCAGGACGATTCACAATAACAGCTCCAGATGCCTTAGCGATTCTATTGTTGTCTGTCTTTCTCAACCTCCTAATTGCACTTACACCAGCCTTACTAAGATAATGACACGCCAAATCACTAAGCCCTTTTTCTGTAATCACCAGGTCTGGTTTGAATTTCAGAATCTGCATACAAAGGTTCTCAATGTATTCTTCTTCCATTTTCAACAGGACTTCCCAATCTTCTTCCCTGACCAACTCTGCATTTGTTTGGTTCTCTCCTTTCTTATACTCAAGGGGACAATCAAGAAGAATAATCCGTGGATTGACGATCTTTCTTTTCATTTTCCCAGGTGCAACTACATCTTTATTGATCATCACTCCCTTGAGGACCTTAGAATCTTCCAATTGTCCACCAGGTACTTTCTCAACTTTAATGTACTTTTTAATATCAACTTCTCGCAGCCCTTGGCCAAGGTCAACTCCGACAGTTGTAGTTGCATCAATTGCCAAATCCTGGAAGTTAAACAATTAAGAAGATAAAAGATGTATGATACGAAGTTCTAAACTTCATTTTTAACACTTCTATTCTATTTTTAATAAAATCAAATGATTATGAAAAGCGAGAAAGTGATGCGCACAGAAACATAAATGATTGCTAAAGAGATAACTTCTGAACTATGTTGCGAGCGAAACTGAAGAAAATATATAGTACGAAATCAACGGAGTTGAGGAACATCAATTTTCATTAATCCAGATGTGATATGTAAAATAACCATTGTACAAGCTAGCCTGCGCCCCTCTTGTTTTACTAGGGTAGGGATATTGTTTCCAACACTTTCAATCACTAAAAGCATATTACTATCAGAATTAAGAGCAACCAAACAAACGACATATAAATATAAAGGAGGAAAATGGAAGTGAGGACAGACCCATCATATTTTTGACTCAAACAAAAATGGCATAAAGATTGTTGTTTTTTATTAATTACACCTAAAAACAACTTAATGAGCATTTTCTATCAACATGGCAACAAATTTGGGTGCAGAATACATGTAGTAGCCCTAGTTATACAAACTTGGTCTTTCACATAAGCTAAATCAAACACCAAAATGTAGTGGACAGAGAGATTGATGGGTCATGTGAAGAAAACCCCAATCCACAATTGAACAAACAGGGCTTGAATATCTCACTTCTACACTTATTTTGGTGAAACCCACGGCTCTGATTACATTAGCAATAGACACCGACACATGGAGAGGGCCATTTAAGAAACTCATACCTGAATTGATGTAACTATTCTGATTTCGGAATGTTCAATGATTAACACACATACATTTCATTTGTTTGCCATTCATGCTGAAAAACTCAATGTTCACCTTTTGGAACTAAATATGAAGAACCATTGTTTTCAGTTCATGCTGAACAACTCAATGTTCACCTTTTGGAACTAAATATGAAGAAACAATCTTTTCTTATATGTATCTCAAAAAACTGATAAATAATGAAGTGCCAGGATGGTCACATGACCATTGTAACTGTTGGTCATATGCTAATATAACGGTCTATGCACACTATCGTAGTAATCAAAATAAGCAAAAAAGGCCCCATAAGAAAGAAGTCACTCACAGCAATAAGATCTCCAAATTGGCTAGTGAACTTTGTCCCTATACAACTCTTCACAAGTCCCAACATTGTTGAATCTGTTATTCGGATCCAGATTTTAAGATGTAAAGAATGCCAAAGAAATTAAATATGCAAATACTGCCTACAAAAATGCATAAACAGAAGGAAAATGTTTTATGAAAAACGTCCAAAAGAAACATACGGTCATTCACATCAATAGACATCGCAATCTTGTCAAGCACAGCAATAGCATCCTCCAACGCCTTATTGTATGCTGCAAATGAAACGGCTCTTCATCAAATTCTATATTATAATTCAAACACAAAAGGTAAAAATCTAACAGCACTTATAAGTTATATTACCTCGACAAATTACCGTTGGATGATAATTTTTTTCGATAAAGGCTTCAGCAACATGAAGCATCTCACCAGCTACACCCAAAAAAACACCAAATATAAGAACAAAAGCTATGGTATCTAAGCATGTGATGTCATTTATATCGTCTAAAAATAAAACAGGGATGTGATCATGAACAGGAATCAAGAGATGTCAGATGCCAACCATTAAGCTAGTCTAATTAAAAATCCATTGGGAATTAGCTCAAGAACATGTAGATGAACAATGCAAAACAAGCTAACGTATTCAAAAAATTAGTCAACACAGCACACAAACCAAACAAATATGCTTAAAAAAATACCAAGAACAATGACAGATGTTGTTCCATCTCCAACTTCTTCATCTTGTGTACGGCTTAATTCAATCATAGACTGCCATGACCAACCAAATCAGATAAGAAACAATGAAAATAAGACAAGTAGGGGAGGAAGAAGCATTATGAAATAGAGATGCAGGGTGGAGTATCATGCCTTTGCAGCAGGATGTGCAAGATCTAACTCACGTAGAATCGAATTTCCATCATTAGTAACAACAATACCTGGTAGAAATCAAACCAAAACCATATAGTAGATTATATCCATCCTTTTAAAGGTTTTAAAAATGTTAGAGGGAAATCTAAAAACAGAAACAATGGAAATAGAATAAGGTTAAAATTGTGCAAAACATAACGGGGGGAAATGCAAATAGAAGAGGTACAAAAGGGCTACCTCCAGAAGCATCAAGGAGCATTTTTAACATGGATCGAGGACCCAAGGTTGTTCGAATGATGTCAGCAACAGCCTGAATAGTTTGTTTTTCATCAGTAAACATTGACAGGCAACAAAAACAACAACAAAAAGTAAATAATATCGATGAGCCAAAAATTTTGAAGTTTGGACTCTTAGATAGACATATAGCACATATGCAGAACATAGAAAAAATGGGTTTAAACATTTTTTCTTAGTTAAATAGCTCATTCTGCAATTTGATTTCAGATCGAAGCAAAGTAAGTACAAACAGCATAAGAATGAAAGATTTTAAAAAGAACGAAGGAAATGACCTTAGAGGCCTGGATATTAGCATGGTGAACCTTGGTCCCAGACTCCCGCTTCAGTGAATCCTCTGCATATATCAATGGTTTTTAGGAACATTTTGAATCTTAACATATGAGATTGAAATGCGATAAAAGAAGAAAAAGGAACATACTTAGAACGAGAACTGGAGCGTGCATGATTTATGATCTGGTAATGCGCTAAAACTTAAAACCAAGCGAAGTGAACCAAAACCTCTCTTCTTTCTTCTTCTTCTCTTTCCAGTGTTTTTCTGCTTGCTTTTACTTTCTAGTTTCTACTGGAAACCCTAATAAGTATGGGCATCGCACGTTTCAGAGTGTTGCTGCTGCTACTGGGCTTCCTTTCTTCGCTTTCGGTCGAGAGGCCCAAATTTTCTCACTTTTGCTTTGCTTAATATGTTTATGGTAAATTTCGTAAATAGTCACTAAACTTTGTTAAATTATTTAATTCAGTAATTATATATTTTATTCTTTTAATTTTAACATTAAATTTTTAGTTTTGTTACAAATGGGACACTGAACTGTTAATTATTAAAAGGGTGAAATGATATTTTAGAAAAATTATATAATAACATATTTAGTCCTCAAAATATATATATTCAAATAGTTTTGTCATAATTCGAAAATAGTCAAGATAACCGCCTAGCATTCAAGTATTCAAACAATGTTATCCAAGATCGTACGGAAGATTATGATGGTATTCGAACTTAAGTTATTTACGAGAAATGTTTCATCCTTTATTAAATTAGGACCGCTCAATGAGTTAAAGCACTCATACTTTTTAAATTATTGTTTTCGGATGAATCGGATGCCCACTTGGAAGCAGTGACAGATCTAAAAAAAAATATTTGAGAGTGAATATAAATAAAAATTTAAAATTTTAGGGTGAACAAAACTCATAGATATTAAAAAATTAAAGGACTAACTCATAAATTTTAAAAAATTAAAGCCAATATATAAATTTTAAAAAACTCAGGATGGGTCTAATCCATCTTACCCTATTAGTGGATTCGTCACTGTTTGGAAGCACGTAAATATAACATTTAGATTAAAAATATTAATTTTTTAAATAATTATAATTTACCCGGGCTAAATTAACAATTTTAATATAAAAAGCTGGCGTGCATATATATATTTATAGCTTAAAATAATTCTTATTTTTCATGGTCTAAATTAAGAAATTATAAAATGAAAGTTGGTTTACAATTCTAATTCTACACGGTCTAAATTAATAAATTATATAAAAGGAAATTTGGTTTTCAAACGCAAAAAATGATAAATAGAAAGAAATTAAAAAGTGGGCAAGAGTTTTTAGTATAGACGTCTATCTATAAACAAAGACTTGGTATTTTTAATTAAAATATAACAAAAAGTTTATATAAATGTTGGTGTAAATTAAAATTTATATATGTTTATAAAATTTAAGGTTTAGGATTATAATTTAAATTTTAAGATTAAAGTTTAGGTTTAAATTTTATTAGAATTTAGAAGGTTAGGGTTAGAGATTTAATTTTTAGATTTTAAAAAATAGTTATATATTTTTTTATACAAATTAGGTAGTAAAATATAATCCTTAAAATATTGGGATAAAATCCAATAAATACTAAATTACATTTTATCTTAATTTAGGGTTGTAATTTGAACTATTGAAGTCCATAGATAAAAATATCTTAATAGAAATTGTTTCAAATATTTTACATGATATGAAATAAAATAGACTACTAAATAAACAAAAATAGTTAATTGTGTATCTTTGAATAATACATTAATTAAAAATATATAATTAATTACATAAAAATAATTAAGAGTGTAAATACATGTGACTTAGAAACTAATATATCCAAAGTTAGAGAATAATTAAGTAACCTACGATATATATATATATATATATATATGCTACTAAAAATAATATACCATATAAATTACATAAACGAGGTACGTATAATTTTACAATGATCAAGATGCAATGGCCCATGGCTATAGAGGATGGCTGAAAGATGAACTGACCTAAAGGCTAAAACTCTGTAGCCTGCACAGGAAATGAAGCCATTCCAGCACCACCACCACCCTCTTTGCCAGTCTCACACAGCATACAACAGAAGCCGGAGTAAAGATCGAAAGATCTGTAACCATATCTGGAATGCTATTCAGAGTGCGGAAGGATCTGAACACCCTTTTTTGCGGGTAACTGCAAAAACTAAGGTATATACAAGGAAATGCCTCGTTACTCGTGTTATCGATATTCTCTTTCGTACTCTCGAGTCTCGTCATACTCCAAATTAGCTTAGACTGTCAACTCTGTCAATGACATCCAATGATTTCTCTTTGTACAAGCCAAAACCAACAATGAGAACCCCAGAGTGAAGCCTTTTCGTCGAGGACTTTTCCTTGCTTTCTCTTGGAGGGGAGTGCGTACTCTTGCTCAGGCGACCATGCTTTCTCAATTTCCTCCTCTCATGGTCGAAATCCAGACTTCTGCTAATCCCCCGGATTCCTACTTTCTTAGTTAAATCCTGCAACAACTTCTCTTCTTCTGGTGTTTGAGCAGCGGTAGGCTCAACCTTGGACTGCTCACTCTTCTGTGTAGGTGTAACTTGGTTTTTGATTGATGTCTTCAAGCCAAGAGCGGCATTTGACTTTGATTTGTTGACCAAATAGTGGAGCCATAGCAGTTGTTCAAGAATATAGGTTTCTGTTCTCTCTTTATCTGCATGGTGGAGTGTCTCAATCCGAATCACTTCAGCTGGCCCAGCTGAAGGTTTCCTGTTGAGCTCAGAACTTTGTTAAAAGAAACAGGGAAAAGTCAATATTTCCTTTCAGTATGGCATATTTTGCTGATTTCTAGCACCCAAAAAATAAAACCAAGAGAATAAGAGGAAACCTATAGTTACTCACCCTGTGTTTGCCCATTCCCCAACCCAACCAAAACCATGATGGGCTCTGTGTAAGTGCAATGAAAGAACAAAGATGGTCAGAACAGTTTAAAAATAAAATACGGTCGATAAATTGAAAACAAACTAAAGAAAACATAGATGGAATCTTCTTATTTGTGAAACAGCTGATCATTTTCGGATCTCAAGAAAAGGGAACAGAATGGACATCTTACTTGGCTGTGTTAGTGGCTAGTGGAACAAGCCAATGCAACGTCTTCTCCATCTCATCTTTGACTTCTTTAACAGTAAGCTGGAGAATTCCATATGAAACCAATTAGATGGTAAAAATACATAAAAAGATTACTGGCAAGGAAACACTGCTTGGTTGGCAAGAAATATAAAGAAAACATCCATCATTTTTATTTTCTGTTTTTTGAATTATTGTTCTTGTTTTAGAAACAATCGGCATCTTCACTTCAAGAAATAAATTGGCAAACCATAGAATACCTCTTTTTTGACATGAGAAGATTGTAATTTTGGGCGTAGAGCTGATTTTATGGAGGGTGGCAAATTCTGGTATAAAGACTCTCTTGTATTTGCAGGAATAGAACTTGACCGGGCTACCTGATGAACACAAGGATAACGGATAGAAGCTTTGAAAACATAAATCTATACAAACAAAACCAAGAAGACTGGAAATTTGATTATTCTAAGACAAACTACATAAAAACAGTGCATCATATATAATAGGTAAAAGAAAATCCGATTAAACTATTAATATAATCCCAATGATTCCCAAGTCAAGCAGGGCATTAACCAGACTTAGAATGAACCATTCAAGCAACTCGAGATAAAAAATAAAAAAAGCACAAAGCTCGTAATATATTTTTATTAAATTTTATGTATTGTTTTATTTACTAAAACTTAGATTAGGTAGTTGAACTATTTTATAAGTCACTTAGGGCAAAACATCTTTCCCATACACACTTTTTTTCCTTGAGCAATAGCAGGAAAGCACACACGCATGCACATTTACACATGTATATGTAGCTATGTATTGTGAACATAAGCATGCTTGTATCTCTCTAACAGCTTAGATAATCCTTCGCCCATGCTTGTTTTCCTTTTAATTGTGGCTGTCTAATTAAGTCAAAGATAAAATTACAATGCATGACAAATAGGTAGCATGCATACATGCCAAACAGGAATAAATGCAAGAGTAAAATCAGAGAAGACAAACTCACTAGTGTATCAATTTGCATAATTATATTCGCATAATGCAAAGCAAGCCCTGCAGGTCCCAATCTTTGACGACTGCTCACAGATCCTTCAGCTGATTCTTCATACTCTATAAAATTCCAATGAACGGGAAAAAAATCATTGGAACATCAATATTAATATTTAATCCATGAACAGTGTATTGATCAAGACACAAAATAGGCACTTGCTCAAGTGAAATAAAGCACTAAACCATAATTAAAATATACAGGAACAAGAAAAACATATGAATCATGTCTCATAAGCTAGAAGTTTGTAACCTTGTTTATAAAAAAAATTAAACATTAAACAGTTTACTCCATTACATGGCCTAATTTGTTATCAAGACCAAGAATCATCGTAGAAGTTGTGGATGTTTCATGTGATATAGTATGTGTCCTTATTCAGAACAATAAAACATCAAAAACAGTATACATCATTACATGAACGAGAAAAAGTTGAACAGATCATTACACGGACCAACTGTTCTAACATCTATTTACTATTGGGTTTCCTTTGACCTATTACCAATAGCTTTTAAATTGAATGCTGAACAGTAACCTGTGTAATAAAAAATTCCAAGTTTTCAGTCTACTTCTTTACAAAATGTTCAACAAGTATATTACTCAACTTTTCGTGCTTATAATTAGTCAGAATTTTAGTTGGCCATGCTCTTTCGAAGCCTATTGACTTGAAAGAAAATTTGCCTATGCACAAAAGATGAGCACCTGACTAAGGTTTTTTGCTTGATTGGCACTGCAACTTATAGCCTTAACAATACTGAACTATTTGGTATCAATCATGCTCCTTCATGACTTGCATATTTGATACTTGAAAACAGGCATATGAATTGAATGAATACATACCATTACTACCAAAAGCATAGTGGATCTCCAAGATCAAGTAATGGACGATATCCACAAGTTTATCCATGACCTGCAACAAAAATATTGTAGGTTGAACAAGTAACAACGTCACATTTTGCTCGACAGTTGGCATTTCCGAAAACTAACTTATTAGCCCATAGTGTTCTCTATTTCTCTAGTAGGAAAAAATATTAGTTAAAGAGAGAAGGATATATGGGAAAAGTATCACATAAGAAAAATAAAATAAAGGTTAAATGAAAAATCTGCAAACCTCTTCCAAACTTCTGGACCAAAGTGACTTTTTCTTCAAATTTCTTACATGCTTTCTTTGGCCTTTTAGATCTGCCCTCAAGATAGCGAGGCTGTCACCTGCATATTAAAGAAAATGATACGAGCTGGATATTTAATAGTTTGCAGAGAAACAGCTCCATCCTATTCAAGCTTCTCCCAAATTCTACAAACCTCTATTTATTTTGGATGGAAAGGAAGAAGGTAGGGAAAATAAAAACATATGAGGAGATATAAGCATGCAAAAGAGTTAAGTGAAACATAACCTAAGAATAAAAGTAATTCATATTTTCATTTTAAAAAGGAAAAGAAAAATGTGTAGTTCTCCATCTCTAATGCAAGCCTTGAATCTGGAATTGATATGCTAGTCTAGAGAAATGAAACATGTGGATTAATTATTCTTACTACAAAAATTTCCAAATACAAAGATCAATATATTCCAAAATCTAGTGGGGACCATGACCAAATTAAATCTTGAAGGGTTCATTTTTTTTTTAGAAATTTAAGTGACTAAATTCTAATTTCCCAAAATCGGGGGGGGGGGGGGGGGGGGGGGGGAGGACACTACCTTCTACCCCTGCATACCATCTTTCATTGTCATTTTACAAAAGCTCCAACAAGGAAGTTCTTATGATCAATACTATGCCTTTAACGCTTTTTATATTATTCATATTTTCTAATCCTATGAATAACTTGATTATGAGATCTTGCAAATAATTTAACATAAATACAAAACACAATACTTCCTGATCGGCAATATCATACGTTACAACTAAAGCAACATATCTAATCAAGAGTGACTAAAAGAAATGATATACAAGTACCCATAGGAGATGTAGAAGTCACCTTTCTGAGTGCCAGCAGAACTATCATCCTCTTGACGCTTACGCAAGTAATCTAGCTCAAATTTGTCCAGAATCTGCAATTCCTGGTATAGTTCCTGCAGTGCAAAAGCAGTTCTGTTTATCCTCCTTATAATTTCCAGTCCACTACAATACTAGTCCAAAATGATAGCATAAAGAACAATGAACAAAAAGTGCCTATGCTATGTTTGCCTCCTAGTACACCAAGGTTTACAGTTAAACATGTAATGTGGATCACAATTAAGGAAATAAAATAATAAATACAGCAGGGAACCTAAAATAAGGAAATTTTTTAATGTCGAGCTAGTTAGTATATTATAGGTTAGAATGATCATCTCTTAACTTTTTTTGGATAAATATATATTATAGTACTTGAACTTGGCTTCAAGGTTCAATTTGGTATGTAATTTTTTTTTGTCCAATTAGGTACTTGAACTTGGCTTTTTGGTTCAAAGAGATACCTATGATCTTTAACCAATTTGACCCCAAAAGTCAAGTTCAAGCACCAAATTAGATCAAAATAAAGCTTAGGGTACCAAATTGAACCTTGAAGCCAAGTTCAGGTAGCTAAATGTATATTAACCCTATTTTTTTCAAACTGCTTGTGAACTAGGAAACGGAGCATTTTATTTGTTTGAGTTTTTCAGCAGTTAAAAGTATTGAATTTTTGGAAAATTCAATTTGCTGTAATCATAATCACTTGAATATGTTTCAATGATTGCGTCGTATTAGGTTTTAGGTAAAACTTTTGTAGTTTGAAAGTCACCTTTTGAAAATTCTATAGACACTCAAGCCCTCACAAGAATATGATAGTTTGGAGTCTTTGAATATAAGAGAAAAATAAGAGAACTCAATAGAAATATAAATTTATACTTAATGTATTAATACTCAGTGACATGTGTAGCATAAAACTTACAGCTGTATACTGAACTGAAATCATCAACTGCTCAATCACTAATTCTGCTTCATCCTTCAATTGTTTCTGAGGTGAAAGTTCTCTGCTGATTCTGGAAAATGAAAAATAAAAATGCATCACTCAAAACAAAGCACATTAACACATTGAAAACAATATTCACTGAACTACTATATAACATGCATACTTCTCAAAAAAACGTTCCAAGCTATGCCATTGACGATCCTTTGAACGGTTTCCAAAACGAATTACTTCTCCCGAAAAAATTTTCAATTCTTCCCTGCGAACATGAGTTAAACAAGTTCTTAACAACAAAATTAACCATGAGTTATTAGGTTCTTAAGAAGACCATTATGAAACAAACTAAATACTAAAAGAATAGACATGAAAAGGCAACATGATTAGTTGAAAGTATTATCATGGGTATGTGATACCGATATACCTTTTGTCAGCTGCAACAATCCTTAAGAGTTCATCCATATCTTTAGATATTAAATTTTGAACACCATTGCTGACCAGCACCACCTCTTTTAAATGCCTTATATTTCTTCTAGAAAGGGATTGCATAACATTTGAACCTTTAACAATAGTGTTTGCGACCTCAAAGGCTAATATTGAAAGTTCATTGCCTTTAGTTGCCACCCCAGAAGTAAATCCAGCGTTAGGATTTAAACTTGTCATGCTACTCCCAAGAGTATCCAATACTTCCACTGCTTTTCCTAGTCCAACTGATCCAGCTTTGCCTAAACGGGAACTGACCTCTGAAACCTGCAAAGTTAAGGGCAGGATCATTTTTAAGGTTGCTAATGAAATCTTCACCAATCGTGACAATATTTAGGAAAAATATGAATTGGCTAGAGTTCCTTCAAGGAAAAGAGGCCTCAAAGTTGGTGAATGAACCGAGTTTAGGGTGTTCATGGTTAACCAAAATACTAGGTTCTGTTCTTAGTGTAATTAGAACAGACTATCTTTAGACATTATCTAATTGCACTAAGAAGGTAACTTACTTACATGTTAACCCTTGTAATATTTTAGTTAACCATGAACACCCCACTTCATCAAATTGACCGTACATCTATATAAAAATTTATTTTTGCCTAATGCATCAACAAATAGTCTTCTGTACAAATAATCATTTCAGTTGAACTTTTATATGCCACTTAAACACATCATATATTTGTATTTTTTCCATATTTAGTTTCCATTCAACCATATTCTGTAGGAAATGGAAACCTCGCCTAACGAATCAACGGCCTAATTACGGTGGCAGCCGGAGCTTAAGCTAGTTGAAAAATAAAAGCAAAAGGAGAAACTCATAAAAGGGGAAGAGTTCGAAGATTACCTTTGCAACAGCAGCCTGAGTGGATCTAACTGATCTAGATTTCTGGGTTGTAAAACGAGGAATCCCATCGTAGAAATCATCAGCAGATTCATCAATTCTCTTCTCCATGATTTCCTTCACTTTGGGTGGATTCATGAAGCCATTTTGAGGTATATCCTTGCTCCGGTAATGATCGAGATTACCACCACCGCCATGGCCATTTTCCACCCCATCATCTCTGACGCCGCTCCTCGAACAAATCCCGCCCATTATTCAGCTTCTCCTGGTTATTATTATCCCACTCCAACATTAAAAATACACACACAGAAAGATAGATGAAATTGAAGGTGTTATCTTACCAGCATATACCCAACCAAAAGAAGAAAATGGAGAAGTTGTGAGAAAGTAGGATTTTCAAAGGAAGAAGTGAAAGTCCAACCAATCGCCATCGCGCGCCGAGTAAATAACGTATTTTATACTTTAAAATAATATAAATATAACAAAGAACACTGTAATCTTTCTCTTTCTCCACTGTCTGTCCATTGTCGCCAGGCAAGCAGGTGGCTGGCCGTTGGACTTTGCGAAACAGAGCTGAACGTAGTTTGGGAGAATTGGTCAAAATGAAAAGGGTAAACTACACCAGTGACCACCCAACTATTTGGGGATACCTATTTTGACCACCCAACTAACAAACTCGTCAATCAAGTACCCCAACTTTAAAACCCTACCTATTTTAGTCACCCGCCGTTAAAAAAAAAACGGCGAATCTGACGTGGCTGTGAAAAATTAACCGCTGAGACATATCTGTCATTTATTATTAATATTTTATTCCACGTCAACACTTACATGACGACCTTTTCGTTCCAACTCTTCTCTTGTTTCCTCAGATTTCCAACTCTTTTCTTTTTCAGTTTCAAAGATCGAATCTTTACATGGCGACCTTATCGTTTTAATCTTACCCTTTCTTCTTGACTCCATTTTCTTATCGAACACACTTACCAAAAAGTCTGGTTTTATCGATGAATCAAACGTCAATCCCTAGTCTTTCTTTCAGTTTTACCAAGGTTCGTCTTTCCTCGGTCCTGTGATTCATGAGAACAGTTCGGTTGACAATAGTTCCAAGGCTGTTCATAGTGACAATGAGCTCTCGACCGTGACGACTAAAAACAGAGCATCGACGAACATGTCTCTACTGTTGTGGATAAGCTCGAGAGTGGTGAGCAAGTCACTCAAAAAGAAAGGACAAGAAATAGGACAACCTTGCTGCACAATTTAAGGTGAAAAAACAAAACGAAAATTGTTCTAGAATAATCCAATGTTTCAATTGTTTTTTTGTTGGTTTTTTATTAATCTTTTAATTTTTTTCCTTTTAGATACAAAAGAAGGTAAAATCAAGAGGTAAAAAATACAACGATGCATTGAAAAACAAAAAAAAAAAGAGTTCAAGGCTGTTAAAAAGATTAAAAGAAAGCTTCTGAAGATCCTCCGACAGGTTATATTCATGTTCGAGATAAAAAAGGTCAAATAACTGACAACCACAACCTAATAAAAAAGGTAACGATTAGCTATCAATCTTTGTTTCTCTGACACTGGTATCCTGTAACAATTTTTTGTTCTTCGTTGTCAATTCTAGGTAACTCATCAATCTAGCAGAAATAGTAATAATTCTAGTTAACTCATCAAGTTTACACAAATGTATATGTTGAACTTTCGACGGGCAACGACTGGTTCGAAAAGCAAACCAGCGGGACTATAGACATTTTCTATTCTTCAATGATGGATTGGTTCTTTAATGGGTTACACTTCCAGCTAGAATATCATTTTTTGTCCAGGTTACCTCGGTGTCACTCGAGGAAGATATCATCTATGAAGCACAGGTACGGCAGTCACATACCGTATCAAGTACCTGAAACATTTCCGGGACGGGGACGTTTCAAGTTTACAGGGTACGACTAAAAATATCGGGGATGGTTAGGATATTTATGGGGACGTTTCGGGAACGACATTTTGAATTTCACGCGCGTCCCCAAGTGATAGGTTTTGTTCCTGGAATTTCCTTCTTCTTTGTTAGAGAAAGAAAGCTTCAAAATGAAGAAGAAAATGAACAGATCCTGGAGAAGAAGAAGGTGAACAGTGTTGTTGGGTTGTTTTACAGGTTTTAAACAAATAAAATTTGGTATTATATTTTTGTGGGACTCGATAGCACCGAAATTTGTTTTTGTGGGACTGACATGGAATAAAATATTAATAATAAATGACAGATATGTCTCAGCGGTTAGTTTTCACGGCCACGTCGGATTCACCGTTTTTTTTTAACGGCGGGTGACCAAAATAGGTAGGGTTTTAAAGTTGGGGTACCTGATTGACGAGTTTATTAGTTGGGTGGTCAAAATAGGTATCCCCAAATAATTGGGTGGTCACTGGTGTAGTTTACCCAAATGAAAATTCTCACTTTTTTGGCTTTATTCTATGCTTAGACCCTGAATTTGTATCTTCTTCCCATATTGATCCTTAATTCTTTTTTATCACATATTAACCCTCCAACTTGTATTTTAATTTACCATACCTATAGACTTTTTTAAAAAACGATGTACAATGAAATCCACTTGGTTATATTTGAATGGAAAATACAATTAAAACAAATTAAAAATAATTAGTCTAAATAAATAAATATTTATATAATTTTAAAAATAAAAATAAGGTTATGAACTCCATAATAAAGCATAACTTTGTCCCGAACAACTATTGATCTCCCTTCATTTTTTTTGTAGAGGAGAATCAACAATCTATGGAAATTTAGAACAGGGCAATAAAGATTAATCAAAAGACGTTTTAAAATGTAGTTAGATAATTATCTCTCTTAACTATATACGATTATATCAATAAAATATACTATAAAAATCTATGATTCAAAAAAATTATAACTAATTAAGATAATATACGAGTAAAAAAAGATGATAAATCATTAATTACTTTAAATAAACTCAAAATATCGTGTTATAGTTACATAACGTGCCGTTATAAAAAATTTAAAGATTGATGTGAGAAAAAATGTCTAAGGGTCAGCATGAAAGAAGAGTACAAGTTGAGGGGTTATATGTGCAATAAATCCTTTTTCCAAACTTTTTCTGCGCAGACTCACGGTCAGCGTTTATTACAAGTAGACGACTATTTCTTTAATTTGTCGTGGGCCTATGCCCGACTGCTTTTAGTTCTCTTTCTTAACGAAGGATCCAACTGGCGTAGAATTTGTCTAAGGGTGGGATGTTCGGTCAAATCAGTTTGATTCGATTCAATTCGATTTGAACTAAATATAAATAAAAAATAAATTTTGGATTAATTAAATTTAATTTAAATTAATATTTATTATTTATAAATATTAATTTTTAATATAAATAAAAATTTAAAGTTTAAAAATATAAATATTGTTAGTTTTTATGTAAAGAATTAAACTAAAATCCTGAAAACTTTTTTATAAATATTTCAGGAAGGTTCTAAAAAAAGTTTGAAGTATTCAGTAATAAAAATACTGGGTTGAAAAAAAGGTGTTATAAGTATAAACGACAATATATATTATAAATTTCTAATGTATAGCAAAAATTATAATAAATTATAAGTTGGTATTGTATGAAAAATAAATAAATAATATAAATAAACTTCACCTAATATATTACTAAAAAAATAAAATCAAAGTCTTGTATATGTATACTATGGAAAATAATTTATTTATTACGAAATCTAATAATAATAAATAGAATAAGTGTAATTATATGTATAATTACATAATTTAATAAATATGTAGTGTTAAATACGCGTTATCTGATAAATTATAATATTAAAATTAATATCGTCTTCTAATAAATAATATTATTTGAATCTTAAAAGGATTTATTTTTTTGGAGAAAGAATGAAATTATAAAATTATTCTTAAACAGACTATTTTTTAAGATTAATGTTAATAAATCTAAAATAATTTGAATATTAAAATATAAATGATCGTGTATTATTGTAGATATGTTGGAAAATGATCAACAATTTCATTTGATGATTAATAAGAGCGAGCTAACATTTTATAAAAATTATATTATTAAAATATTTTTAAAAATTCTTCATTATTCTGTTCAAAAAAAACTTCTTCATTATTACGGTGCTTTAAATAATTTTAAATTTAATTTCAAATATTTTTATATAAAAAGGAAAAATGATTTAAAAAATTATTCTTCAAAAGAAAAGGGGTAACTTTTAATATTTTTGAAATCTATTTTATATATAAAGCGATAAAATCACAAAAATAATTTTTTAAGTTAATTTTATTATATTATAAAGGAGAAAGATTGTTAGAATTTTTATTTTAATATAATAATTTTAAAAATATTATCGAACTTTTTTGAAAATATTATAAAATGTATTCAAAATTTAAATAACTTAAAAATATATTTAAAATAGTTTTTATAGGTTTTTAATATGATTTAAAACGATTTTAAATAATATTTTTATCTAAAATTAAAGTCTCATACGGATACACCTTTGATTTATAACAATACATATATATAAACTATTTTCTAAAAATTAAACCACATAACTATACAATATCTAATATAAATAAATGTATTTTATATCTTATAAATAAATAGGGATTAATTTTAGATAAAATAAAAAATTAAAACTTAATTGAATAAAAAATATATTAAAAATATTCAATTAAATTATAAAAAATAAAATTAAATATACTTTTTTAAACTTTTTTTTTTTACAATATTTTTAAAATTTTTCATCCTCTAAACCATCCATACCTCTAAAAAGTACATTTTATATCTCTGTTTTTTATTACTCTAATTTTGATTTATTTTTCAATTTTCTCATTTTACCAAGCAAAACCTAAAATAAAAAAAAATATTTTTTAGAAAAAATATAAATTTGAAAATAATTTAAAGCAATGCTTCGATTGAAGCACGCATGAAATGAGAAATGGTCTAAGAAAAAAAATCAATGATTAAGTCAATCAAATCATCGATGTCTAATTAACCGATTAAACTATCATTTAATTGATAATTAATTCAAGATTAAAATTAAAAAATCCTGGTTTTCAGTTTTTTACCAACTCAAGTCTGTTTGTTCTATTTTTGGTTATATAATATCGATTGAACCGGCCATGTTACTAATTCTTGGTTCAACCGGATTAATTTGCTCTGATTTTGATAACTTTGATTATTAGTTCAATCATTGAGAAACTTCATTCCCTTCCTCTTATTTGAAAAAAATAATTTTAAAAGGAATTTTTAAATAATTTTTAAATTATTTAGACTCCTTTTTATTTTTAAATAAAAAGATATCAAATGTTTAAATATACTTAATATCTTTATAATCATTGTAGTTGATTCAAAAAAATATTCAACATGAACGGAACCTTTAAGGCATGGACGAAGTCAGAATTTGGGGTTGAAGGAGGCAAAACATAGATGTTTAGAAGTAGAGAGCAAATTCATGAAAAAAAAAGTCAAAAAAATTAAATAAAAAAAAATAAAAAAAAAACTTTAGAGTTCGGAGTGATTGTTCCTCACCCCATGTAATTTCGTCGCTACTTTAAGGGATTATAACTTAAAAGCATCCAAAGTTTTGAAAAACTAAAAATTTCTCCTTAGTTTTTTAATTTTTTTATGAAAACCAAGATTTTTAAATTTTTTAAAACCCTCTCTCAAAATTTTAAAAAAGTTTAATTAAATCTTTTAAAATTATTAAAAATTTCATTTAAACCCTCAATTTTTTAAAAATTTTCATTTAAGCCTTTATTTTTTACAAATTAAAGTTGCCTCTTTCAAATTCTTACTCCAATTTTTTTCTTTCAATCTTATATCCTCCTGTATATCGACAATAATATCAATTAATATTTTATAAGAAATTAAATAAAATAACTAATAATTCTAATCCAAGAACAATAAGAATCATAGAATAGCCATTACTTAGTGGGATTCTCATTCTCAATCCACTTCCAATTTGAAATCCAATACCCAACCAAAAATGAAATGAAATCAATGCGTATACTGTGATATGATTCTATTCCGTAACTATGGGTCATTGTCATTCAGCCAAGATATTATATTCCACGTTATATATATATACAGGGACGAAGATTAAAATTTATATTTAAAAATTAATTCATAATATTTTTAAAAATAAATTTTAATAAATAAAAAATATATATTTTTAAAAATATTTTTTTATTTATATACGAATTTTAAATTTTTAAGAATCAATAGTTTCTTCTGTAAATATCTGTCCCACGGTGTGTGTATATATAGTCAGCTGTTGTCACTTGTCAGAATTTCATTCTGCTTTTGCTTTGTTTTTTTAATCGTTTAATCAACTAAGTGCGGCTTTAAGGGGGCCGACACTGCACTAAAAACATTACCTTCCATTTTCACATGATCTTGGTTCATCATTGTTACTAACCATCATCATCATCATCATCGTGTCTTGAATATCTATTATCTGCTCGGCTTCTTCTTCTTGTCATCTTCTACACTTTCTTTTGTTTGATGTTCCCATGGTTTCCTGGTTTTGCTGCAACATCCATGGCTGCCAAATCAGGTATGTTCTTAACATATATACCTCAACTGATATTGTAGAATATATGAGGCTCGTGGTTTTGGTTATCTGTGATGTGTTTTGCTCCTACTGTTAGATTGGACGTAGTTTGGCATTTGAACAAACACTTGGTGTACCGTTCTAGCTAAAACACAGGTTTATAATCTGAATTAGTAATTTGCTCTGAATTCAAGAGTTCCACGGGAAGTGGATCCTAAAGTTGGTAAAAAAAATAAGATTAAAAAATCAATTAATTTTTTTTAAAAAAAATCAATTAAAAATTTGATATATGATTTTGATATTAAACAATATTAAATATATTATTGATTTTTTTTCGAAAGAACTTAATATATTAATTAGTTAATAAAATTACGTGTTTCTCGTAATTATATGATGCTCTATAAAATTATTAAAGATGTAAATGATTTTAATAACGTAACAAAACATCATTTTTTTAACTATTTAATCTTATTTTTACAATCTTATGTTATAATTAAATTGATTTTCTACACTGAATCTTGATTTTATAAGTTTTTATGTGAGCCGATTTATGTAAATAGTAGTTTAGCATTATCGTTGGAATAAAACTTTTATTAGAAATGTAAATATATATTTTAATATCCCAATTTAATTCTAAAATTTAATTTAATATTTTTTTATAGTTTGATGCGATTATATTATAGTTTTTTTTTCTTTGCTTTTAGCCTTACAAAAACGTCCCCATATTGGTAGATCAAAAATATCTCTGAGGGCACAAGCCCTCTAACCCAAGTGGTTAAAGGAACGATTGATGTTCTTAGAGGTCACGAGTTTGAGCATCAGCGATGCTAGTAAAGTGATTGAGCGATCAATGTCAAATGGTGAAGATTATTTTCTAGATTAGAACAAATATTACTGTAATCGCTATTAACTTATTCAAAAAAAACTCTGAGGGTGAGGGCATAAATTTTAAAATCTTAGGTAGTATAATTCATAAAAATTTAGAAATTTAAGGACTCTTTCATGTAAATATAAAAAATAACATCAAATGTGTGAAGTTTAGAAATTTTAGGTTAACACATGCCTACCTTGAAGTATACATAAATCTGTTACTCTATATTATGTACAGACAAATTTAATTATCGAATCTGACCATAACTCTTAAAATTTTCAATAGAGTTACACTTCAGAGTTGTTTGTATAATAAATCCAAATTTAGGTATCAAATTAGACAGAAAAATAGAACATTAAATTTAAACTTAAAATCAAATTTAAATACTAAAATGTATATTTATCTTTAAAAATGTGGTTTTAAAACCTTTCAAGCATTTCAGGTTAAGAGTTATTATTTCATGCATTAAAAGTAAAAGTTTACTCTAAATATTAAAACTTAAATTTATCTCTAAAATCCTGAACTATATTTACTAAACTCTAACTATAAACTTTAAATTCTAAACATATAATCTAGATTCATAATCCCTAAATTAGATTATTTTTTCTAACATTAATATGAAAATTATTCAAGGAATTGAAATGTCCAAAATATACGTTTAAAATAATGAAAAGTTCAAAACTTTGAGGATAATAAAGTCATTCCCTCAAAAAAAATCATATTTTAAAAGCCCAAATCATTACTTTTTAACTTTCGTAGAAGCCAAAACGAGGGTAGTTCTTGATTGATGAATCTTAATTTAAAGTAAAAAAATTTGAAACGTTAGTAAAAGATGATACATAAAACGTTATCGAAATTATATAAATTATTATACATATTAATAACATAAAATGTTATCTCATACCGTACACGGACAATACTATGATGTTGTAAGAGTTTACGTATATTCGATAATATTTTTTTATTTTTCGATAATATTTAAATTTCTTGACACTAGTTTGTGTACCCTATTTGTAACAAAAAGTTGCCAATTTTCTTTGTAACATGGTGTGAAGTAAATCATTTCGATTTTTTCTGCACTTTTCAAAGGTGTTGACAGGTTGATGGGTCCATTGTCCTGGGAGAATAAAGGAAGGAGTTGTAGTTTTGAAGCTTTTCCCAGATGCCATCCTTTAAAGCTTATTACAATCTGGCTCCTACTGCTTTTCATTGGAACCACTTACTCATCCGAACAACCTGATGTTGAGGGTATGGTAACCTTAACTTATAGTCCTTTTTCTTTTGCTGGTTTTCTGATCTTATTTATGAAGAATCATGGGGAAAAAAAGAAATGGGAACAGGTTTTCCTTAATGAATGCTGTCAAAAGTATCAATATACCAAAATATGTTTAATACACTACACTCATACAATGTTAGCAGCTGTTCCAAAAGCCTTGGTTTAAATGAGTCCATAATCATAGATATAGAGGAATATGATACAGTTGATTTCGGGAGGGACTAATGCAAGAAGAATAAGAAATGAAGAAGACGCTTCTAGGAAGCTTTCCTTAGGATAATGTTTTCCACATTATGATCCAAATGGTTTCTATGGAGTTTAGATTCTTCTTTGAACACACACGAACCGCAGACCAAAATAGAGTGAACAAAGAGAATTGCATGTAAAATTTCAGAGTTAATTGTGTGAAATGAATGTTATAAGGAAGTATTTATAAGTGTCAACAGGTATTGGAAATACCATTGTCTTTGGTGAAGAACTATAATTTCTATAATGAAAGAGCTTGTTTCAATTGATTCATTTTTGAATTCTCTGATTAGGTATTCGGATCCCTTAGCCATATTTTTTTGGATTCATGTTTAATGCTTGAGTTTTATGCTTTTCCAAATGTTCAGGAAATGCTTTGATTGAGTTTCTCAAGGCTCTCAATGATTCGAGTGGTCGAATAACTGATTGGAACAATAATCTTGTCAGTCCCTGCTTTAGCTGGTCTTATGTCAACTGTAGGAATGGGAATGTCATATCCTTGTAAGATCCTTGGACAGACACTAATTTACATGACTATCTAAAGCAAACTCCACATCTGTTTTTTCAATGATAATAACTAAAAATAACATGCGAATGTATTCATTGGCAGGAATCTTGCTTCAAATGGATTTTCAGGAACTCTTTCGCCTTCAATTAAGAAACTGAAGTTTCTGGTTAACTTGTAAGTCATAATGATGCTGTATGATGGTGCTGAATTCATCACCATTCATTGAATTTCTTTATCTGTGATTTGGTATCCTGTAGAGTAAAAGGAACAACAAAAGCTTTGATCGTATATGTCGCGAGTACATTAAATGAATTTGTTATGATATGCTTGTTTATCATGACTTAGTAAAATGTTATGATTTCCTTGGTGGCGAGTGAGTCTTAAATGCATTTGTGTACTTTTGCAGGGATTTACAGAACAATAATCTAACTGGTTTATTGCCTGATTTCCTTGGTGATATGGTGCACCTAGAAGTTCTGAATCTTGCAAACAATAAATTCAGCGGCTCTATTCCTGAAAATTGGGGTCAATTATCCAATTTAAAGAATCTGTAAGACTGCTTTTCCCCCTTTGTCATAAGCAAATGGATTATACTACTATACTAGCTCTATTGTGTCATTTTTACTAAAGCTTTTTCCAAGATTGGACAACTTTCTGTGAGCAGGATTTGATAATATTATGTTACTTGAACTCTTCATTTTCCCTTGAAGTACTCGTACAGGACGCCTGTATCCTACACATATTCGAATATGAGTATGGCGTATAATCTTCCTCGTATACGAGAAAGAAAAAAGGAAAAAAAAAATGAGCATACACGTGTTGGATGCATGCTTATATTGGACAGTCACCCCTAAATCTTGTACTGTTGGTCTTTTTTTCCCCTACTCTACTCTCCTTCATGCTCACAAATCTTTTTACTTGGCAGGGATCTTTCATCCAACAATTTAACTGGAAGAATTCCAAAGAATTTATTCATGGTTCCAAGAATCAAGTAAACTTCATACGAAATTCCATCTCTTTTAAATCCTAGTAACTCTTCTAGCCATTAGGAAAAATCTGCTAGCAAGCAATTAACAGAGCGACTATATTCTGAAATTTATTGGTCTTTTCGCTTTGCATATATGAATGCGAAATGTCTGTCTGTCTTAAGATTAGACAACTTCTACTTGCCACTCCCTATTGACAGTGTTATTTTGCCAGCTTCAATGGAACACATCTTGCTTGTGGCTCTACCTTGGAACAGCCTTGTGTTTCTCCCACAACATTCCCTGGTTTGGTCTCTATACCAGCTCTTTTCCTACATCCATTTTCACATGTGTTATACATGAGCTTAGATATGTTCTGTTTTTGGCAGTTCCAACCAATAGGTCCAAAATCAGAATTGTTGTAACCTCTGCAAGTTGTGCTGCTCTGATACTTCTATCACTCGGGGCTCTCTTCGTGTCCCGTTATTATCAAGTACAAAAACTTAAGCGTGATGTTTTCGTCGATGTCACCGGTAATTTTCTTTTCTTTATTTGTATTTTTCACATAACATTTTAGGACATGCGAAGCCTTGATTTAATGAGTTGAAAGTACTGCTAAAGTCTATTTGAGTTCTTTAGTTTGTAGAAGTTAACACCTGCAATTCCTGAACTTCAGGTGAAGATGATCTCAAGATTTCCTTTGGCCAGATAAGGCAATTCTCATGGCGCGAAATCCAACTTGCCACCGATAATTTCAACGAGGGAAACATAATCGGACAAGGAGGTTTCGGAAGAGTTTATAAAGGTGTACTATCTGACAACACCAAGGTTGCCGTGAAACGTCTCGCAGATTATTATAGTCCCGGTGGTGAAGCCGCATTCATGAGGGAAGTCCAGCTCATAAGTGTTGCTGTGCACAAGAATCTCCTACGGCTGATGGGGTTCTGCACAACGTCATCCGAAAGAATTCTTGTTTATCCTTTCATGCAGAATTTAAGTGTGGCGTATCAACTGAGAGGTACTTGCTTTATGATTTGCATCAACTGTTAACCGAACGTGAAATGTCTAGTCGAACTTGGGGCAGTCTATGCCATTTTAAAGTAGTTTATATCTTAAATATTTCTATAGATCTAAAACCTGGAGATAAGGGCTTGGATTGGCCAATGAGGAAACGTATCGCTTTCGGAGCAGCCCATGGTTTGGAGTATCTACACGAGCATTGCAATCCTAAGATAATACACCGTGATTTAAAAGCTGCAAACATCCTTTTAGATGACAATTTCGAAGCTGTTCTCGGCGACTTCGGACTCGCAAAGCTTGTTGATACTAAGTTGACTCATGTTACCACTCAAGTGCGAGGTACCATGGGCCACATTGCCCCGGAATACTTGTCCACAGGAAAAACTTCTGAAAAGACCGACGTTTTCGGATATGGTATAATGCTTCTGGAACTCGTTACTGGTCAGCGTGCAATCGATTTTGCTCGTTTAGAAGAGGAAGAGGATGTTCTTCTACTTGATCATGTAAGGTTTTTATACACAAGGGGCATGCATAATTGAACTTGTAGGTAGCTTCTTTGAGGATGTTTCAGGCTGATGGAAATTTGATATTATCAGATAAAAAAGCTGCTGAGGGAAAACAGGGTTGATGACATTGTTGATGGGAACTTGAAGATTTATGAACCGAAAGAAGTCGAGACGATTGTACGAGTTGCACTGCTTTGCACTCAGAGCTTGCCCGAGGACCGTCCAACAATGGCTGAAGTGGTGAAAATGCTGGACGGAGTCGGGCTGGCCGTGAGATGGGCTGAATGGGAGGAGCTGGAGGAAGTAAGGAACCGAGAGTTCATGCTTTTTTCTCACCAGTTCACTTGGGGTGAAGATTCAACTGTAGACCAAGAAGCCATACAATTGTCCAGAGCCAGGTAATCTACAAATACAATCAGTTTTCAACTAAAGCTTTGAAGGGCAACCAGATTTTGTACATTTAATGACAGAAACCATAGAATTATATAAACTTTATGCTTATTATCTAATGAAAATGCTACATCTACTGCTTGTAAAGAGGTATGGTACGTAAACTGTATGTAGTTTTCAATCAAAATCCGGTTCAGGTCAAGGATTGTGATCTCTGCTTCTGGTACAAACAAGCTTATCTTTTTCTTTAGAGTAGGCCATCAATCAATTTGTTTATTGAATTTATATTCGTTTCACAGTTATTGAACTCAGACTAGATAAACAAGAACTAGTTGGTTTGAACCCGAATCTCTTAAAATGAACATCATCAGATTGCGCTTGTTTAAAGTTCAATCTTTTAAGAATAACTAAAAGCCAAGTGCTTATGCCTTATATTGCTTAAGCAGAATTCAATAACACATACAAGGGGGGAAGAAGATGGAAAATCAAAATATACAGTCGTATTTCCAAACAAAGAATATCAGCTAGGAACACCTCACTTTCTCACAACAAATATTTGGCAGAGTTAATAGGGTGATATAAGCCTGTATTGCTACTATCTAGAGGTGAATGAACAATTCACCGATTTACTAGCCTAAACTTAAACACAAGGAAAGGAATGCATTTGGCTTGATGAATATCCTTTCCACCAACAGTTTATGGTTGCCTGGCTTTCCTTTTCTTAGGATTTGGGTGATTCAAGGGCAGTTCGAGTTTCGACCCGGACCACCATAGTAAAAGTAGTTTCCCCAACTGCCACCTTTTCCGGTTTGCACATCATAGCAGTTGGATTGCTCAGTGAAAGTGGCAAGGCCTTTAGGAACCCTGAGATTGTTGGATCCATCAACAATTTCAATATTCTTAAAGTAACTAGCTTTGCCAAATCCTTCATTGGGGAAATGGCCACTTCCCATTTGTGTGGATGTATGTTGTCCATCTGATTCCGAGTTCACAACCTCTCCTCCCCACTCAATCATGGATGCACTGTCTGATAGGTAGGAAAATAGGAAGGCCGGCCAGTAACCCAGCACGTACTTATTACCGAATTGCAGCCACCAGTTCCCCTCCGTCGGATCCTACCACATTTTCAGCATTTGGATATAAAAACACATGTACACAACATCATACACTCATGGATATCTATCTATATGTGATGTTTATCATGCTTTATTAACAGATTACGGGGGATGAATGCTTATCTCTATCGTATTCTAGTGATGCTTTTCAATGGACTGATTATGTGTAGCTTCTTAATTCTTACCTTCCACACAAGTAAGCTTATGTCATATTGGGAAATATGATAACCAGAAATAGGGTAGATGCTTGCACCCATCGCTATTTCATTGTTGATCTGAATGAAGCCTGAGCACAGTAGATTATAGCAACCGGTGGCTTGATATGCATCACTCTGTTTTTCAGTAATAAGGAAAACAACAGTTAAGTAGAACAGCATCAAAGGACTAGAGAATAGGAAGATGGAGTTTAGTCTTACAGTCCAGTAGGTGAAGAGTCTAGTGTGGTTATCTCCGTACAAATCCGGGCTAACCTATTATTAAACCATACAGAAAGATCGAGGACAACGAGTTAAACGTCGAGTCGAAGAAAAAAATGTGAAGTTGTTGTTATGTAAGATGGTAGTACCTGCCAGCCTGCTTCAATGCTATTAAGATCTTCACCAAATGCACCTCCAAGTATCCAGACTTGGGACAGGCTGAATTCATTAGGCTGCTGTATTTTGGGTTCCCAAACGTTAATGGTTGCCTTAGCTCCATAGTACTTGTCTCCATCCACATAAGCTATGGCATGCTACATCATGGCTCCAACCACCCATGAAAGAAGGAACATGTGTACCAGCATGTATTAATTTCATGTTCATGAGGATTCTAATTATATGCAGTAATCAATCACTATGTCATGTTTTGTTAGGTATTTATCATGATTGTAGAGCTGTTTATTTCGGCATAACATCATTTTACGAACGTTTAAATCCGGAATCTTTCGAGATAAAGTATACTACCTGATGACCACTCTGGCTGATGAGGTCAGGATCTGCAGACCTTGGTTGAGGGATGCTTTTGTGCTTCTTTTTACCAAAGGCTTCGACAGTGCTTGCTCTTAACAGATCATCTTCTTTAGTTCTTCTCACCGGAATAGTCCCTTCCGGACACCTTCCATTCAAGTGCCACAACTGGGTGATTTTCCTCAACGATCCCGGTTTCGTCTTTGAAGAAACCTTGCTATCAGCAAAAGCATGTTCCGGGTGAAAATTCGGAGCCATCTGGATTTTAACATAAAAAAGGGAGATCAAATCACCTTTAGAAGACCATAAATGGAACCCGAGATGGATCGAAGCGTTCTAGGGGTCGATCGCACCCCTGAAATTCAAATCGTCATATATTTGTAATAAGCATAAAAATTTGCACCCATAACATAAAATCCTTCGTCGGTCCCCGGATAGAACCAAACTCATCAAATAATGGTGGTTACATGTTACATAAGAGCAATCAATCAACCTGGATTTTATGGTCTTTGACTAATGGATGATCAAAAGCCGGTTGGTGAGCAAGTTTGATGCAGTCAATTATATCCCCATCTGGACTCTGTTCAATGACCATACACATGCAGTGGATTAACAAAGAATCTATCTAAATTAACAATTCATTAGCAGTAAACTACTTCTAATTAATACAAAGAACTCAGCTCAACTATACTGAAAGGCCGCTCAGACTTGTTACTAAAAATAAAATTAGAATTCTAACCTTGATAGATTTAACAGCAGGCTTATTCAAGAGCTTCAACTGGGTCTCAACCTCAAGATTTTGGGTAGACAAGCTGCTTCTGCCAGCAGTTGACCCTGCTGCCATCTCTGAGAAGAAGAAAACCAACAACACGACAAAGAACCACACCATCTTCCTTCTGCTCTGCATCTCCATAGCCATAAACACCCAAAGATCAAAGAAAATTAAAAAAAGATGGGTTGAAAGCAGTTTCCCCAGGGGTTAAGGCAAGACGAAGAAGACAACGAAATAGAAGGTTTTAGAAGAGGTTGACATTGATATCCTGCAAAACCCTCCTCCAACCTTTCACTATTATTACAACGCTCGAGAATCTTGACAAGACAAAAACAAAAACAGAAAGACCCCTTTGCTGTAATTTTTTCCCCAGGAGAAGCCAAGCTTACTGCCGATGCCTCTCTAACTATTCCATCAACCACTGCTGGTCTTTGTTAAAACAGAAACAAATGTGTTGAAATGGAGGAGATGAAGATGGTGCTGGTGCTGGTATTATTTAAAAGTATCTTGATTGTTAAAAAGAAAGTAGGAGATACACATGATCCATTTAAGTTTTATCTTTTTTGTTGGTTTCCACTACCCCTGGCACTAGTAATAGTTTTGAAGTGAGGTTTGGTCTGATTCGAAAAAACCAGACACTGTTTGGTAGCCATGGGGGACACCATTTTTTGTCCAGTAATTCACGTGAAGCTACATACTCCACCCTTCTTTCTTCTCTCAAGTCTATAACCTACTCATCTCCCAAATAACCATAAACCATGATAATAATCACAAAAGATATCAAACTTTCATAGCCTCTTGTTGATTGTGATGATGATGATTATAAAAGTAGATGATGATGATTATAAAAGATATTTATTTTAATAGATACAAATTAAATTATTTTTTCAATAATGTGTACATATATTTATTAAAGGGTATTAAGAATATATAAAAATAAATATTACCTTATAATCAATTTAAGATTATTAGAAAAAGAATAGGTGATATTATAGAAATAAAAATTAAAAGTGAGAAACTTTTTAAGTTAGATATTTGTTTGGAGCAAAAATTTTCTGCCTCCTTTTATGTATTTTTGGAAATTTACTAAAAAAAATAAATTTTAAACCCTAACCCTTATTTTTTATATCCTAAACCCTAAACTTTATATCTAAAAAAATATGCCCTACCTTTAATTCCTTAAACCCTACCCAAAATCCCTAAATTAAAACCTAAAATCCTAAACCCTCTAATTTAAAGTGGAGGCATAAATAGAGGCACCCATTTATTTGGATTGTTATTTAATTGAGATCAACAATATTTTTATCGGGAAGAAAATAAAATAATTTAATTATTTATTTACCAATAAATTAAAATCTAATTAAGTTTACACTTATTTATGATCATTAAATTGATAAGATAAACATTAAAAATAAAAAAATTAAAAATATATATTAAATAATTCTATTAAATATTTTAGATGAAAACATTTATTTTATTGATATTAAGAAGATATTTCGAAATTCCTTATCCAACTTCGGTCTGAATGGCTTAGACCTATTATCCCAATTTACTATTCAAAAAGATAAAGATGTTAGAAATATTGATATTTCTAAATTTTAAATTAAACCGTTTTGTTTTTATTTTTATTTTTAAAATAAAAACCATCTTATCTGAAAGTGGTGCTTGAGCCAGTCTAGTGGAACCCATTGGGTTAGGTCTAGTCTAACCAAGTAGAAAACACTAAGGCATTAGGACAAATTTTGTAGTGCACACATAATTTTTTCTAATATTTAATTTATTTATTTATTAATCTAAAGTAGATTTTAAAATATATAATATAAATATGATTTTTAATTTAATTTTTTAATAATGTTAATCTAAACCTTTTTAATATTATTTGTCCGATTGAATTGGGAGTACTAAAATTTCTTTATCATAATTTCCTATATTTTTTACGATATATATTTTTATTTTTATACATTATATTTTAAATTTTTTAATTAATTTTTTTAATTTTGATTTATTATAATTTTAAATTTATTATTGAAAAAATAAAAATTAATATTTTTGGATTTTATTTTTTCCAATATAATGTTCATACCAATGTTACCGTAGGTACGTATCCCTCCGCCCTTGTCTTGAATCCCAAACCAGCTGTGATTGGTCTGAACCTAAGCCGAAACTGGACCCCATGGATTTCGAATCTTTAGCCTTAGCCCACAGTCCTAACCTGACAACCAAACCTATGCCCCGCCCATGATCCCGTGCAGGAGCTTTATAGACCGTTGATTTAGCTGATAAACTACCGCCGTTGATTAGGATGTTTGTGCTACTTTTAATACACGTCTCATTTAATATATTCGATATTGATTTTAAATTTATTTTTATTATATTTATTTTAAATATTTTGATTTATTAAATTTTATAAAATATATATTTTAAAATTATTTAATTAATTTTTTAAAAAATATATATATTTTATAATTTTATCAATAATAAATTTAAAATTAAATAAATTAAAATTTAAGAAATTAACCTAAAAAATTAATACTAAATATATTAAATAAGACGAAAAAAATAACATTTAACCATATTTTAAGATCAATAATTAACCTTTACAATATATTCGAGGTGAAAGGGTTAATTAGTATTTCTCACAGTGGATATCATAATTTCAAAAAAAATCATTTGTCTCACCTCTTTTAAGTACTAAACTTACTAGGTCCTATACTATTTTAGAGTTTTATATTATTTTAATAAAAAAATTTGATATTTATTTTAAAACATTAGAATTTAAATATCTATAAATTTATTGTTAAAAATTAAAAATATGAATATATATATATATATATTTTTTAATTTTTTTTAAATAAATCAAAACTAAACATATTAGTTTATTTATAAAGAATAAATTACATTAGATATGGCATAGTTATATCAAATAACATAGTCGTTTTAAAAATAATAATAATTCAGTTATTATAGGTTAAGGAATAAATATATCACTCAACTAAAATTTTATGATAAAAAA
This sequence comes from Abelmoschus esculentus, assembly GCA_035048815.1. Classification (NCBI taxonomy): domain Eukaryota; kingdom Viridiplantae; phylum Streptophyta; class Magnoliopsida; order Malvales; family Malvaceae; genus Abelmoschus; species Abelmoschus esculentus. Next base: position 22,968,662 of record JAUCBN010000005.1, read on the forward strand.
ATTACCATGACATTAAAATCAAAATAAAAGATTAATATAATAACAAATTTAGTCCTTCAAATTTATGTAGTATACTACTTTAATCCTAATTCAAAATTATTTAATTAACTTAGCCATTCATTTTATATAGAAAAGTAAAAATATGCACGAGGTCACTTAAGTTGATAATGAAATAAAAATTATACAATCAATTATTATAATACAATAATCAAATTAATTAATACTATCGATTAATGCAATCCGATATTCACCTATTATCGAACAACGTTATAATTTTTTTAAGAAACAAATTCTCCCTCCAATCCATGCATGTCATAGGACATGATCATGAATGTATAAATCGACAGCAACACGTATCTGAGGCGTGTTCGGTCCACTTCCTGTCCTCGGACAAATGTTTGATGAAGAAAAACTAGTGCAACAACTGTATGATCGAACCATTGCTTTCTCCCTCCCACAGGCCACAGCCACTTGCTATCACCGGCCCCATGCCAGAAAGGTTCTCCTGTCCGGCATCGTCGGTAGCTTTGTCACACAAATACAATGTACCATGTGATGTGTCACGACAGAGGATCCCAGGCACAGTAGGACATGTCGCCACTTTCGTTGCATCATGCTCAAAAACAAACATATGATTTTATGTTGAAAAACATGAATTTATATAATTTTAAACAGAGTGAATTTATAAAATATTATAGATAAAAATAAATTTTAATAAAAAATATAATAAGAATATTTAAAATTTTTGAAAGGGTTAAATTAAAAAAAATTTAAATATGAAACACTATATAATATAATTATCATTCGCCGTTGCCCTTGAAGGTTAACGTATTTAACTCATGAATGTAGTATTTTTTATGAATAGTTTAAAATTGATTATAAGGTAGTGTATTTATAGATGTTCTTAACTCTTTAATAAAATATATACACATTGCAGATTATGACTGAACTCAGCTCTCTTCTTACATGAACATCATCCGTTTTTTTACTGAGATTACTTATTAGGTTCGTAAAATCTATTTTTTATTTTTAACATTTAAAAAACATATATTTTATATAAATTACTCGAATCCGATTCACCTAAGAAGAATAACACCATCCATAAACATAATTTCTTTGTTAGTGATTATAATATTCACATCATATTCTTTTCTCTGGCCTCTTTAGGCCTAAATTTTTGCCCAAATTTAAATCCATAAAATCCAAAGTAAAAGCCTTATTAAGGGCCCATGCAAATGGATCACTAATTGCTAAACTTGTCCTTTGTATTTATTTAGGCCGGGGAAAAAATATTTAGGTATAAAGATAATTTAATATTTATATTTTTTTATTTTGGTGTTCTTTATTTGTTTAATTAAATTTGGTGACTGATTTAAAAAATTAAAAAATTAAAAAAAGCATGAAATACGCAGATTTCTATATGTAATATCATGTCAATGCTGTTAAAAAATAATATATAGTCAGTATTTTTCGTTTAAAAACATAACAATTCAAATTATTTTATTTTTAAATTAAGGATCATAATTGACTTTTTTGAAATATCAGTGATCAAATTAAAAACAGAAAATGACTAAATTATCAAAAATATAAATATTATAGGTTAAACTCATTATAATATCAATTAATTATAGCATTTGTGTTATTCTTTTCATGTCACAGACTATCCAAGACTAAGATGTAAATCAAGACCTAATCCATTATCAATCTTAGACCCACCATCATCTTCTTGGAGCTGCCTCGACATCGGAAAAACTCCGGTACGACTGCGGGCATCTCTGGACAACGCGGCTGCCATGGTCTGCCTCCCTACTCCCGTATATAAATGAGGTAGTTGCCCTGAAGCAGGCCTACTAAGGTACGTGCCACCATGCGACATATGCAATGGAGCTCTTCCTCCTCCTCTTCCATGTGACATGTAAAGTGGAGCATGATACTGCGGCGGCGCGGCAGCCGCCGGTAGCATCGACCCCGCAAAGAGATGCGGCGGACGTATAAAAGTTGATATCATTGAATTCCAGTTAGCAGCTTGCATTTGAGCACACTTTAGTAGCTGCCTTTCTTTCTTGTGAGCATTTTGGTGACCTCCTAGGGCTTGAGAGTTAGGAAACTCCCTGTAACAGTATTGGCACTCGTATTTACGGGCATCCGTTTCGAGTTCCGGCAAACCTTCACCGGGCTTACCAGAATCATTATCGGCGGAGCTTTCGACGATGTTGAAGCCAAATAGCTTCAAGGGTTTGGGGTTGAAATCAATATCAGCCATCACAAAAGAAATAACTTAGAAATTTTAATGCCAATGAAGGAATTGCTGAGCGGATTCATATAAGAGAAGTTAACTTGAGAGGAACAGAAGACCGGCAAGAAAAAGGAGGGAGTTGGTTGTGAAAAGATTCCTCAAGAAATGGCAACAGTAATGCAAGAAAACTAATCTAACCAACCAGGATCGGTTTAAGTGATAAGCAATTTAATTCTGTGTAAATAAATCTCGAGTTTGAGGCGTTAGACAAAAAAAAATTATTGAAAGATTCAACTACCAAAACTAATTACATAACGTGGGTCAATCTAAATTAGTCACGACGAAACCTTAAAAATCAAAAGACAATAAAAAAATTAATCGACTCTCCTTTAGGTTTTATATAATACATCATTTTTCAATTAATTTCCCACTTCATTCGTTCATGCATCAGTACAATCGAGTTTAAAATTCGAATCTCAATATTTATAATTTTTTTAAGATTTAATTTATCGATGGTATCTCTATTATAAAATGTATTAAGTGTATTGTCCTATTACATGGAAAACTCCATGATGCACGTGTAATCAGTATGTTCTTCAAGTTTGATTTCTTTAAGTTTATGTTTCATAGATAAATCAAACTATGATACATTATTCAATAATATTAATATAATATATATTAGATAAATATCTAATTAAATAATAATACATTAAATATTAATCTATAATATATATACACATACTTATCTTTTTTTACTTGATTAATTAATCTTTAATAAAAAATTAATAAATTATAATGAACTTATATATTAAATAATTCTAATCACAATAAATAGATCATTTATATTCAGGTTATCTCTCACACTTTTAATTTTTTTTATTTTTATTTTTTTCTCTCTATTTAATTTTTTTTAAATATTTTATTACAAAAATGGATTAAAAGTCAGCCATGTCTAACGGTCACCAACTAACAAATTTAACTTCCATTTATACATCAAAATCTCACACAACATTATTTAACTCCGGAGTAATACTCCAAATCGTTATTTATCATTTTATGTTTAAAATTATTTTTTAATTAAAATTAAAATTAACTAAATCATCAATCAAATACTTGTAGCTAAAATATTTAAATCGAGTAAAATCATGAATTCTAAAAAGTGATTAATCAGTACATTTAAATCAATGATTCGTAAAATATTAAGATAATAGATATTTATATCTGAATCCGAATATAACTTTTTTAGAAATAAAGTAATGTGAATTTAAAAAACAAATATTTAAACTCATAAAACTTGTTATTATCCATACATGAACCAACATAAGGCTTGCTCCAAAAGCGAATCGACGTTACATTCTAGTTTGTCACACCGTCGACGTACCTCAGGCATCTGTAAATTTGTAGTGATCATCGGTAGTCGTATAAACGAGGCCCTCCGATACAAGAAAGTCTAAACTTTTCCTGTGTAATCAAGAATAACAGAGTAGTTTTTACAGTCAAATTAGTGTTTGCATGAATCAGTGTAGGAGACACACCTGATTTTATCATACGACACATTTAGCTCTCGAGCCACGACATCGGAGCTTGCCCCCGTCTCAGATGCCCTGAAAACACGACTGAAACTCAACAATCCTTGTCCAACACACAAACCATAATATGTACACCAAATATCACTTCGGAGACCAAAATCAGAAGAGTGGGAATTACTTTACCCTCAGAATACTTCACTCAAACTGCAACTAGTCAAATACAACTCAACAAGAAAAGACAAAGAAACTTGTTCGGAAATTCCCATGCTTAAGAATCTCACCATGATTGGTAAGGATACTTGTACTCTCATCTTTCGCACATTTTCTTAACATCCATCATCGAACTTGTCAGCAATAGTTCTCGAAGATTATTTTTCAAAACTTGTTTCTTAATCAATCTACTCATTTTATCTAAGTACAGTTATTAACCTATAAATAGATATTTCTTGTCCAGCCAAAACTCTATTTTCATTGTATTCTTCAATATCTGTTCATCAGTGAGTCAAATATATGACTATGATGCATGCATAGTGTTTAGTGCATAATGCTGGACATGTTCTTCTCTTGGGACCGATTCGGTACCTTCATCTCGTAGGAGTAATTTGTTCTATTACCAAGATATATCACCAAGATAAATTATACTAGCTCGTAAGATAATAGATAAAGTTTTCCGGGTTTAGGGAACATGCACATAAGAGGAGCCTGTTCAAATCTGCAAACTCATTAGAAGTACAGTTTAGTCGATTCATAATTCAGGAATGAACTAGAAAAGGGGGAAATTCAACAAAATCAATCAGGCTCACACAACACACCTGAGTTTACAGGATATCATAGGAAACTCACGGGCATGCTGGTCGGCGTAAGAATTGTAAGACCCTTGAACTCACACCACGGATTTGTTCATCAGTGTAATACTGGCCAGAAAACTGTGAAAACCAAAGAGAAAAAGGTTAAGATCAGGATCAAGTAAACCAAAGAACTTAACAAGGTACCTTCACCTGGCTTGTGAGGTTAGTTTGGTAGCCATAGCCCTTTATCGGGTTGCTGAAATTTGAATTTGCCTCCTGAGGCTGAGCGGTCATACTACCAATTGAATTTGTTACCAAAGGCTGAGTGGTCATGCCACCCTGTACACGATATTGAGATCAAACAAATAGTTGTTAACAATAAAAACATAACATTTGCATTCAAATAAGCTGGAATGTCATTGTGTAAATTAGAGCATCAATTCTTACCCTCAATTTGGTGTTGTACAAATGAACATATATACACTCAATGAAGTGGTTTGCAATCTCATTAAAATCAGTTACAGGCCTGAAAGCAACACCAAAGTCCAAAGTAAGAATTCTAACATACAATCTGGCATGAACATAACAATGGCAAAAACATAAGTGCTTGTTGAATTCTAAAGGATACGCTTCACCGTGAAATATACTTAACAACTTAGATAGGAAACCTCATTCCTTTGAAATATGGAACTATGAACTTTTTTTTTTTGACATATAAGGGACTGTAAACTAAATTTCAATCTGTCGTTCCATCCTTTCAAAAACAAGAAGATCTGTCGTTCCATGGTTACCCTGATTTATTTGGTATAACTAGAACTAGAGAAACTAACAGGAACTATTGCCCTTCTTATGCATGGGTTTAATACTAAAATAAATCTAATTTGCATTGATTTTTCAAAAAAAATCCCTAACATGATTCTAAATAAAATATGTACTGTCATGAAATCCATTAATGAAGTCCGCTGTAAACACCAAAGTTTAAACCTTGGCAAAGTGATTTTGAACTTTAAAAAGTATAAACTATTTACAACCACACCCAATTGGAGATGACAAAAGCATAGTCAGAGAATAGCAGACTTGGACCAAGAACAGCATTTAGACCATGGCTTTATGTGGTTTGATCAACTGCTAATGCTACTTAACTTTATTTTGTTCCAATCGAAACCATGTCAAAATGCTTCATAGAAATCACGAAACACCTTGGTATAATCGACACTCAAGACCATCTTATTTGTGGAACAATGAGTGAATGTTAAAAAGTTGGTTGGGATTGTCTACAAGACTGGATTTAGACCTTGAGTAAAATCAAATACCTCCCTTGTCCGAAAAACCTTCATCACCTCAGTACTCTACCCATCCAACCCGCTTATCCCTTCCCATAAAAGTTAGTTGATCAACTTTAAAACAACAATGTATGTCTTCATTCATCAAATCACTATCCTAAGAGATTCTAATAGTCAAATTACGTTTTTCATCCATGTACTATACTCAATTTGAGGATTTAATCCTTGAACTTTAATTTGACATGATTTGATCCTATTAATGTTATATCTTAGTCCAATAAAAGGATTGCAAGGAAATGTTTTTTCTTTTTCAACAAACACACCAAAAAAGATAATTTTTCCTGCAAAGATCATTATTGATTTATTTATCAGAAAGAATAGAGATGTAAATGCTGCAAGAAAAGAACTAAACAAGGCTGCTAAAGATGTTTTCTCTCCAATTATTAAAAGAAAAAGGAAAAAGAAAAGGTGAAAAGATGAAACATGATATAGGAAACCATGTGTGTGTGTGTAAAATTTTGAATTCATACCGAATTGAAAAGGTGTGTAAGGTCCTTCTACTTTGAATGCATTTTAACTGGCCACAGACACGAACATACATTCCAACCCTGAGATGGAATAGACCACTTGAAGTTTTGATATACAAAAGCCCTTAACGTCCTTCCAAATTAAGTTTTAAGGCATTTAGGAAAATACTCAAAAAAATGCCAGCAGAGGAATATTGATTCACAATTAGCACATATTGATTACCAAGATTTTACTAGTTTACCCAAAAATCAACCACAAAAAATGCCAATACTCCACGTATTGGCATTACAACACTCAACTTTGTTGCATTTTCTGGTATTCTTGAACAATGAATGTAATTAGACTACAAAGACAGAAAACTTACGAGATTGCATCCACTTCAGCTGAGTCTACATGTTCATGAATCCTACAAAACATTAAATAAATAAATAGTAGCATAGAATCAAGTAATCAAACAACAACATATCCTAAAACTAAATTAAACGGAATAACTAAAAGAAAGAGAGAAAAAGATGAACCATTTGGTGCATTCAACCCATCCTGTGCCATCATCAACTCGAAAAGTACAGTCTGAGACAGCATTGTCTATCTTGCATACCCTTCCCACTAGCACAATCTAAAAACAGAAAACCAAATTTCAAAACCCATTTAGATAATTATTGATTATGTATGCAAAAGAAGTAAACAATGAGATCAAAGCCTACATTGTTGACATCAACTCCATCAATGGAAATACCAGATTCTCCACCTCTTGAGAGATCTTTCAACTGCTTCACTGTGAGTGGAATCAAGCACCTTGCATTGTTGTTCTGAAAATTTCAAAATAGTAAAACCCTTTTAGCTCAAGAAAACTACAATGAAACGAAGAAACAAATTTCACGTAATACTTCAAGCAAAAGTGGGGATCCTAGAATTAATTTGATCACTAGTTATCTACTAACTTTTTATTGATTTTAAAAAATATGTATTTTAACTCAAAAGTAATCATTTATATTTTAGCCATAATTCGAGTTACATTATAATCATTTTTTATATATTAACAATTACTAACATTTTATATATAATTTATCTTCTGCAACAAATATCGAAAAGTAAATAAAAAAGATGAAATTAAAGATGAAATAAATAACAAATAAGCAATTGAAATAACTATCAACATCGAAACAGAAATACTTGGCATTTACTTAATTTCGATACTCTCCGTTGACTGTTGGAGTTATTACGTAAACAACCAGAAGATGAGCAAAAAACAAAAATTCCTTGAACATACACGAGAATGGAAAAAGTAAATAGAAAATAAAAGAAAAACAACAGATGCTGGAAAAGAGAAAGAAAATCAAATAATAGTAACGCCAAAAATATATGGTAAAAATGGATTGTACTTTGGAGGAGGAGGACGGACGATCGAGAGCAGACTGAGTGGCTTGAGAAGGCATGAATCCGCCGCCAGCAAAGGCCGCGTTTCCATCAAACCCGTTCGCCTGCATGCTTCTTCAACACGCTTTGGTGTTCCCGGGCCTCTCTTCCCTTGTAAGCTTTATATAATTGAAAATTTTGAATTTCTGTTTTATATTTGAAAGTTCAATTTACGAGTTTAGTCCTTATGCTGTTATTAAATTAGGGATTTAAGCCATATACTTTTAATTTAATAACCTTTTGTCAATCTATGGTTATCAGTAGGGGTGTGCAAAAAAATCCGATCCAATTGATCCGATTTAAAATTTTAAATATCCGATCTGAATTTTATTTTTTGAATAATTCGAATCGGATATCCAAAAATTTCAGATCGGATACGAATCAGTGTTTTACGTTCGGATTGGATATTCAATTATCCGATATTCAAAAAATTTAAATTTTTTATACATATAAATATTATTATATTTGATATTTTTACTTGTTATATATGAAAAACTAAAATTTTCACGAATAAAAATATTGTTATATTCAATAATTTATTGATTATTATATTCGAAAACCAAAATTTTTACGAATAAGATCGTCAAATTAAAAAAAAATACTTAAATTAAATCATAAATTCGGATATTCAAAAATCCAATCCGAAACTTCGAATATTCAAAAAATCAAATATCTAATTTTTTCAAATCCGATACAGACCGTCAAAATTTCGGATTATGCACACCCATAGTTATTAGCGTGAGGAATTAGTTTGAACTTGAAATCATCCACCATGTTAAAAGTTATGTTGACTATTAAGCTGACATTATCCAAACTATGCTTACTATTTATACGAGTTAAAATTTGATAAAATATTAATTTCTTCGATTCCGTCATATTGTCTCATCTTGTATGTATTTGAATCTCGGCATTTACTTCAAGAATAGATACGATAAACAAGTGTGATAGTAGATGACGATGATGATGATGTAAATGATTGTGAATAATGGAAACAAAGTGGTAGTTGCTACGGTGCGCATTCAAATGGTTCCGTCGGTTTTATTTTTATATAAACCAAACCAATTTTAAAATAAGAACCATAGTAGTAATAATTATAGTAAATGATCCAATTAATGTAGCTTTCTTAGAGGGTAAGAGTTATCTATGAGCCTGAAAGAACCTTTGTTAGGGTGCTCTGCACCGATGCAACTGAATCAATGGCAGACTTAGCAAACCAACTAAGTCCCACCTTAAACCGGTGCTCGTCGGTCGGCAATCTGATCAGGTATGCTAATTTCCTTGCTGAGAGGATGGAAATTTGGTTAAACAGCTGAATTAGAAGCAAACGTGGAGAAAGTCTTGATTTATTCAGAGAAAACAACTTACCAGCATGACCGATCGGACCCTCTAAGGTTAGACCATCGATGAAACTTGGTGAAATAGCTGCATCATTTCTACCTAGGGTCATCATCTCTCCAAGATTCTGGAATCTGGTAATCAAACACATTGGGTTTAGATATTATTAGAGTTCAAGAATTTCAATACAACTTAACACAATGTATCGATCTCGGGCATAAGAAAATTGGAACATGTAGAAAAAACACATGCAAACACTTGGACAAATGTTGACCAACATCACATCACTATATCCCGAAAAACTTCAGTTTTCTGATATATAAGACGAGACTTGTGGCAAAAGGCATAAGAGTGGTGATTCCAGGTGGAAAAATCACCAACACCACAGTTTAGTATTATCTGAATGAAGAATAACCGAACAAAAACTGAGGGAACAAAGAGGATTGAGAATAAAATCTAGACTTCAATGACTAATAAAACAACTACTGTCCAAGTATGAACAACTCAGATCACTTCACCCTACTTTACATATTCGACTAATTTAACAGCATGGATAATGTCTATGCATATGTGAGTATTTTCATATTGGAAAACAATTCAAGGAATCAATTAAACCAACTAACATGTAAAATCTTAATGAAGGGGCAGATCGTATGGATGCTTTATTGGAAAAACACAATAGCAAACAGTGAAACGGGGGGGGGGGGGGGGGGGGGGATAATATCAAGATACATGGGCTAGAGAAAAGTAAAACTCCATCGGTACCTTACCAAGCCATGCAATTTACTTTCATACTAATAAGTTGAAGCAGGAGCATAAGTTTATAATATTTTATTTTATTATTTCAGTTTTATTTTATAATATTTATTAATTATTAGATTTATAATAGTCAACTAAGGCTGGGAGTATTAAGTACTTTTAGGATTTAGAATCTAGGATTATGATTAAACTTTGCTTGCAAGAAAGCTGGCCTATATAAATAAGTTGTAGGCTTTACGGCCAAAACAATCAATCTTATTATATTCTTTGAATCAATAGTAAAATTAGAGTTGTTTATAGCTGATTTTCTTCTTAGCCACATCATAAGTGCTAATAATTCTCACCTAAATGGCAACAATGGACGATTATTAATGGCAGCCCACAGATTCCAACCAGCAAAGTCCGCTTGCTGAAAAGCAACCTGGGAAAGACAAGTAAGTCAATCAAACAAAAAAGAAAGCTAAGGAGAAAACATTACAAGTTTGGTAAGTGGCAGTTGCAGTTCCATTCAGAAAAATATGAGCAGAAAAGTTGACTTTTGGTTTTGCTTCATCAAGCAGAGACATGTAAAAATCTAACCAAATCTTACAAAAAAACCAAAGCATGCAGGTTATACCTGAGCTGTGGCTGGCAGAAGCCTGCCAGTTGAATCTCTTAGGGAAGATGAGTCTCCAAGTGCAAATATACGTGGGTGGCCTTTAACACGGAGGGTTTCGTCAGTTTCTGCCTGTCCTCTGGCATTCAGTGGAAGTTCGCGGGGTTTGTTGCGGGGTTCAAGTTCAGGAAGAAGAGCTTTGGACCCAACTGTCCATAACACCAAATCTGCTTCCAGAATTTGACTTTCCAATCCCTTTTCAGCAGGTTGCAGCTCAAAAACATATTTCTCAGAGTTGCATTCTGCAATGTTCTTGCCTTCTCTTGTCACAGTTTCATCACCCGAAGCTTCCATGTCGCTGACTCTCCGTATGCAACGAACAAAATAACCCAGGAGAAGTTGCACTTTCCTAGATGAAAGAACCTAGTTCAAAAGAAGAAAAATTGTAAAGCCAAAGTTAAGGCTGCTACAACAGCTAAAATTTACATACTACAAACATGAGGAGATTTACGCTTCAACTTCTGCTGAAAATTTAACATGCTTTTGTTTTGCATAATTTCAGTACCTTATCTACAAATAAAAGGAAAATTGAATCAAGTAGTGTTTCAAATTAAATTATCCTAATGCTTTAAGAATATGACATTTCAGCAAGGAAATTAATAGTCATCAGAAGAAGGCATGCGCTGATTAATGGGTTCCCAAATATGGCTTGAACATGCATTATCAGGATCAATGTTGACGCCCAATTTAAGCCCATTACCATTTTGGAAAACTGATCATGCCTTGGTCATGCAACCATTGTACATGAACACTATAAATAAATGTAAAACAATACAAACTCCTTTCCTTTAAAACCAGATAAACCAGTCTCCACAATTTATAGTTTAATATGAAAAACTATGGTAACATAAAACGAAAAAAGGACCAGATTTCCCATGTTTTCAAGAAGTTAGTATCTTACTTTTAAGGCTGCTTCCCTATTTCCAGCTGGGGCAGTTGGACAGATGATGGTTTCAACATTTATAGCTTGTACTATTCCTCTATCTTGTAGTCTCTCTGAGATGGTAGCAGCTAACTCCACTCCAGAATAACCACAACCAACTACAGCCACACGGATAAGAGAATCTTTACCAAACTTCGTCCGCTCCAATGTTCTTAACTTCCTGTCAACTCTCTGCAGAAAAAGCATAAAATAAAGACTCCATCAAGATATCAAGGGGGTAGCAGGAGGACTCTTACACGTGCATCCTCTAGGGTGGAGAATGGTAATGCAAACTCTAAAGCACCAGGTACAACATCAAGTTTAGCTTCAGCTCCCAAAGCAAGAACCAACCTGGCTGCCCAAGATAAGGTTAAAAAAAAGGCATCAGATGGGCATTCAGAAAGTATGAGCAATCACAATAATAACAAATATGTATGTATGCTACTCAAGAAGACCACTTATGCAAAGCTCATAAATGTAGCCCGAGTGTTGAATAATAGTGTTAGAAACCATACAAGACCAATACATTTTCATTTTCACATTGAATATTTATAATATGTAGTTCAGTGTCTTGAAGTCGAGAAATATAGCACAAGAGAGGAAGAAGCAACAAAGTCAATGAGAAGTGGTCTTTAAGAGTACCTAGAAAGTTTTCATCATAAACAACTACAATTGGTGGTCAGGATAACAAAATCTTACCAGTCGTACTCAACGAGAAGGCCACTTTCAAGCAGCACAGTGCCACCAGAACTTGATTGTTTATGGTCATTCATTCCCCAATGGTCAGACGGATGTAATAGTTTTACCTTGTCCTGGAGAAACTGAACACCCGTGTTTGCCAGTAGCTCGGAAAAGCGAGGAGCAATTTCCCAGGCATCCACTTCTGCATCAAAAAACAGCTAAACAACAATCAAGCTCTGGATTTCATTCGGAAAGAAAGTTAAATTAAATATTCTGTAGAAACAAGAAACCATGTCCTCAAAAGTTAATCCAGAAAAAAATACCTCCAGATAGAAGCTCGTACAACATTGGTTTAAAAACAAATCGTTCAGACTGGTCAACTAGAAGCACCTGATCCCACATTCAATAAAGTAACCAAATCAGTTGAGAAGGGTGAAAAATGAAATGTCACAGTAACAGTTTTAATATACTATCTTCTTTTTACAAAGAAAAGGGAGAATGATATCAAGGGACGTAAAGACATATGGTGTACGCATATAACGGAGAAGCAACCAATAGATGCATGTATTCAAGGTTCTAAACTTCACGGATTTCTTACAAACTCAACTTATCAAATTAAGGGTACATGCTAAAACACAACATATAACAAAGAAAAAGGTTAAAGAAACTGAATTCTCAAATATCGAGTTACCTTTACCAGCATAATATTCATACTCTGCAGACTATGATGTTTCAAAAAGCAGCACAGTAAAGTAAATAATAATCAAAATTCGATTTCAACATACCTGAGGTTTCTTGTCCTCGGGCCATAAAAGAGATTCTAGCCTTAAAGCAGTATATAAACCACCAAATCCACCGCCCAAAATGCACACCCTTGGTTTCTGTAAACAGAGATTCCGTCACAAGCCCACACAAGCATAAAAAAGCTCAAATTTCTAACACCGTTTTTTTCTTAGTATGAAAGTGAATTGGTGCAGACTGTCCCTTTTTTATTGTTTCATGCCAAAAGATACCGGCTTTAGAGCTTCTATAAAGCATTATGCAATGATGTCATATTCGTGGAAGCCATTACATATATATAATTTTACAACTACAGGATTTTTGCAAGTTCATCTGTTATAATAATAAAGCTTCATACTAGTTGTAATGATTTTTTTTAAACGAATAATTGGGAATTTCCAATGGTCCGTTCTCAGTCCAGAGTTTACCAAAGCATATGTTTGTGGAAGGACTAGGGAAACAAACCTTTTTATTGGGCCATGTGTAAATTGGAGGAGGCGTTTTATTAGCTTCAGATATTTCTGGTAACGGCGGAGCTCCGCCAGCATTTCCAGCAGCGGCTGAAGAAAAACTGGAAGCTCTGAGCCTGGATAAAGCGGAGGTTCCAGCCCTCAACCTAGCCGAGTAGCCAGTATATAGTCGATTCCATCTCTTACCATTTCCCCCGCTAACAAGTCCTAATGAAAAAAGAAATTTCAATTTGTAGGACAAACAGATCGTAAATAAGCAAAAAAAAACAATACTAGAGAAAGAGAGGGGGTTACGGTTGAAAGGCATGAGTGCAGCAGCTGAAGCAGAAGAGGAAGCAAGGAACGCCATTGAAGAGTGAATCAGCTGCTTGGTGAAATAATGGATTTCTGGTAGTTTCGCCGACACGCTGTTCCTAAGATCTCTTGTGGACACCTTCCTTTGCCCTTTCCAATGGATTTTATTGGGAAATTTTATTTTCAAGTAATTTGAATCAATTCCATAAATTTTATTTTGCAAATTAAATTTGATTCGAATACTAGATAAATTATTTCATTATTTTTCTACTTATTATTAACAATAAATGAAGAATTTATTAACAACATTAAAAAAATATAATTTTTAAGAGATTTAAGTTTAAATAATTTATATGTTTAATATATTATTTTAAAAAATTTAAAACGAAACAAAATATTAAATTCAAATTACTTTGATTGAATCCATTTGTAAAATGTTTGGTGGTAGATAGAAAAATAAAAAATAATAAAATTTATTAAATATATTCAAAAAGTATGTAAAAATCGTTACTGGAAATGTTGCTGAAAATTTTATTAATTTTTCGATTTGTATGTAAATATCATCACTGAAAATTTATTTTTTTAAAATTAAATATATAACATAAATAAATTTAAATTATTTAGGATATAATTTTAAAAATTGAAAGAATAATTATAAAAACATTTAAAAGGTGGCAATTAACTTAACGAAAATAAAAACTTTCATGAAACGAAATGGATTTAATTTATTCATTAGCACAATTGAAAGTCACCATTAACGTGTTTTCATCGGAGATGGACATGGGTTGAGTGGGTCGGATTTTTTACTTATTTATATTTGATCCGAATATTTATATCATTCACCTGTCATTCAATTTGATTTAAATTTAGTATAAAAATCAGATTTGATCTGACTCGATTTTTAAGTTTTAAAACCTGAACTAACTAAAGTTATTAATTTTTAAAACAAAATTTTTAAGACTTAATTATAAAAATAAATATTATGATTAAATCTAATAAATAATTTTAATAGTAAACGTATGATACTATTTTAAGAGACTCAAACGTTATCATAATATTTATAAAGTGTGTGCTTTTAAAAAATATTTATGAATAGATATTCAGAGACTAATTCATAAAAATGATCAAATTTGTTATCACGACTTATAAAGATGGCGATTATTTGTTATCACGATGATCTTCCTCGCTTTGGACCCTCAGATTGAATATGGATACGCGGTTTGCGCTCGTGGATAGTTTACCGCGACGCTCTGTTCTGCTCTGCGTTTCTCAGTGATCTTCATAGATTAATCCCCTTTTGGTTCGTTTACTGATGTAAGATTTATTTGTATCTATCTTTTCGATCGAATTTTTGGATAAATTTTAAAATTTTTCATGTATGGTCCTTGTCTGATCTAGAGTGATTAATTTTAAGAAAATGATCAAATTATATTTTTAGTTTACAATGATAATTGTAAATCATTATTGTAATATTGAGTATTTTTTTATTAATAAAATTAAGCCGCATCTGTTAAAAAGATATAAAATTTGATTTCTCAAATTGATTTGAATCAATTGAATAACTCAAAATTAAAATTTTTAATTTTTAATAAATTTTATTCACAAATATTATCAATCTCAAGCAATAAAAAATAAATATTTTCGA
Source organism: Abelmoschus esculentus (assembly GCA_035048815.1). Taxonomy (NCBI): domain Eukaryota; kingdom Viridiplantae; phylum Streptophyta; class Magnoliopsida; order Malvales; family Malvaceae; genus Abelmoschus; species Abelmoschus esculentus. Next base: position 22,983,983 of record JAUCBN010000005.1, read on the forward strand.
TCGATTAAAATCCAACAAAATAAAAAAAGAAGGATAAACCACAACGATCACAATAATAAGCGGCAAAGCGGCTAACTGAAAAGCACAAGAAAACAAGGTGCCTTTGAAGCAAAGCGAACCGATTTCTCTCTGATCTCATTTCTATTTTCTATCCTATTCCAATTATGAACTCATCAAAAATGTCATCTCCACCTCCCTCTGCCACCACGCTAGCGATGGAACGTGCAGTCAACGCGCGTATCCCCTTCCTCCTTTTTCTACTCTCATCAATGAGCACCAACCGCACCATTTCAGAGCCGTAGCAGGTAGCTAAAAATCAAATATGGGATTCTGCTGTTGGGTACTTGTCGTCCTTGTTTTCCAAACATTTTTGGGTTCAAAGTCCGCCGCTTTGTTAATGAATGGTGAGCCTACCGACTATGTGTCTGCCGTAGGGGACCCTGGAATGAAAAACCCAAATGTCAGAGTTGGTTTGGAAGCTTGGAATTTCTGCAATGAAGTTGGATTTGAAGTGCCTAACATGGGCAGCCCCCGATATGCCGATTGTGCTGATCTTTACTGTTCTTCTTCCAGCGATGGTACTTCCTCCTCCTCTTTACTTTGTTCATCCTAATGAGCTTTTAAATGGTATGGGAATCTTTGCCTTACTTGATTCCTTTAGCAATTAAGGTTACTTCATGGTACAACAACACTGAAATCTGAAAATTTAAAAAAAAAATTCTGGAACATCTTAGATAGGTAATAAACAAAGCAAGCAGAAATGGGTAAATGAATATGCATTGGTCTGTTAGTCTATTAACTGGGAGTTGGCAATGCCGAATGCACTGTTGGGTTAACATTTTTGCCTGTTGTTGCTCTTGAGACTTGATAGGATTGTAGAGTCGTGGGTCTCAAGGCAATAGAGTTTCTTAGCATTACAAATTACTATTATATTACAAAGCCACCTTATCCATTGTGTGCTTGATTCTAGTGGCTAATCAACTTCCCCAGTATCATATTGTTGAAGAAATCAAAGCCATCTTGACCAAGGACTTGAATTATGTAATTAGTGCATACTTGAATTCCTAGTAATGGATATTGCTTAATCTCTATGATCGAACATGTCCAAAACTTCTTATTGACTATTTTCAAATGTGGGTTTCGCTGTTAATATGCTATAGATCATTTACCTTAGTTATCATTTTCCCCAGCACCTTTCTTCAACTTTCTTTTTTGACTTGCTAAGTTTTGAATCTCATTTCATTGTATAACTTTGTTGCTTTTGGAATCCATACTTTATTCATGATCATTTTTGTGGTAGCTGGTATCAATAAGCCAAAACTTGTCATTTTGTTGTACCATTTGGGAATTCACTTGTATTCTACTAATTACTATCTGAAAATTGGTTGGAATTTGAATTCGGTTCCATCATTGTCTTTGCTCCCTCTACCGTTGTTTTTATAGAAGTTGGTTTAAGGACAAGCTGATAACATTTTTAGAATTATGTAATTAAACTCGGTCTTATGGCTTTCTTGTTGATGACATGACATCCCAACTTGAATTTTTCAGGGAGGAGGAATACATAATTAAATAATTTATTTTTTAAATAAACCACTAAAAAATTCTTAAAAGGTTTAAATATAATTATTAGTTTTTAATATAAATAAATGATATATATTTTTAGTTTTATTGGTGGCAGCGAGCCAAAAGAAAAACTAATCCACCTCACATAGTCGCATGTCTGTCATCCAAGTTAAAAGCAAAATCATTCCATTATCATTGTACTTAAATCAACTTTTAGTTGAATAGGGGGCTAAACAGTGAAATTGAGATGGCTGAATGACCAAATTCTAACTTCAACCATAACAATATGAATTTAGTACTGAATTCCATAGTCAAACTTCAACCATAACCTTAATGTTTTATCCAAACTATTATGCTTTCTTCCTTTTCTGTAAGTTCTTACGTACTTTATAACCTTGCGAGCAGATTGTGTTCTTTGATACAAATAAGTTTCGTATGACACGTGTTTGGTTTCTTTGGCTTGATAACAACCTCAAGCTGTTTGATATTGTTGCATTTTTTCCGATGCTGCCAGCAATTTACTTGTGATTTATATTGTTTTTAACCACTTCAGACCAAACATTTAATTATCAAGTTAAAAGGCTGTTTTTATCTTTGAGAATGCTACTGCATTCAGTTTCCTTGTTATCTTATTAACCATAATAAGCAAACAAAGAATATATTAAGGTTCGATATCCTGTTGTCTCACATAAACTGAAAATTTTATATGTTCCACATAAAGCTATAAAAGAATAACATCAGATATCCTTTTCAAATATGAACATCTTACTGTCCTATTCTGATCATCAGTTCATCTGGGCGGTGGCCTTGTTAATAATGGCAGTCAATGCGGAGTACTACACAAAGTGAATGACACTGATAATAGCTTAGGAGCTGGTGATAAATTTCCTTCAGTGGGCTTTGAGTCATATGCTGACCCTGACCTGTTTGCAAAGGAAAAAGAACTATATCTTGGTTCTTTATGCGAGGTACAGGAATCCCCAAATCCCTGGCAATTTTGGATGATCATGGTTAAAAATGGGAACTTTGACAAAAATACTACTCTCTGTCCTGAGAATGGACAAAAAGTAAGTAAAATTGTGACAGACAGAAAATTTCCATGCTTTGGTGAGGGATGTATGAATCAACCAGTTATTTACCATAACTACTCGATATTGGAATCCTTTGGAAACCAAAACGTTTATTTAACTGGAGAATTTAGTGGAACATATGACCTTGATTCCAACTCGGTTGAAGATGTGGGCAACAAATCATTCTTTTCAGTCTCATGGAAGAAGAATATTAGCACTGGGAGTTGGATTTTTTCACACAGGTTGTCAACATCAACTAAATATCCCTGGCTTATGTTATATCTACGTGCGGATGCAACCAAAGGATTTAATGGTGGTTATCACTATAATGGACGTGGCATGTTGGAAAAGGTTTGTTATCTGCATTTTCTTTGAAAAACTGACACTTGTATATGAGTTTTTAATCATGTTCTAAATTTGATTTTCTTGTAAATTTATGCATATCCCCTAGAGATCTTAAGCAGATGCCCCTCATCTTTTACCTTCCAAGAGATGGAAAAGCTTGGCGTTTTCATTTTTCCTAATTGCTTCACTTTCTACCCATGGGGCTCGCTTCATTTTACTGTCAAATCTATCAGTTGATATGGCTTTATGTTTTATTTTCAGAAACCTGATTTACTTGTCTTACTTTTGATATGTCAGTTGCCTGAATCTCCACATTTTGTGGTAAGGCTAACACTTAACGTAAAACATGGAGGAGGGCCCAACAGCCAATTTTATCTACTAGACATCGGAAGTTGTTGGAAAAACAATGGAGAACCATGTGATGGTGATGTTCTGACAGATGTCACTAGATACAGTGAGATGATAATTAATCCAGCAACTACGAGCTGGTGCCGCCCTGATAACTTGGTTTCCTGCCCACCTTATCATATTAGTCCTACTGGTGAGATAATACACAGAAATGAGACGACTCGGTTTCCATATTCTGCATATCACCTATATTGCAGCCCCGGAAATGCTAAATATCTGGAGAAGCCCTATGATATCTGTGATCCATACAGCAACCCACAAGCACAGGAGTTGGTACAAATTCTTCCACATCCTGAATGGGCTGTGCATGGCTATCCTAAAAAGCAAGGAGATGGATGGATTGGGGATGCAAGAACTTGGGAGCTTGATGTGGGTGCTCTCTCAAGCCGATTATACTTCTACCAGGTATTTTGTTATTCTTGCAGTGCATTATAATGAAATCCGTTAAAAGAATTGATTGTATGTCTCATTTCTGTCTAGTTCTCTCTCTTTAGTTGTGGGGTCCCATCTTTGTGCGTAGGATTTCTGCCTTAGTTGTAGTTCTTCAATCTTGTAAGTTTTACAGGATGATAGTTTTAATTGTTGTTTTATGATACATCTATATTTAAATTGTCACAATGATGAGTATTTTAGTAAGCACTAGTATTCTGAAAAGAGCTTTCGAAGTATGCCTGAAGGGAGTCATCACATGATTGCACCATGCTCCATATAAAAGCTGCTTCGACATTTAAGCTTTGCTTGGTATGAAGGATGGTAATGAGGAATTTGTTAATCAAATGGTGAAGATTCACTACATTTAGGCTTTGTGTGTTAAATTGCTAGAAGAATTGTCATTTGTCAATTTGTTAATTCATTCAATGTGTTGGATGGACTTGCATACACCAGGTCCATATCTATCTAAATTCCCCAGATTCCTTGCTTGCAGTCACAAGGCGAAAGCTCACTAAACACGGCAGGCATTCTTTAGACTGTGAAACTCCATAAATTAGCTAAGAAATGTATCATTGACATGTTTTGGTTCAAGTTTTCGTTGATAGCATGCTTCCGGCCCATGCTCTTCAATACCATCATTGTTCATTATCTTGCTGCTACATTGTGCAGGATCCAGGAACAAAACCCGCAAGGCGCATCTGGTCTTCCATCAATGTTGGCACGGAAATATACGTTAGTCGCACAAGAGAGACTGCAGAATGGACTGTAAGTGACTTTGATGTGCTTGTTCCGGAGTTTATGCACGATGCTGATAGCTCGAGCTCGAACTAACTTTTGAGCATGTCTGTAACTGTAAGTGATTAATCTTTGAAGACAATGAGAGTTGATTAAATACCAGCACAGAGTATCAGGGGGCTTGAAGAACTCTGTGGACAATAATATTTACTTTAGATCCTTCTTCTCAGTTCCTTTCTTCTCAAACTCAGAATATAATAGCAAATATATATATATATATAAATTAAAATTATTATTTCATTTATACTAACAGAAAAGCATCATAATCAAAGGCCTATGAATTGCAGAATTTTCAACTCACACTGTGGTTGAGATTTCAGCTGCATCGTTTTCGTTTCTTTATTGTTTTCTCCGGGTTATGTTTTCTTTTATTGTAAGCAACATGCAGACATTTTTATATAATATATCCTTTTGACAAGTAAAAATAAAATAAATAAATTCTTACTAAATTTTATGCTGTTGTTCACATCAATGAATATTATAGTATAGCTAAGCTAACAACATACAATTTAATGGTTGATTTTTCCACAACAATATTTAGATGCACGTGATATTTGTACAAAAAAGACTTCTGCAAAATTATTGATTTTAATATTATTTGGTAAACTTTTTATAATTTATTTTAAATTTCTTAGATGTATAGTAGACTTTTACGGGAGTTGAATATATGATAAATAATTTAATTAATTCAAATTTGAGTAATAATATTTGAACCTAATATACATATTATAGATAAATTCATACCTAATATTCAACTTCTTTTAGTCTGGTTAAGATATTAGAATTTAAAAAGTAAAGGTTTGAAACTTGATATTATGAATAAATAAAATTGGGTTAGAAGAATTATTCTCGTAATTAATTGAATATCAATAATTAAAAAATTGAATAATATTGAATTGCAATATGGTATTTCATTTACATATTCATAATTCGTACAAAGTGAAATTTTTTTTCAATCTTACTAACTATTCACATGGTCCCTCAACATTTCACCACCAATTTCTGCTACCTAAACCTCCCTTTTGTCTAGAAAATTGTTAGGCACCGACCCCATTGAATGAATCTGACAAAGCAAAGAACTTTGATTGATTGTTCCAATCCTAAGATTTAATGTCACATGCAAATGTGTTTAACATGTGCATGAAATCCAACATTATCACAAAAATCTAATAAAATGGCTTCTGTAGGTACATGAACATGTCCTGCAATGGTGACAACTGCTCCATCTGGTACTGAACTTGACTTGCAAACGGGTCATCTTGGAACCCTCCATCCATGTAATTGAACCCGAAATCCAACCCATTGTTGCTTAGCTGAAGCTCGTTCCACTTAGGTTGACTCTGGACCTCTTTCTCCCATGTGACTTCAGGGGACAGCACCTGCTCCGATGAACTTGAATCCGTATGCAATCTGGGAACGGAATCTGAAGCATTTGTTTGCAACACTTCATCATTCATCATCGACATCGATGAAGGTTGTTGTTGGGAAATTGGTGTCGTGTTTTGATTGTCGAGCATTAAGATGTTTGGTTTCTGTTCTTCAATTTCTGGGAAACTCGACCATTTCTGTTCACTTGGGAAATGCTTCTCAATGTTTCCTTTCTTGTTGTATATCCGGCATAGCACCCAATCATCAAGCTGCAATGAGAAACAAGGTGAGAAGTGATAAAACTGGTAAATTTGGGATGAAACGCGAAGAAGATGAAAGAATTTTACCCTCAGGTTGTTCTTCTTTTTGCCTGGGGACCTATCGACGTTAGCCAGACGGTATTCGTGCATGATCCAATTGGTTTTGACACCGCGTGGGGCTTTGCCGGCGTAGAAAACGAGTGCCTTTTTTATGCCCACTGTATTAGGCTTCCTGATGGGCTTGTCCGCTCCGGTTGCCTTCCAATATCCCGTTCCGGCAGCTCGATTCGGCCGAGATCCGTTTGGGTATTTTCTGTCCCTTGGGGAGAAGAAATACCACTCTTTTTCACCGTACAACGCCATTTCTACACCAAATATAAATCGAAGTTAATAAATTAAGTTCTCAAATTAACCCAATTTCAATCTGGAAAGGATGAATCGCACAAAAAATGTCTGCATTTTCCCCAAATTACCAAATCAATGAAATCCCTAGAAAATTCGAATCGAATCCCAGACACCCATTCCACAAACAAAACTCCTTAAAACAATCAAGATACCTGGAAGCTGCCATGGATCAAACTTGTAGAGATCGATATCAGCAATAATCGGGACGGCAATAGGCTGCGATGCACATTTCCTACACAAATAATGACTCACCAACTCCTCATCCGTAGGATGGAATCTGAAACCCGGAGGCAACTCCAATTCTCCCTTCATTCTCAACTAGAAATAATCGAAACCCCTCTCTTTCTCTTTGTATTGATCTTCACTAACTTCTTCGAGCAGAAAGAACACCTGGAAAAAAATTTTCTTTTGATCTTCTTCGCGTTGTTTCTCTGTTTGCTTGGAGCTTTAGCTTTGAAGTTTGAAACGGTGAGAGCAAGTGAGGCGGCAGGTTTTATAGGGAAAAAAGACACGTGCGGGGTGTTTCTGAGAAACCCAAAACGTGGGTTTAAACAGCAGCGGTGCGACCGCTTTCTTTTCGTCGTTGACCGCCGCCCCTTAGAAAACGGAGGGGGACACGTGGAGCATTACCTGTGGGTTTAAAAATATGATTATGTCATGGATTACGTCACCGGGTTTGGACGTTTCCTCAAGTGGGGTCAAACGCCTCTTCTTATCCATTATTGACCGACCTCGGGGTTATCTACTACTCCCCTCTCCTGTATTTCTTATTCTACACCCTGTCTATTTACCAATACAATAGTGCCACGTCGATACCAAGTCCACCCTTAGTTTTTGAATTATATATACCTTTATTTCTGGATTTAAATAAAAAACAGTTCTTGAACTAAATTTTTGCTTTTAGTCTATAAATTAATTCATAACTAAAATAAGCATTTAAATTATATTATCTTTTAATCTTTAAATTATATTTTAAATTTATTAAAACCAAGCTCTTTTCCTTTTTTCCCTCAAAATTTTATGATTTTTAAAGATTTTTTAATTTAAAATTAATAAAATTAAATTTTGATCTTTATTTTTTGTTTAACTTTTTAGAAACTTTTTAATTTTTAAATTTATATAAAAAAATATAATTTCTCTTAATTTTAATGGTTTAATTACTTTTAAAAATTATATTCATTTTAAAATCAATCAGTCTATTCTTTTAAAAAAATAAAAAATAATAAAATATTTTAAAATTTAAGAATTAATTTAAAATTTGAGTCACCGAAGATATTTTATACACTTAACCTAAAATAAATTTGGTAAATGAATCCATTCAGTTGTAAATCATTATTCTAATCAAACAATTTCCAGTCAAGCATGCCTTAAAATATTAGACTCCATTGAATTTTCGTATGCAGCATAACTGAAATCGTGGTTGATGAAGGAGAAGATTTGTTTTTCTCGGAGGTCAGACCAAGCCGAGTTTAAACGTATTATTACATTCGAGAAAAAATAAAAATATTAATCTTATATATATATAAAATCTTGATATATAAACGTTAGTATTATATATATTATTAAATATTTTAAATAAAGTACTGGCATAAAATTCTAAAAAAACAATAATTTTAAAAAACAACTACAAAAAAGACGACAACGTTTTTCTTATAAAAGTTATAAAATAAAAACTTCGATACACACGTTCAAGTGTATACTAAAATTTTTACAATTTTTATAAAAAAATAATATATATAAAAAATCTTTATATTTTTTAAAAGAAATTTAGTTTATAACTAGAAATTTTTATATTTTTTTGATAAGAAATTCGATATATATTATTTTTCTTATAAAAGATAAAAAAATTTAGTATATAACGATAAATATATCTAAAAATTTTGATAATTTTTGTAAAAGACGATATTATTATTTTTAGTTATTTATAAAATTGAGTTTTTTAAAAAAAAATCGTAATCGTCAGGGACAGAGTTATTAAGTGTTGGGGAGAGATAATCGCCCCCACCACGAATATTTTTTTTATTTTAAATTTTTATTTTTTATAAATTTATTTTATTATTTTTAAATATTTATATTTTGTCTCTCAACTTTAAATCTTGACTTTAGGCTTCGTCCCTACAAGTGACAGCATATTTTGACAAGTTCCTACTTTATCCCGTTTTCGTGTGGAACTGGATGGATTTTTTGTTTTGAACTCCAAACCCTCGTCATCTATCCACACCGCTCCCACGTAATCCAAACAATCGTCAGCTCTCTGCTGGCTTCTCCGGTCTCTTTAGAAAAATGATTTTGTTTCACGTAGGACTAATATTTTTATTTTTAAATATTATTATTTGAATTTTTTTAATATTATTTTTTAATTAAATTCAAATAGTGATTAACAATTGCCTTACTCCAATAATACTCTTTATATCGTTGGAAAGACCTCATCCAATCAGTGCGGGGAGTCTGCTGGGAAAAAGGATGTTGTCAGCAGCTCAACGCTGATTATTTTATAACCAAACGATGGCAACGACCAGCACGAGGACAACACAGGTCCCGCATGTCGGCTAGACAAAACCAGTCGATAACGAAAGTGGTTAGACAAACTTGTTTACCACGTCATTTATGAAATAATTAATTTAATTTATTTATTTTAAAATAATTATTTAATAATTATTTATTTATTAATTACATATAAAAAATAATGATTCATATTAAAAATAAAATATATGAATCTAATTAATTAAGACCATGAATAACATGATAAATAAGGTTTATCTAATAATTTTTAAATTAAATTTTTATATTAAATACTTTATTATTTTAAAATTTTAATCTATCATTTGAATCAAATAATTCATTTTTTTTAAAAAATTAACCTAAATCTATTTTTTTATAAAGTATAAATAAGGACATAAAAAAACATAAAAAAATTCTATTAACCGGTGTGTAGAATAATAGACAATGAGAATATGTGGAAAATTTTTCTAATTAATACACATGAAAAACACTCAAATTATTTTAGACATTTTTTTAAAAATTCCAAATTATTTTAATGACAACAACTATTAGTGTGTTTATTTAGATATTTAGGTTTGATTCATTATTTAAACATTTTTAGTGTGTACTTTACATTAGTGTTTTTCTCTCGCCAATCGCCATAAATCATTTTTTTCATGTGTATATATTATTTGTTAAGGTCGATAAAAAAAAATACAAGTGAAAAACAACATAAAAATTACGGTGAATTGAAAATTAGATTGATTTATATTATTAATTTGAATAAACTAGTGCTTTAATCACTTATTTTTTATATTTTGACAAAATTATGTGAGAATTGAATACATTATTAAATCGGATTATATTTAATTAAATTAAGTGAAAATGTAAATAGTCTAAAAGATATAAAAAAAAAAGTTAGTTGTTGAGGCATACAATACATTTTTAAAATATTTTTATTCAAAACTTTCTGCAAAGACTTTTAGAACCCAAAGCTTTTCATATGAGAACTAAATAATTGTTAAGTCAAATCTAAAAAACCTATAACTTTAATAATAAATTTATTATTTCTTCTACAAATAACAATATAAATTTATGTATAAACAGGATATTATATTTCAAAAATAATTATTTAATTATATGTTTAAAAATAAGCACATCTCTTAATTTAAAATTTTATATTAAAATATAATCGGAATTTTTAAAAAACAAGGTGGTATTGGAAATATTATATATACTAAAAGTTTTATCGATATCAGAATACTTATATTTTTTATAAAAAATTTAATATATATTAAAATTTTAAATTTATAATTTTTATAAATTTTTAATTTCATCTATTTTAATATGCATCGCCCTAAAACTTCCTATAAAATCGACCTCATCTATTTATAAAAAGATCTATTATTATCTTTCTTGCCAAGTTGTAAAAGTCGGCCGCCGCTGTCGTTGTAAAAAATCAAACCTGTCATTAATGTTGTCGTGAGAGCACGTTGTTGAAGTGGTGGTCCGAGTTCAATGTACATGCACCCACTTCACTGTCCGATTTCCTGGAAGCTGCTTGTCAGGAAAGGAGTCAAATTTCATACTGACCCAGGATTTTGATTCGGATGCGGATTCCCCTAATTGCGGAGACGGGTTTAGCTGTAGGTTTCGGATTTTAATATATAATATATCATATTCGTCGCGTTATTTATTAAATTAATTAATTAAAAAATATTTATTTATTTATTTTTATTTTATTATTTTTATTATTTTATTAAATAAAATTTTGTTAATATTTATTATAAAATAAATTTAAAAATTATCCCTATTAAGTAAAAAATTACTTAATAAAAATAGTAATTAAATATATATTTTTAATTAATTAATTTAATAAATAACGTGAATAATATAATTTTTCATTTTTACGTAACCCAGCACTAGATATGTAAATTTCAAGTCCATTCCTGTTTGTTTTCTTGGGATACAAACAAGTTTAACAAATGTCATGATGTAGTAGTCGAAAATTTAGTTTAAAATGTTAGAAATAATTTTTTGTGGAAGATATATTTTTTAAGAAAGTAATGTATATAATTTTTTTTAAAGTGTTATTTTTTAAAGAATAAATATTTATTTTATATCGGTTTTTAATTATATATTACTTTATATTAAGTTTATTTTAAAACTTTATTTTAAATTTTAGAATGTCACGTGTATCTTTAGTCAAAGAAGAGTTTGACCCATGACGAGAGTTGCATATGAAATTTTATAATTAGGACAGTACTTCCGCGTACCAGACATCGACCTAGAGAGGTTTACTCCTAATATGAACTTTTAGAATATTTTTTAAAATTAAAATTTAAATATCTATGTTATAAAAAATTGAATTTAGAGATTTACTCCTTAACTTTTATAATATTTAATCTAAATTAAATATTATAAGATAAGATCAAGTCATACAATATAAAATTTTCTAAGTTTTATATGTTTCTAAACCATTAGATGACTGAATCAGATGTCTCGAATTAACTCAATTTTTTCAAGTAATAACCCTCACATAATCAATTGTTAATCTAAATTACCTATTTCAATCATCTAATGATCCTTAAAAATATTTAAAATTTAAAATTTTTTACACTATATAACTTGATCGTATCTTATATTATCGAGTTTTCAGTAAATCCACCGAGCAACAGCAAGTTTTTAGAGCAGTCCAAGTGTACGTATGCACGAACCCCTAGCTGTTGTTCTAATAAGTCCATTAGCCATGACGTTAAAAAGAGCCCAACATCTTGTATGAAAAACCTTCCCGTAAAACTCGTTAAACCCAGCTTCTTGTCCTTTTTAATTGTCTTAATTTATTTTTTAAAAGTTGGTCAATATTATATTTGGATTTTTTTTTCAATTTATAACATTTTCTATTGTACAATTGAAGTTGAATTACTTACAGGTTGTTTTTTAATATTTTTCTTAAAATTTAAAATTAAGTTACTTACGGATCGATTTTGAATCGTATAATATTAAAAATTTTTAAAAATGTTATAACAATTCATTTTTAATAATAAAATTAAAAATACTATTTAAAATCGATTCATAAATAACTCGATTTTAAATTTACTATAATAAATATCAAAGATTAAAAAGTAATGTGACATATATTATAGATTGAATTTTTTCCAAGTATAATATTTGGCCAGTTTCTCCATATTATTGAACTTCAATTATTTTACTAAATAAGAAAAGAATAATAAAAGTATTATGAAAAATTTAAAAATAATGCATATTCAAAATAAATAACAATATGGGACAGACTGAATATTTTCTACACATGGGAGGGGACCCCAATAAAGATCTAGGGAACATGTTTACGTGTTACACTGATTATTTATTTTATTTATTAGTTTGATTAGATATTGTCCGTTTTTTCATAATATATACTATTTTTTAAAAAATAATTTATAAATAATGTCACGTGATTTTATAGTTCAGATTTTTTTTCTTAACTTGAATATTAAAAAATTGAAAATAAAAAATTTTATATAAAATTTTTAATAATATTTTTTTCTAGGAATCAAACTATTCGAGAGAATCTTCCCTCTCTCTGAGATTTGAGCTCCATGTTGTCTAAATAACTAGGGATGTAAAAAATTGATCCGATCTGAAAACCCGCTTAAAATCTGTTCGAGTCAAAATTTGGTTTGAATTGGGAATTTAATGACCCGAACCTGATCTGTATCCGACTGTTGTTGACCCAAACCTGAGTTTGACCTGAAAGATAACCGATATTATCCAACTAAATTGACCCGAGACCTAATTTTATCCGACCTGTTTTGAACCCGACTTGTTTTAAACTCGACCTGATAAATGACCCGACTTATTATTAACTTAAACCAATATCAACATAATATTTATATAAATAATTTATATTAACATACTTATATTAGATTTTTAATACAAATATTTATATTATATTTTTAATATCAACGTAACATTTATATAATTCGTGCTTATTAATTTTTAATTACTAATATATATTATTATTATTATATATTAATATATATCTAATATATAGATATAAATATAATAATAAGTATATATATCTAAAATAGTACTTAATGAATTTTTTTTGGTTTTAGCGTGTGGGGTAGGGAAAATCAAAATCCAACCGAAAGATGAAAATTGAGTGAATTTAAAAGTAGAAATTTGAGGTTGATTTTAGCGGGGAGGGAGGCAGACCAATTTGGAGGAATTATTAGAAATTTAAGGTTGATTTTAGCGGGGGAGGGGGAATCAATTTGGGGGATTTTTTATATTTTAGCGGGGAAGAGAGATCAAAATTGGAGATAAAAAATTTTGTTAGTAAATCTAATAATTTCAAAATAAAATATAAAAATTATGCGTATTAAAAATTTTAGTAAACAAATAAAAAATTAAAAAAATATATTAAAATCTTTTCTCCCTCTGTCCCATATAAGAAGTTCAGTATTGACTTTTTAAAGTCAAAATTTTAAAACTTTGATCATAATTATTTTAAATATTTTAATTTATTAAATTTTATAAAATATATATTTTAAATATTTTTTGTATTTTTATCATAATAAATTTAAAATTATAATAAATCAAAGTTAAAAAAATTGACCAGAAAAATTAGAACAAATAAAATAGGACGAAAGTAATAATACATATATTAAAATATATACATATACATACATATATATGTATTAAAATATAATATATACTTTACATTATATGTTTTATAATAATATTATATACTATAACATGTATACATTGAAACATATAATATATATTTTATAATATATATTATATTATATACTATAAGCATATATTAAATATACGTATAATATATACTTATATTATATACTTTATATTATAACACATATACTCATATTATAACCATACATATAATATATATATTATACATATAATATAAACATACACATATATATTATAATATATACAATACATCTAATATATCATATAATATATATAAGATGTATATACGTATATTAATATATACATCTAATATATTATATAGATTATAGTATATATTAATGTATACATATACATACATAAATACTTATATAGTTACGTATAAGTATACATACAATATATATTATATACATATATTAATGTATACTAGATAGTATATAAGTATACATATATATATTTATATATTATAAACATATATATACATATATCATATTATATAGTATTATACATTCTATATTTTAATATATAATATATATTCTAGTATTATTTTATATTTTAATATATATATATTTATATATTATAAACAATAACCTTGGGATGTCCATAATTTATCTTTCATATATCTGTTTTCTATCTTCGTCTTCTAATTATCACGCCTCACTTGTATCTACGCTTGTCCCTGAACCTGACTTGATGCTTGAACGAATTTAAACCAAATATAAGTCTAATTCTCTTAACCTACTAAAACGGTGTAGCAAAATCTCATATCTTTCTATTGTTGATGTTGTAACTATTCTCTTGACGGTAGACTAAGAAACTTTATAAAAAATGACCCTTCGTGTTATCATCCAAAAATTCTCAAATTACCCTTAATTTTGATAAACATGCCCCATGCTTGAAGTCTTCTGAAACATTCTTGTATTACTCCATATAGTAGGTTACATATAGTATAACTTCCTTATATAGTATTAATTTTATATATAATATTATTCTATTTATAGTATTACCCCATATAATATATTTTTTACATATAGTATAAATTCTTTATATAATATTAATTTTATATATAGAATTATTTCATTTATAGTATAAATTTTATATAGTCGAAAATTTATTTTTAATTTTTTAAATATATTAAACTATAGTATAATTATAAATTTATAATGTATTAAAGATAAAAATTTAATACTTTTAATTATTATTAAGTTATAATTTTTGTTGATTTTTTTAAATTTTAAAATTTAATCTTTAATTTTATGGTATAATATTTATTTTTTTTTCTATGTATTTATAAAAAATCAAAATTAATAATTTAAATTACTATGAATATAAAATCAAAATTAATTCAACCTGAAATAAAACCGATTTAAAATGAACCCGACCTGAAATACAACCGAACTAAAATGGACCCGACCTAAAATGAAACTGTCAATTATCCGATGTGGACCCGAACCGTTAAACTCGACTTGAAACGAATCCGACCTAAAATAGATCCGACTTAAAATGAACCCGACCTGAAATAGACCCGCACTCGACCTGAATCGAATCAAAACATTAAATCAACCTGAACTGACTTGTATCCGATTTTACCCGACCTGAAACCTATCCAAGTAACTGTTTCACGTCCCGATAAATAACGTGATCCATTTATCGGATATTTTGTCGGCGGAAAATAATTAAAAATAAAATAAAATAAATAACGCGGCAAATCTTTCCCGGTTATCCAGAATTATCCACATCCAACGCCGGTCTGTTTGTCACGTTAGCAATCGGCAATGCCAACGCTTCTGCACATGAAGAGTTAATCACCGACGCCGGCGCTCACTTATTTCACGAGCCTGTCCTTTTCCTATAAAGCCTAAAGCACTTCAACTAAAAAGCTAAAATCTGGAAATATCAAGAAAAAGAATGAACATCTTCTCCTCCTTCTTCCTTTTTCTTTTCTTGTGTTTCTTAACTTCGTTGTTCAGCTCTTGTTTTGCTGGCAATGTGACGTATGACCGCCGCTCTCTCATCATCGATGGACAACGAAAGCTTCTCATTTCAGCTGCCATTCATTACCCCCGAAGCGTTCCAGGGGTCAGTCTTTTTCTTGTTCTTCTTTACTCTTTCTAAAAGTGGAACACCCAATTTGTGAAATTTCAAAGTGGGATTTGATTGGTTCGTCTGTGTTTTTATTTTCTGTTTGCATTTTATTTACTACTATGCTTCAATTTCAATACAAAGTCATGTGATTTGATTTCACAATCTCTTTAACGATGCGATTATTTTCTATTTCTTCTTTTATAGTTTAAGGCTTTAAGTAGCTTCACTAATTGCCTGTTTCTCCATTTTAATGGTTTCTTTGGAATGTACATTGTGGATTCTTTAACTGTAACGTGGCAGATGTGGCCAGGGCTGGTTCAAACAGCCAAGGAAGGAGGGGTTGATGTCATTGAATCTTATGTGTTTTGGAATGGACATGAGCTTTCTCCAGGAAAAGTGAGTTTTCCAAATATGTTGCAGTGGTCTAGGGGGACGAATATTGTTCAAAATGTGACGTACTTTTTGTTGATGAAGCTCGAAATTTCTTACCTTTTATTGTTAATTCGCAGTACAATTTTGAAGGGCGATACGATCTGGTCAAGTTTGTAAAGATAGTTCAGCAAGCTGGGATGTATATGATTCTTCGAATCGGCCCTTTTGTAGCAGCTGAATGGAATTTTGGGTGTGTGTACTTTTTTTAATGGCATAATTTAAAATGTTGATATTTTGATGCTTGAAGTCATCCAGTTAAATTAATTTGATGATATTAAAATATCTAGGAGCAATGGTTCCTTGCTTATATTATAGAAAATGGTTTGATGCAGGGGCGTACCAGTTTGGTTGCACTATGTGCCCGGAACTGTGTTTCGAACAGATAATGAGCCCTTCAAGGTGAGAAATTGGATTTGTTGGTGTCTCAGTTTGGGGATTGTATCTAATTTTATTGTTAACTGTTACTTATGTGCTTTCCTGCTAACTTATTGAGTTTGTTGTTTTCTGTTGCTTAGCACTACATGCAAAATTTCACGACATTCATAGTGAACCTCATGAAGCAGGAGAAGCTTTTTGCACCTCAAGGAGGTCCAATCATCCTGGCTCAGGCAAGTGCTTCACTAAACTGGAAATTTCCTTTTCCGAACCAGCTGATCTGAGCTTGGTTTAACATGTGCTTCAGCCTCCTCCTTTACTTTTCGTTTATTATTCTCTTTACATCTTTAATCATGATTCACATGTTTGGTTTTCAAAGTTGTTGGATCATAGAATTTGATTAATGATGGTAGATGCATTGAAATGTAATGGAGAAAACGGTAATGTAGGGGGACCAATTGTTTCAAGTGCGATAAAATTACACGATTAAATTTTATATCCTTAACTTTAAGGGAACGAAACGTGTACAACACCAGGGCATCTTATAAGATCTTGACAAATTTTACATTTTGAAATTGTAAATTAAAGATACTATTTTGAGTTTTAGAACCTAACCAAATCAATCAGGATTTGTTTATTTAGAATAATATTTTGGTTAGAAGAATTATCTGCTTTCTCAAGATATGGAGTTGGTTTACATCACACATAATGTATGTTTCCTTGAAGAGATGTTCGAAAACATTAAAGTGAAATTTCATGAGATATTACTGAAAACAATACTAGATGGCAGTCAACTTTCTGGTTCTGCAGTATGAGTTGAGGTACACTGCCTGATAATTTGAAAGGATGACACATATACTGTTCTTACCCATAGGAGGAAGAAGAATGCTGCATTAGTTTGTTCTCATTTCTTCTCCTTTTCATTTTCAATTTCTCTTCTTGTTTGAATCTTTTTTTTAGGATTCATTCAACCAATTTATGTGCTTCCTCATCTTAGCAATTACTTTCAGAGTACATGAAACATCCTCCTCTTAACTGCAGGTCGAAAATGAATATGGATATTACGAAAAATTTTATGGAGATGGGGCAAAGCGTTATGTTACATGGGCTTCTAATATGGCAGTTTCTCAGAATATAGGGGTACCTTGGATAATGTGTCAGCAATATGATGCTCCTGACATTGTGGTGAGATTTCTTTCACTTTCTTTTTAATGACAGGTTCAGTCTTTATCTTCGTTACTCTCTCTCTCTCGTGCATATATCTATTATACGAGAGATTATTCTATGGACCGGTTCTACCACGTCCCCTAACCACTAAAAAGTTGTCAAATAATATTTATTTTTCATATCATTTTTTCTTTCCTAGTTAATCTCTATTTAATCATCCACTACCTATTTATATGGCAATAAAAAAGTGAAGATTCATAAAATAATTTCTCCTATTATACATACTCATACATGTAATATATAAAAATATGCGTCCAAAAAGCATAGTATATAATTCAAATTAACCATAAATTTTCTGTCAAATCAACACAAATGAACTATGGTTCCTTTTGTTTGCATATGTCCAATGAATTTTATAACTTCTTTCTTCTAAACCAACTACTTTGCAGTGCCTCATAATCTTGAATTCTCATAGTTTCTTAAAAGAAAAAAAACCTAAGTTTCCCCTTATTCTCCACTAGACATGTACTGTTCTGTGATATTATACTTTTCCTTCATTTTAGGTCAATGTTGTTACTTAAGAATCCAAATACCATTTACACCTAGAATTTTAACATTTTCCTCCTATGAGTAACTCTTTGGATTCACCCTTTTTTATTAGAAAGAAGAAGAAATTTCACTCATGTTTCTTCTATTTTGCAGATTAGTACCTGTAATGGCTTTTACTGTGATCAATTCACACCTAATTCTCCAAACAAGCCCAAAATCTGGACTGAAAATTGGCCTGGATGGTAATATTCTAGTTTACTATTGTTTCAATTGTTTAATTTCAATTTAAATACAAAAATGCGATTCCATTTTTTTTTCTGATTGTTTCAATTCTAGTTTACTATTGTTTCAATTGTTTAATACGGAAATGCGATCTCAAAAAGTGCTTCATATTTTAGGGGTGTTTCCTCCCCAATTTAAAATTCTTCTTTCATTGGAGTGTTTCAACAAATAACCAGGAACTGTACATGTTAACATTAGAGCTAGCAGAGCTGAACATATAAGAAAACCTGCTGAATCGGACACAATCCGATTTGACTATGAAAATTCAACAATGCAAAACTGTCCAAAACTCAAACTTGATGTGACCCAACTCAAATAAACTGAACCTGAAATGACTTGAATTTAAACAAACTGAACTTAAATCAATTAATTTTGAAACTCAAACAAGTTGAGCCTTAAGTGACCTAAACCATGAAACTTGAATCCGAATGACCTGATCCGCCTGTCCAATTGTCACCTTTAGTTAGCATTACTGCTGTTGGACTTCATCATTTTCTTCAACAGTTCATTTATGCCATTTTTATTTTAATCTGAGTTAGAAATGTTTCTCTTACCTAGTGACAAAGTACTTTCTGAAGCATCCACAACCACATCACTTCGAATGCGGGAAGCTTTATGAGCATATGGTTTCTTTTCAGTTTTGCTGCAATCATTATTTTGCTTTTCCAGGTTTAAAACATTTGGGGCAAGAGATCCTCACAGGCCAGCAGAAGATGTTGCTTTTTCCGTTGCTCGTTTTTTCCAGAAAGGAGGAAGTGTACAAAATTACTACATGGTGTGCTAGTCACTCATAGTGTTAGATATTTTTCTGAACAAATGTGATTGACTTATAGTGTTTACTTCGTCATCTTGTTCCTTAGCATATTATTACATTTCTCTGTGGTATAGTATCATGGTGGAACAAACTTTGGTCGAACATCAGGTGGACCTTTCATTACAACAAGTTATGATTATGAAGCTCCTATTGATGAGTATGGTAAGCTGTTTTACTTTTAATGATTTCTACTAGTAAGTGTATACTCTGCCAGAGTATTTAAGTATTTGTTGGATTTTCTTTTAGGGTTACCTAGGCTTCCAAAATGGGGACACCTAAAGGAACTGCATAGAGCTATAAAGTTATCCGAGCATGCATTGCTGAAGAGTGAACCGACTACTTTATCACTAGGTCCTTCCCTAGAGGTAAGCCATCCCTCTTAATATGCTCTCTTAATATGAATCATTTTCGGGATAAGAGCAGAGATTTTAATTATATTCTGATAGATAGCAAAATGCTAGAATGTCTTGTGCCATTAAACTTATGTAGTTAATATATTTGAGTCACCTGTTTCCTCCTTTTCTGTGTAAAATTTGGCAGATATATATTACTGTATTCGGCAGTTCTGCAAATATATAGAACTTACTGTATTTATTAACAATCAAGTTACCTTATTCCTTTCACTGACCATCATTTATCTGAACAACCACTTCACCGCAGGCTGATGTTTATGATGATGGTTCAGGAGTATGTGCTGCCTTTCTTGCTAACCTGGATGAGAAAACTGACAACAATGTAGTGTTCCGGAATGTGTCATATCACCTCCCTGCATGGTCAGTCAGCATTCTGCCTGCCTGTAAGAATGTTGTGTTTAACACAGCAAAGGTAAATTTCCATTATTCTTTTTAAAATTTCCGCACTTCGATGTTTGAACATTTCATCTGATGCTGTCAACAGGTAGGTTCCCTGACCTCTGTAGTTGAAATGGTACCTGAGGAGTTGCAGCCATCAGTCGCATCACCAAGCAAAGGCTTGAAAGGTCTTATATGGGATATATATGTGGAGAATGCTGGAATTTTGGGAGCGGCTGACTTCACTAGAAATGGTTTTGTGGATCATATAAATACCACTAAAGATACTACCGACTACCTGTGGTATACAACAAGGTTTGCATTTCTCTGTGCAACTGGCTAAATTTGTCTTTCAGAGTTTAATAGGATTTGGATGACTAAAGGATTGATAAATAGGCACGAAGGGCATGGATTTTAGTTAAGTAGAAGCTTCTCATGTTGTGCCCTCATATTTGAATTAATTATGCGAAACTTTTTAGTTTTTTATGATATGAAACTTTGGTATTCGTAGATGTTTGAATTTTCTCATTTTATCCTCCATCACCTGATTATTATCTTAATGTCTGATAGTGGTCTATTGTTTCTACTAGCTATATTTGGACATCTGGCCTTTCTAAACGTATAATTAGCATAGAAACAAATTGAAGTATATGATAAATTAATGCTATCTAATTTTTATAATTCTTTTCCGATTAAAGCCATCTCGCTGTTGTATTTATTTTACAACTTCAGAACCTTCTTCCGTTTCAGAAACAAAGTTCCTTATCTATAATATTGAAGCATTTTCTCGAAGGAAAATTTGGTTAATATGTTGAGTTCTTTTGGGATGCTAACATGATCCAAATTCCAAACTCAACCTGGTTGTAGAGCGCATATGCCTTTAGTATTCTCTTGTTTCTATCATGTTCTAATATAGCCTTGCCAGCTAATAGTATGAGTATCCTTTAATTGCAGTATAAATATCGATGAAAATGAAGAATTTCTGAAGAAGGCAAGCCGTGCAGTCCTTTTTATCGAGTCAAAGGGTCATGCTCTTCATGCCTTTGTGAATCAAAAACTTCAAGGTTATTCTGATGTTCCAAGATGCCCTTTAGTTACTGGATATTGTTAATTGATTTATGTGCAAGTTATAATTTTATGGCATTGCATTTCCTCAAGTTTACTATGGGTCTATCACGTGGACACATTTGTAATAAATTTAAAAATTTTGCTGACATTTTACAGGTAGTGCTTCCGGAAATGGCTCACATTCACCCTTCAAATTTAAGAAACCAATTTCTCTCAAGGCAGGGAAGAATGAAATTGCACTGTTAAGTATGACAGTAGGCCTACAGGTTAGTTATTCTTAAAACACTTTTTTTGGAGAGAAAGAGCTATTTTGGAGAGGTGGAAAGCTAAAATTGCTCGGAGAGTGTCCATTCATCTTCCCTCTTTTTTTTTTTTTTGTGTGTGTATGTGTTCTGTGTTTTGCATTATTGAATCTTCTCCAATCGGTTGTGCAATTTCTTGCTTCTCATCTATCCTCACCCCATATCTGATCTTGAACTTTCTGTTCTTTGTTCTCTCATGATTTGTTTTTGAAAGTCGGACTATTCGTGCTTTTAGAATGCAGGAGGATTATATGAATGGGTAGGAGCAGGACTAACAAGTGTCAAGATCAAGGGGTTGAACAACGGAACAAGGGATTTATCTATGTCTAAGTGGACCTACAAGGTATTTTGTTTTATTATGAGCTAGAATATTCTCTTTATCTATTTTTTTATTGTCAAAGTCTTGATAGTGCTACACTGTAAGTTGCATTGAAATTTGTGGGGATAATAGCCGGTAATTGAAAGTTCTGACCCTTTAGGCTTTGGATAGATTTGCTTCCGAAAATTGCTAGGATGTCCCCCACAGATAGCATTTTCAAATTGGTCCCAAGCTTGAAATATTTATTCAGTCTTTGGTATATATCTGGTCTTCCAATATTTGAGTGCATTAAAGGAAAGCTGACTTTGCATTTACAGTCTAATAGTAATTCAGCTTTCCAAGCTCTTTCCCCAAAATATATTTCACTTGATTTGTGGATGATCGTAGGTTTACAATTTTAGACTATGTTAATCGTGTGCTAAGGAAGAAATAAACAGCACAGCAGAGACCAGACGCTGGAAATTGATGAAAATGTCAAACAAAACAGATCTGGAGTTCTGGTTTATTGTATTCTACTCATCACTTACAACCCAGAAAGTTATTCATGCTATGGCTAAGTAAGCTGCACAGTCATGGTTTTTAGCGCTAGGAATATAATTAGAGCAGGGACAGTCCTAGCTAGTCAAATATCTCATATTAATGATGTGACTTGTTTTTGAGCCTTCCTACTCTTGGTTTTATTCTTATACCCTCTGAATCACATTCAAAACAATGAAAGGTTGAGGTTGATGTGGTTCCAAGTTCCCCCCCCCCCCCCCCCCCCAAAGGAAGCATCTCTTATCTTCCAAAGCCTCGGAAGGGCTAGAATATCATATTTAAAAGCCGCAGAGTGAAATATTCACAAATAGTTATAACCTTTAAAACTCTGAAAGTCTTTTCTGCCTTCGTTATTCCGTATGCAGATTGGTTTGCAAGGAGAACACTTGGGATTATACAAGCCAGACAGTTTGAATGGCATAAAGTGGGTGTCAACCTCTGAACCCCCAATAAACCAGCCTTTGACATGGTATAAGGTAAAAGAATCCTTATTTCTTGTTCAAATTTAGTTCAGGGTTAATAATTTTTGGAGGTAAATACTTTACTGCTTAACCAAGAAGTCTTCAACATTGAGCAAAAATAAAAGGAAAGAATTCAAGTGCGAAGAAAATGGCAGGTTGTTGTGGATCCACCGTCCGGGGATGAACCAGTTGGTTTGGACATGATTCATATGGGAAAAGGTCTAGCCTGGTTAAATGGAGAAGAGATTGGAAGATACTGGCCAATAAAAACTTCTAAACACGAGAAATGTGTAGATGAATGTGACTACAGAGGAAAATTCTTCCCAGACAAGTGCCTTACTGGTTGTGGAAAACCATCACAAAGATGGTAAGTCCAATCACAGATAAAACTCTTCTTGTCAAGGACTTAGACTTCATGGTAAATGCATTACATAAAAAGGGTGTAGCAATAATTTCCTTGAGCATACAATTTGGTTTTGAGAAAAGGGTTATTAACATATCAAAAAGGTTATATCGATGAAAGCATGAATATTTGTCAAATCTTTCAGGTTTCCTTGAGTAAGAAATTTCAATTATTGGTCAAGCATGTCGGTAATTGGTTAACTTAAAGTCGTGAAGTTGTCACATGCTTCTCACTCTATATTGAATTTGTTACTTTCCTTCAAATCCAAATAATAAAGGCTTTCTTGGAGTGATTTAAAATGTGTTTATGTGATTAACCAGGTACCATGTCCCTCGTTCTTGGTTCAAGCCATCTGGGAACATATTGGTGATCTTCGAGGAGAAAGGTGGAGACCCGACGAAAATTACCTTCTCAAAACGCAAAACATCTAGCCTATGTTCTCACATTGCTGAGGACTTCCCCATGGTAGACCAGGAGTCAATTTCTAAAGTTGGAAGTGGAAAATCAGCTGCTTCCCATCTGAAGTGCCCAAAAAACACTTTGATAACTAATGTGAAATTTGCTAGCTTTGGAAATCCTACCGGAAGGTGCGGGTCTTACAGCAAGGGAGACTGCCATGACCCTAATTCAACATCGACGGTCGAAAAGGTAACGAGTTGCCCCATTTCAGCTATATATTCTTTTGTCATTTCCCTTATCACCACAAAGCTAGAAGCTATCTAATGCCAACAATTACTCCAAGGAATGAACTTGCAAAATATTACAAAAGCTGGCAGCTGAATCTGGTGCAAAAGAACTAGTATAACACACTAGTAGTTGGATTAATGATGTCCGAAAAAGCTTAGCCACACCATAATTTACGTGATTATTTATAGTCATGTTTTGTTTAGGGAACAAGCATATCTGCATTTAGGATTAGTACATATCAATCAAGTCAACACTGATATTCTCCTCCTGACGGCAGGTCTGCCTGGGTAAAAACGAGTGTGCCATAGAGCTAACAGAAGAGAACTTCGATATGGGCTTGTGTCCTGGTACTATTAAGAAACTTGCGATTGAAGCAGTTTGCAGCTAAATTACCAAACTCAAATGATCAAGACAGGGAGGCAGCAGAAAAAAGAAACCATTTTTAACAGGAAACACTGTGATCATTGTATTTTTCTGCCTCTAATATTATTTTTCTGTGTCCTGGTACTACTTTTCTTTTGTTATTAGATTTTTTTTTTTTAAAAAATCAGTGCATTGAAATTGGAAGGGTCCTTTCGTAATCGATTTTTATAGTATCTAATTTAGATTAATCATTTTTTGTAGTTTCTAAATTAAAAAAATGATTATAGTTGATTATAGTTTCTTGGTGATCAAGTCTAGCATTTAGAATTAAGAAATTGAACCGATTGAGCATAAACCAAGATTTTGGTTAAGCTGAAGGTTAACAACAAACATTGCAATCTTGAAGGAATGATTTATTTACAATCATGTGCATGTTTTGAGTATACATTTGTTCCTCGCTATATATTTCCCTGAAAACTAGCCCATACATAAAAGTAGGAATCATGGACTACAACACAGCATAAGTCAAGGTAGGGAACCTCTTTTAAACAACCTCTGATCTAAGACCTGTTCTCATAACTAGAAGAAAAAAGATGACATAAACAATAAACAAAGCGCACCTGCATTGAGATGGCTAGGCGAAGCTTGATGAATGGCTCCATCTTTTTTGCAAGTAATCCTCTATTTGGAAACTTTGTTCGTTGCTGCTTGCGGAAATAGAATCGTCTTCCAAGTCTAGTAATGCAAGGTTAAGATGGGATTCCATGTTAGTAGGGTATAATTCCTCGTCGGTACTAATATCAACTTCTTCTGATTCCCTAACTTGTTGCTGTGCCCAAATGGTTACTTCTTGGTCACCCTGTAGGAGCTTCAGGATCTGTGGACAAAAAAGATCGATAAGATCCGTATAAACATAACGACAAAGTGAGCGAAAGGAAAAAGGGTCAATAGACGGCGAGCTTACAAGGCTAATTTGAGGCCGCATTAGTGGTGCACGTCTAATGCACAGGGTAGCAGCTAAAACCATTCTTTCTATCTGGTGAAATTCGTAGCTACAACCGGGCTGTGGATCTAGCAACCGAGAGAAATCGCTGCCCTTTAAAATTGGCTTCGCCTGGATGTTAACATCAGAGCATTGCAAAATATGAAGAAAAACAAAAATAACTCGGAATATAACTGGATTGAAGCAGGCATTGTACTTTTGATACTATGAGAAAGGGAGAAACGGAAATGAATTTAGAGAACTATCTACTCAAATATACTTGTTTTTCTGAACTATACAGATATTGTTTATCTGCTCTAAATTTTGTTACAGGTATGATGAACTTACCCACATAACAAGGCTCTCCTGACCTTTTGGACGGTAATCGTCAATGGGCTTTTTCCCGGAGAGGAGCTCTAGGAGGACGATGCCAAAGGCGTAGACATCAATTTTATCACTCATTTTGCCGTGCATGAGGTATTCAGGAGCCAAGTATCTGTCACAGACAAGTATTACCAAGTACTTCTCAAGTAATAAACAGGGAAAAGTCGGAGCAGATTACGTACCCAAAAGTTCCTGCAACATCCATGCTAGTCGTATGAGATACAGAATCTGAGACCCGACTAGCAAGTCCAAAATCTGACAGCTGAAGAAGCAGAACGGCTAGTAATGAGCACAGAAAGCTTAAAACCAAAAGATGGCTTTAGAATTGGTTTGTTTCAACTAGCTACCTGGGGCTCGAAATCATTGGACAAAAGAATGTTGGAAGATTTCACATCTCTGTGGATCACAGGTTGTTCACAACCGTTATGTAGGTAATCAAGCGCTTCCGCTAAGCCCACTGACACCTTATATCTCTCCTGCCAGCCAAATGCATTGATATCCGTCTTATTGCCTTGTAACAAGAAAAGTCAGTCAGGTTCAAAAATAACTACAACCAATCCCAGGAAGGAAAAATATTCATTTCGACAAATAAAAGGTAGTAAAGTGGATAAAGTCTTTACCATGAAGGTTCTCTTCTAAACTTCCCCTGGAGAGGAAATCATAAACCAAGAGCAACTTGTTTTCCTCAAAGCAGAACCCAAATAAGGAAAGGAGACTTTTATGGTTTAAACTGGTAATGATCTCAACTTCCTGAACAAACTCCTTGATTGCAGTCTCA
Source organism: Abelmoschus esculentus (assembly GCA_035048815.1). NCBI lineage: Eukaryota > Viridiplantae > Streptophyta > Magnoliopsida > Malvales > Malvaceae > Abelmoschus > Abelmoschus esculentus. The sequence goes on from JAUCBN010000005.1 coordinate 23,010,602, forward strand.
GTTGGCTTAAGAATTTTCACTGCCAGCTCCTTGCCATTGGGAAGGCACCCTCGGTAAACATGACAGCTACCTCCTATACCTACCAGATTCTCTGCAAAATCAGAAAATAAGAATCATTGATTGACATGAGCATCCAAAGTAAGCCAAACTCAAGGTTTTTACATGAACTGCTACTGAGGAATAAACCTGGCATGAAGCTAGAGGTGGCTTCCAAAAGCTCTTTGTAACTAAACAATCTACATGAAGAAGAGGATTTCTCAAGTAAACTTTGTAGCTCTTTTGGAAAATCGCAAGGAGACAGAGGGCAAAGAGCCACACAGCCAACAGGCACAATTGCACCAGTTTCTCCGTCCAAATCGAAAGAATGATTCTTTTCCCGATCAGAACCGTCTTTCCGTAGATCAGGATAAACAACAGCTGACTGCTGGCTTGGTAATTTTAACACCCATTGGTCCACGGATTTCTTTGCAGAAGAATTCTCCGAGTGATGCCGCTTGTGTAAAAACACCGAGCGGAGACGAGACCAACCAGGCAACTTTCTAACCAGAACAATGTTTTCCTTGCTCCTTTGAAACGGTACCAAATCTAGCCTATTACCCACACTGCCATTTCCGGATAACTCTTCCTGCGATCGGGAGTTAAAATTTTCCGGGAATTTCAAAGCTGAAGCACAGGCTTTACAATTCTTCTTTAACGTTCTATGCCTTGAAAACAAACTGGATTTCAAATTGCCATTATCCGCTCTTATACTCTTCGGCAAGGACACTAACCGGCCAAGGCTCTTATCCTGTGAATCATTGTCTGTTCAACCAAACGTAGCAGAACACAAACATATATATCAACAAGCAGAATTCAGCATGAGAAACAGCAGTTTTCTAAGAACTAAAACCAAAACTGAAGAAGAAAAAACACGACCTTGAGATGGATTCGAGTTTGTCTGAATTGCTTCCCTCTGAAAAACAATCTTGCCATTCTGAACAGCGTAGACAGAGAAACATTTGGGTAATTTTTTAGCGCAAAATTTCGCAACCGAGACAGACGAGTGCATCGGGTTATGGGTTTTTGTAGTTCCCAGAACTAGCTTAGCTGCTTCCAAAGACTTGGCTTCCCTTACCAGAATCTTCTTTGGCGATGACCCTCTACACACTTTTAGCTTCAAATCCACCTGAAATCATTTCCCCAACCAATTTTCAACACTCAGTTTCTACCAAAAAAAGAACTTTGTAAAAAAAACAAGTATAAAGCTACCTGTTTTAGGTTGCAGAAGCCTTCGTAAACCGCTAGCGTGTAATCAAATTGCTTAACAAGAGCCAGAACCGCCCCCGGGCTGTCTGATGGAATTAGAAATGAAGATTTCGCCAAGACAATAACGCCATTAAAAAGAAGAAAACAGCTAAAAAATGCAAATTAAACTAAAAGCAGAAAGTGAGAACTGAGAAGAAAGGAGTAATACCAGTAGCGGGGTCAAGGATGTGAAGGGCAACGACCTGATCACCGGGCTGAGCCACCTTGACAAGCGCCCACGTCAACAATTCCTTGCTGTCAGCGTCGAATTTGACACCCACCAACACCATATCACCGCCGCCTTCTCCTCCTTCATCCCCTTTCTCTCCGATCACCGTCATCTCAGAAACCAAACCCCGCCGTTTCCTTCCTCCACTGCAAAAGGAAAGGTTTCCCTTTTCGTTACTGTATATAGCCTTTGCTTTTGCTAGCCTAACCAACCCCCCTAGCCTATAAGAGAGAATCGTGTGCTTTTCTTTTTCTCTTTTTGCTTACTTTAGTTTATTTATTTCATAAACTAATTGAATATTAATACTAATCCATGCTTTGATGCCATTGTCCTGCCACCCAGCAAGCTTGTTCTTTGTTGATTCATCGTTTCAGTTTGTATATAACTAACTGTTTGCAGGGAAGAGAATATCTATTCCTGTGCTTCGGTTTCTTAGTGTCATCTGAAGATCAGATTATTTATTTTAGGGAATAAAATTTTCGAAGCCTGTATAATCCGACAGGTTTTAGCCGAAACATACAATCCTCCCAGCAGAGAGAATTACAAAGTGAAGAATCGGACGAGGGTGGGGTGGCCAAGGTGACTCTGTCGTTTCATATCATCGTATGGGACAAATTTCAGGGTTGGAATTTCTTATCATTATATTTTCATTTTATTTTTATTTTTATTTTTGATAAATAAAATCGACATTCATTAAAACATAAAAAAAACATAAAGAGTAAGAAAATGTAGGAGAAAAGAAAAAGAAATAATACAAACAGAAAACAAAAGTAAACAGAAAAATTAAACAATTAAGAACGAAATTTAGAAATAAAGACTACCATAAAAATTATATTATATATCATTTTTATTATATTGTTAATGAGACCAGTTAATCAAATATATTAATTTAATTAATTTTTTTATCTTATCTTTTTATATCAAGTGGACTTTTATTTGGTGAAAATTGGTTTTAAATTTAATTTAACATTATTAATTTTGAATCAATATTAATTCTAATATACCAATATTTCAAGCTTATTTTGCTCGACTTAAATTGTTTTTAGTTAACTAACAACCAATCTGACGAGATAAGATATAATAGTCTTTAAATAACGTAAAATTTAGATAATGACATTATAAATAAAAGATAAAATAAAAAATTATTTTTATCTATAATTCAAAATTAATCTAACTAAATATTTATAATTAATCAATTTATCTTTTACTACAAAATCAGACTAGAATACTCCAACATTAATCTTCTTTTTCCAAGAAAATGATGTGAAAATGACCTAGACATTGGAATTTAGAATCCCCCAATGACATTAAGTCCATGTTTATTTCTTTCCCTTTCCAAGGATTTAAGTGTTGCAAGATCTATTGTGAGGGTTGAGTGTGACCAAGAGACATGTGCATGTGGAGGGACAATATGAATGCCAAACCAAGAATAAAGAAAATATAAAATCCCAATTTTTTATATAGAAATTAATTGCCCATACCCACAATTAAAATCATGAACAGAGAGGGTTTAGTTGTATAATATAGCTCAGGAATTATACATGTGCATGTGATGGTTAAAAATTACTATACATACAAATAGAAACGAGTCAGAAGTTGAGATCAAGAGATAAAATATAAATATTTAAAAGTGAGAGAATAAATTTATAAAAAAAGATTTAAAAAATAATTCATAGGACAAAATAAAAAAATCTTTAGGAGTGAAGGACGGTATCTCTCGTCAATTACAAATAGGTCGTCCCACCATTAACATCAAAATAGATATCTAACATGACTTGATATAATAATAGTTTTAGTCTAAAAATAGACATTTTATTAATTAGATTCTTTTTTGAAAAATAGGTACCATCCGAGATTTATTTATTTTATAGTTTAAAGTCCAAAACATCCAAAAGCATAACAATGAAAAATAAAGCAAGAAAAACTGAAACTAATTTAAAACAATTGAAAATATTTATTAATAAAGTGATTGTGCTAACCAATAGACGAGTTTTGGATCATTAAGTGTTTTATTAGTTTAATAATTATTCAATAGTGATAATTTAAATATAATAAATGATAATATTATATTTTTATACATAAATTGTATAAAAAATTACACAACCTTTCATATTTAAACTATAAAATTAAAATCTAAACAAATCCTAACACCTTAAACCTTAAATTCTAAATTATAATTATAAAATTTAGATTCTACACTCTAAAACTCTAAACTATAAACCACGACCTAAATCTTTAAACTTTAAAATTAAAAAAATATGTATTAAAATATTTTTATACGATATTAAGTTACACATGATATATATTTTTATAATAAAATATATTTTTTTAAAAATATCATAAGTAAATTTATCTATGCAAATTTTTATAATAATTTAAATCTTTATTGTTCAAAGGTACTATAGCATTATAGATTAGAAAAAATTACTTCTAGTGTAGCCTTTGAGACTTTTTTATGTGGGATGCTAATATAAGCGTTGTGAATTGAATTTTGTCGGGGCATAAATAGAAAAATCGTATTCATAATATTATTTTATTTTAATATTTTTTCTAAATAAATATCAAATATAATTGTTGAAAAATATTGCAAATTACAAATGAATATTGGATGGGGTCTTGTGTTAGCTAATAGCCCCATGCAAGAAACTACTTTAAGTTGGCAAACAATAAAACACTATAAACCAAGACATATCAAAATGGCCCTAAACTAGATTTTAGGTAGATTCTGCCTAAAACATGCCCAACTTATTTATACTTTATATTATAGGTATTGTAGCGACCCTTTTTGAAAATAGTTTAAAAATATAGTTTTGAAAACGGTTTTTGGCGGGTGATTTTAAAAGTTCGGTATCTCGAAAGATGACACCTGAAGAACAGGATGTCACTTCTATGGGAATACCGTTAAAATTTGAAAATTAGTTGAGTGGAGTCGCCACCGGTCACTTTGGTAGACCGGACACCATTAAAAATTTAATCTGAGATTCAAAACGTTTTGGGTTCGGGAGTTGGTTACGTGTGGGGAAAGATTAGCACCCCCACAACGTCCAGAAATTGGTACCTAAAGGTTCGCATCGTAACTTATAAGAAAATATACAACTTAAATTAAATTAATTTTTAATTAAAACGCATACCCTAATATCCACGACGATTCAAAGGAGATAACATCCGAAGAACGGGATGTTACTCCCAATAGAATACCTCGGGATAATATTCTCTAATAAATAAAACCAAGACATCAGCACACAAATACATGAATCAAAACTAAATTACCATAAATATATATACACATCTAAAACAACATAATGCAAATACATAAATTCCATATATAGGTTCAAATACGTTATATAAAAATAAAATATTAAATAAAATATATACATATATCTTAACATAATATTTATAATATACGAATATACATATGATTAACATATACAAACATATTTATATAGAAAGTAACTAATAAGGTAATAATATAATAACATATATACATTACAAGTCAAAAAAAGAAAAAAGAAATAAAATAAGTAACTTTAGATTTTTTGGTTTCCAGATTCATATAATAAAATATTTAAAATTTTTAGATGGAAACATTTAAATTAAATAGGTAATAATAATAAAAATTAAGATATCATAAATAAAAAAATAATTTTAAATGTGATATACACATAAAGAAATATATACGTAACATAATATAATAATAATAATAATGCATGATAGTAATAATAATATTAATATTAGCATTGGGACTAACCTGCACAAAAACAAAATTATTAGATCAAAATAACTGAGAATAAGGATAAAATTAAATAAAATATAAAATATAGGGCTAGATTAATATAAACAATGACCAAAATTGAAGAACTGGCAAACTGTGAGGTCAAAACATGAAGAAACTGAGAAATCAGGGACCACGCGTGTGATTTCTCCATTTCCACGGGTTGCAGACGGGTCGGGTCGGATTCCGGTTAATCCACCGGGGCTCTTGAGCCAAAACGACGTCGTTTTGGTATTGAGAAGCTGGGTCCAAAACGACATCGTTTTGGTACCCCTTTAAATATCCAACATTAAGAGAAAGCTTTATTTGCTTTCTTCTTCACATTAACAAAATCCAGAGCATTTAAGCTCTTTATTTCCCCTGTGTCGCCAGTGGGGGTTCTGCAGCGGTCTGCCGCTCGCCAGCGACGGCTGCCGCCGTCAACGGTCACCGGAGTTGTAAAGTTTTCAACTTTCCGAAACGTTTCGTCGCGAGAAACACCAATCCGAAGTCGGATTTTCAAAAGAATAAACATACACGAGTAGATCTGCAAAAAGATAAGTTATCCGAATCTAATTTTTTACCTTATTTTCCTTTCGGTTTTGCTCCGATTCACTCTTTTGTTTTTGATATTTTTATTTTCTGTTTGGTGTATTGATGCTCTGTATTTTGTTGTTCGAATTCCCCTTATTTTTTTCATTACAAGATCTGAATGGGTATTTATATCCATATTTTACACATAAAATAAACGAAAAATCTCTTCTATTCATCCTCTTTTCAGATCTGATGAAACGTTTGTTTTAATGTTTTGCAGGTTCTGACACAGAGAAGGCGGTGGGGCGGTGGCCGACTTGATGGACCAATAGGAGAGCGCGTGGTGGCTACACGCGATTCGAATCGCCGCGCGTGGCGGCCACGCGCCGGCACTGTGTAGACTAGAAGAAGGCGGCTGTAGGCTATGAAGTTAGGGTTTGTTCATATTAGGGTTGATTTGATTTTGGATCGGGTTTAATTTGGGAAATGGGCTGATAGTTTGGATATGAGTTATTACAGCTGCCCCTCTTTGTTCATTGTTGTGTAACGACAATAGGGCAAAGATAAAGAATAACCCATTTCATCCGGTATGGTTTTAGGGGTCATCATTGAAATGGTGAGGGTTCTTTTGATAAATTCAAGGTTCTTTTGGTTGAGGTTAAGGTTTTTCTAGTAAGGTTGAAGTTCTTTTGGTAAGGTTTGAGATTCTTTTGGCTACCGCTTCTTCCTTCTGGAGCTTAACTTGATCTACCTCGCCGCTCTTGTTAGCAAAACCTTCAAAAGTTGCGGCTGAACCGTTGGAGGAGACAAAATACGCTTGGCTTGCTATATACTCATGATGTTGCTATCTTTGAAGAAAACTTGATCTAGCTGCAACATTGATAAGTAGGCAGAGGCCGCCGAGCTGGATCCAACTATATCCGGTGAAACATGATCTGTCATATATATTTCTTCTTTCTTGCCATCAATGGCAGAATGAGAACTTGTTAGATCGAAGAGGCAAGACTTGCAGTGTAAGGTTGGATCTTATCCACACCATCAATGGAGGGGTAAGATAACATTTCAGCAATTTGGACCCTACTCCGCCATCAACGGAGAAGTAGGATTGAACTTCAGTGATTCAGATCTGGTCACACCATCAACGGGGACAAGATCGAATTTCAACAATTTAGACCCTATTACGCCATTAACGGAGAAACAAGACTGAGTTGGATCTACCCACTCCATCAACGGAGGGGTAAGATCAAGTCTGGATCATACTGCACCATCAACGACAAAGCATGATTGAATGAGATCTGGCCACACCATCAACGGGGACGAGATCAAGTCTGTGATTTGGATCCTACTGCACCATCAACGGAGAAGCAGAACTGAGTTGGACCTATCCACTCCATCAACGGAGGGGTAAAATCAAGTCTGGATCATACTACGCCATCAACGGAGAAGCATGATTGAATGAGATCTGGCCGCACCATCAACGGAGACGAGATCAAGTCTGTAATTCGAATCCTATTACGTCATCAACGGAGAAACAAGACCGGATTGAGATCTATCCACTCCATCAACGAAGGGGTAAGATCAAGTCTGGATCATACTGCTCCATCAACGGAGGAGCATGGTTAAATGGAATCTGGCCACACCATCAACGGGGACGAGATCAAGTCTTTGTAATTTGAATCCTATTACGCCATCAATGGAGAAATAGGACCGGGTTGGAATCTATCCACTCTATCAACGGAAGGGTAAGATCAAGTCTAGATCATACTGCTCCATCAACGCAGAAGCATGATTAAATTGGATCTGGCCACACCATCAACGGACGAGATCAAGTCTGTAATTTGGATCTTACTACGCCATCAACGAAGAAGCAAGACCTAGTTTGATCTATCCACTCCATCAACGGAGGGGGTAAGATCAAGCCTAGAAGATCTGAATATCTGATTTGAACGTGTCTTCAGTTGATGTCGTACATCTTCTTTGCATTTTTCCCAAATGCACAAGGATCAACGGATTTGATATGCCTTTACCGGTAGCCGTTTGCTCCGGGCTAGCTGTACCATTACTCTGGGTACAATCATTTGGTTCTAAGGATTTAATTCCTTGACCATTCATAAAAAATGAATTTCAATGGACGTTTGAATGGTCCTTATCAATGCATTTTTCCCAAATGCACAGGGATTAACGGATTTGTTTTGCCTTTACCGGTAGCCGTTTGCTCCAGGCTAGCTGTACCATTACCCTGGGTACAAGCAGTTTGCACCGATCACAAGATTGGATTTTTCCAAAGGAATGGATTTCCTTTGACCATTCGCGAAAATGGATTTTTGAAGAACATTTGAATTGTCCAATGTCTTGTTTCTGCATGTCTTTTCAATTTTTCATTTCATTTTTATTTTTTCACATTTTGTTTTTTCATTTTTCTGCATTTTTTCTTCAAAACAAATTTTGATTCACATGTACCGTCAGTACAAATATGGAAACATGTGATCTGAATGAAAATTTGATCTGCAACATAGTTATCAAAGACGCAAGATTCTAACAGAATTGGCCCACCACCACTGATGGAGACGACACTGGAAAAAAGAGTTGTTTCCGCTACTTCATGTTGGGTAATCTTGTCCTGAAAGCAAAATAAGATACTAGTTAGTAATTATTCCAAATTTTGAGGTCATATCTGAATGTTTGTGATTTTCTGCGCTTTTAGTCTCCTCGGGGCCAAAGGTTGATCATCGCGTCGGTGCCCCATGATTGAGGTCCTCCAGTCTCTTCTCTAGACTTGTTTATATGTACAAGCAAAAATATGTGTATCATGAATGCTCAATGTATGCCAAGTTTGATGCATGAATGACATGATTTTTCCTTTTTAAAGGATGCTCAAAATATGTGTATCATATCTCAATGTATGCATGAAATCTAAATGCAAAATATCTGAATGCATGAATGACATGATTTTTCCTTTTTTAAAGGATGCCCCTAATTTATGCTCTATGCATGTTTAATCTAAATGCATGGTGTGCAAATGCTTGAATGCACGAATAACATGATTTTTCTAATGGGTTCCCCTGATTCCATTGATCCTGGATTATACTTGAACTTCTCTGATTTGACCTTTTTTACGATATCTTTTTTCAAAATAGATTCCCCAAATAATTTTTCAACAATCTGTCTTAAAGTACAATAATCCACATGATCATTTTGCCCCCACTTTCTGAAGTTAGGCTAATTAAAATCCAACCTCAAAGAGTTACACAAGACCTGAACGAGAACAAAATATATTTTCATTACAACTTGTAGTTTTAGGCCCTTACAAAAGACTCTCACCGCCATTGGGCTTAAGCTAGTGAGATAGTTCACAAAAACATCTCAGAGATGAAAATTACAAGGGACCTTTTATGGTCAAGGTAGGGCAACATTTTAGCCTAGCAGGCATAATTTACAAAAAACAACACTATCAGTTTCATTTAGTGTCTTCATGTTTTGGCATGGGATCCTTGTCTGTGACCGTTCCTACTTGTAAAACTAAAATTGATTTTGATATAACAAATAAATGTAAGGACTAATTTTGAAATAATTTTTTGGTCCTTAAGTTAAAGCTTGATCTCTAAGTCAAAACCAAGAACTTTAAAAATACTCTTACAAGCCCTTTTTACACGAGGGTATCGATACCATGAGGATAGGTATCGATACACCTGGGAATTTTCAAGGCTTGTTCTTGAGATCAAGAACAGGTATCGAAACAAGGTTCGATACCAAAACTTTCTACCAACCCATGTTTCGATACTTGTATCGAAACATCTTGGTTAATTTTCAAATTATTTTTTAATTTTTAAAATATAACTCCTGGTATCGATACAGGTATCGATACACCCTTAATCTCCAACGGCTATTTTCAAGATTCAAATAAGTTAACCGTTGGTGTTAGTTAATTTTTGAATGATGGTTAGCCTGTATCGAAACAAGGTTCGATACCAGGCATCACAGAAAGTTTTTGTATCGAAACAGGTATCGATACACCCCCTATTATATGCACAACGGCTCTTTCTTTTCTTGGCTTGTTTCGAAATAGGTACCCCGTGTTTCGATACCACCTGCTGCAGAGTGCATTTATGATAGAAAGATGAAGCTCCAACGTCCATATTTACTTTCCCAACAACTTCAACGGTTAGAAATCAATGAGAAGGTATAAAAAGAAGCATTTTCAAAAGCATATCAACAAGAAAGAACATCAAGCAACATCTAAGCTCAAAAATCCAACTCAAAGTACTTTATTGAATACCTTGTCCTCCCAACTTGTACTTTTTATTTTGATTTATTGCAATTTAAGTTTGGGGAGAGTTTGCTTGTATCAAGGGCTATTATTTCTTGTGAGAAGAATCCTTTTAGTCAATTTAAACTTTTTATAAACCTTGTGAGTGGTAAAATCAATTTTGGGTAGAAAATTGATTTGTTTGTAAAGGTTATCCCTTGAACCTAGAAAAAGGCTGAATTCAATAGTGAATTGCTTTCAAAATCCTTAGTGGGAGCTAAGGTAGTGGAGTAGAGCTTGTTCGAAGCTTGAACCACTATAACTCTTTGTGTTCTTCAATTTTTCAATTTTTACCAAATCTCTCCTACTAATTTTTTTAATATCCAATTCACCCCCCCTCTTGGCCATTATCCAATACCGATCAACTCAACACTACTGAGTTGTCGAAGGTTAATACTCCGAGCTTGATAAACTTTTCTACCAATCTTTTAAAACCCAAACAATTTTCAATTGAATGCCCCACTTGTCCTGCATGGTAATCACATCTTGTATTAGCGTCGTACCATTTTAAGAAAGGGGTTGTATCGGTGCTTGGAAGAAGGGTGATACTAGACGGTTATCGTAAAACTTTTTGTGTAACTCCTCATAAGTAATTGGGATTGGAGTAAACTCTTTCTTTTCAAAATTCTTCCTCTGATTAAAATCTTGGTTCGAGGAATTATAGGTACCGGTAGCTGCAGGCTGTGTCATCATTACCGGCTCTGAATAATTAACATTGTAGACTCCTGAAGAGTTTATTTCATTGTCCTTCTTTCCGTATGTGGACCTTCTGTGGGACGAACTTCCACCGGTGTCAATTCTGCCACTCTTGATGGCATTCTCGATGAGCTCACCAGATGATACGAGATTAGCAAAATTGGTGGTTGCATTGCCTATGAGGCGGTCCAGGATTGGGCCTTCCAATGTTTGGATGAATATAACCACCGTCTCTTTTTCACTGAGGGGGGGTTGAACCTGTGCGGCTACATCTCTCCAACGTTGTGCATATTGTCTGAAGTTTTCATTAGACCTTTGTTTCATGTGTTGCAGAGTCCAACGGTCGGGTACCATATCATTGACGTGCTTGTGTTGTTCTAGAAAGGCTTTAGCCAGGTCCTTTCATGATTTTATCTGATAACGGCTCAATTGATTATACCATCTAGTGGCGGATCCCGTTAAGCTTTCTTGAAAGCAATATATCAATAACTTATCATCCCTACTGTATCTGGTCATCATTCGACAAAACATTGTAAGATGGGCTCGTGGGCAGCTAGTCCCGTCATACTTCTCAAATTCTGGGTTTTTGAATTTTGGGGGTAACACCAAATCTAGAACAAGGCTGAGTTCGTTGGCATCGAATCCACTGAAGGTGTCTACTATCTCCATGGCTTCCATCTTTTCTTCGAGTCGTTTGCAACGCTCCTCAATTTCTTTTGAAGTCTCGGTCTTTGGTTTCTCTGTTTCCATCAACTGATCAAGTTCCGAGACAAAGTTTTCAGCTTGATTGCCCCCCGATTTGGCTTCTGACGTGGATGGTATGTTCATGAGATCAAATGTATCGATCGGATGTAATGGTAGCTTCCCTTTTGAAAGAATCACCTGAGGATGAGCTTCTGATGGTATTTTAGTTTGAACAGGAGTAAAACCCGGAGGGTATATGGGATCTTCGATCATATCAGCGGGGTTTGCCCCTGGGTTGACAACAGAAGCCTCTTCTTGTTCATGTGGCTTGAGTCTGAGCATTTATGCTAGTTTCCCTAGCATTTCTTGTTGAGATCTTGCAATCTGATCTTTCATCTCTTGTCGAGCTCTGGCTAATTGATCTTCCATTTTTTGTGTTAAATCTGCTTGCAAGTCTTTTTGAGTCTGCTCGATCTTATCTAACCTGTCTTCGTTCATCTTTTTCGTCTTGCGTCGAGTTCCGTATGGATGTTGAATTGTTGTCTTGTCCAGTATTGCTGAGACAGGGGACCCCGAACATAAGTCTTGATGTTTAAAAGATGAATGCATGTGAATGCAATAATCAAAATGTGATTATAGTATTTTTAATGTACAATGGATGATTATGATATGTCATGATGCAACAAAAAAAGAAAAATATTAATTCATATTTGTCGCGACCTCTTAAAAAAAACGATTTTTAGAGTGAAAAAGTTCGACGATAAGTTTTAAAAATGAATTATCAAATTTAATCTTGAAAATCCCAAATTTTAGAAAAATCTTAATTAAATTTGAAAATTTTTGACTTGGAGTCGCCACCGGCCACTTTGGTAGGCCAGACACCATAAAAATAAACCAGAGATTCATTTTGAAAAAAAAAGTTGGGTTCGGGAGTCGGTTACGTGTAAGGACGACCCTTACAAACGCCCAAAAATTGGTACCTTGAAAAACATTACGTGGCATTGACATTTTGGAGAAAGATATTAATTTAATTTTCCATTGTTAAATGAACATTATTTGAGTCTTGGATATCCTTTTGATTTAGAAGTTACACCACTTTTAAACTTGAGTTGATCGAGACGTCCTCTATATAGGAAACCTAATTAAAGTCTAGTTTGATGTGTGTTTTTAAGGGTAAAACTAGGCCTAAGTTGGATTAATCTTAAAACTTAATTTTTAGAAATTAATATTAATTAAAATATTTAATTAAAGTTATTTTCTAAAATTAAAGAATTAAATTAAACCTAATTAGAGTCTAATCTTTGGGTTTTAGGACTTAAATTAATTTATATTAGAGTTAAATTAGATTAAATTAATTTTAAAGTTTATTAAAAATTAAATTAAAACTTAAATTAAGAATTAATTAAAATTTTTAGTCTCTAAAATTAATTTTTAAAATCTAATTAAGTCTAAAAAAAAATTAATTTAATCCTAATTGCCTATTTAGGGGTTTAATTAAGGAACTAGGGACCTGATTGAACTGATCCTAAAGTTTTAGAGGCTAAAATAAGAGTTCAGGGACTAAATTGAACTAAATCTAGGGGTTTAAGGCTAAAAGGAAATACGGTTCATAGCCTAGGGACCTAGAGTGCTATTTTCCCTATCCGCTTAAAAACACGCGGATCCGGGTTAACCCGGATCCGACCCGCCCCAAGCCCAGCTGCCAAAACGTCAGCGTTTTGTCTATGGTCAAAACCCCCCAGCGCCGAGTTGGCTCGGCCATTTGGACCAAGGCCAACTCGGCCCAACTCACTAATTCCACAAACTCTCTGAAACAAACGCCATAAACCCAGATTTTATGAGTAAAACGGATCAAAATCATTGAATTTTAAGCATGTTCTTCATGTGTTCTTCGTGTTCATGAAGAACACGAAGAACACGGTCATGGACCGCCATAGTCTCCGCCGTCTGATCCGTAGCGCCACCGTGGGGCATCGCTCCGGTGAGTTTTCCGACCACCGTGACGAACCGTCTCCGACGCCGGTGGTCAAATCCGACACCGGCAAAACTCGTCGGAACCCTTAAATACCCAAAAACCACGCCGGAAACACCTAAATCACCTAAAAAACTCACCGTTCTAACACCTAAACATCATTAAAACCCAGAAACTTAATCTTAAACATCTAATCCTCCCCTGGCCGAATCTAAAAGCATCAAAACCAAACAAGATATTAATCGAGAAGGGAGAGCTCACCTTTAATGCTCCGATCGCCGCCGTTCCCTCTCTCCTTGAAAATTAGTTGAGTGGAGTCGCCACCGGTCACTTTGGTAGACCGGACACCATTAAAAATTTAACCTGAGATTCAAAACGTTTTGGGTTCGGGAGTTGGTTACGTGTGGGGAAGGATTAGCACCCCCACAACGCCCAGAAATTGGTACCTAAAGGTTCGCATCGTAACTTATAAGAAAATATACAACTTAAATTAAATTAATTTTTAATTAAAACGCATACCCTAATATCCACGACGATTCAAAGGAGATAATACCCGAAGAACAGGATGCTACTCCCAATAGAATACCTCGGGATAATATTCTCTAATAAATAAAACCAAGACATCAGCACACAAATACATGAATCAAAACTAAATTACCATAAATATATATACACATCTAAAACAACATAATGCAAATACATAAATTCCATATATAGGTTCAAATACGTTATATAAAAATAAAATATTAAATAAAATATATACATATATCTTAACATAATATTTATAATATACGAATATACATATGGTTAACATATACAAACATATTTATATAGAAAGTAACTAATAAGGTAATAATATAATAACATATATACATTACAAGTCAAAAAAGAAAAAAGAAATAAAATAAGTAACTTTAGATTTTTTGGTTTCGAGATTCATATGATAAAATATTTAAAACTTTTAGATGAAAACATTTAAATTAAATAGGTAATAATAATAAAAATTAAGATATCATAAATAAAAAAATAATTTTAAATGTGATATACACATAAGGAAATATATACGTAACATAATAATAATAATAATAATAATAATAATGCATGATAGTAATAATAATATTAATATTAGCATTGGGACTAACCTGCACAAAAACAAAATTATTAGATCAAAATAACTGAGAATAAGGATAAAATTGAATAAAATATAAAATATAAGGCTAGATTAATATAAACAGTGACCAAAATTGAAGAACTGACAAACTGTGAGGTCAAAACATGAAGAGACTGAGAAATCAGGGACCACGCATGTGATTTCTCCATTCCCACGGGTTGCAGATGGGTCAGGTCGGATTCAGGTTAATCCACCGGGGCTCCTGAGCCAAAACGACGTCGTTTTGGTATTGAGAAGCTGGGTCCAAAACGACGTTGTTTTGGTACCCCTTTAAATATCCAACATTAAGAGAAAGTTTCATTTGCTTTCTTCTTCACATTAACAAAATCCAGAGCATTTAAGCTCTTTACTTCCCCTGTGTTGCTAGTGGGGGTTCTACAACGGTCCGCCGTTCGCCGACGACGGCCGCCGCCGTCAACGGTCACCGAAGTTGTAAAGTTTTCAACTTTTCGAAATGTTTCGTCGCGAGAAACACCAATCTGAAGTCGGATTTTCAAAAGAATGAACACACACGAGTAGATCTGCAAAAAGATAAGTTATCCGAATCTAATTTTTTACCTTATTTTCCTTTCGGTTTTGCTCCGATTCACTCTTTTGTTTTCGATATTTTTATTTTCTGTTTGGTGTATTGATGCTCTGTATTTTGTTGTTCAAATTCCCCTCATTTTTTTCATTACAAGATTTGAATGGGTATTTATACCCATATTTTACACATAAAATAAACGAAAAATCTCTTTTATTCATCCTCTTTTCAGATCTGATGAAACGTTTGTTTTAATGTTTTGCAGGTTTTGACACGGAGAAGGCGGTGGGGCGGTGGCCGACTTGATGGACCAATAGGAGAGCGCGTGGCGGCCACGCGCCGACACTGTGCAGACTAGAAGAAGGCGGTTGCAGGCTATGGAGTTAGTGTTTGTTCACATTAGGGTTGATTTGATTTTGGATCGGGTTTAATTTGGGAAATGGGCTGATAGTTTGGATATGGGTTATTACAGGTATAAAGATAATTTTAACCCTTAACGTTTATAATTTTTATCGTTTTGTCTCTTATTCTTTTTTTAGACAAATTTAGCCCTTAATCTATATCTTTTTGATCAATAGCTTATTTTTTAACATCATGGTAACTGGACCGGTAAAAATCTAACAATGATGACATATTACATGCATATGATAGTATATTTTAAAATAACATGCTATCTAACCTATCAAATACATATAAATAATTTTATTCTAATATAAAATATAAAATAATTAAAATTCAAATAAAATATTAAAAAATAATTAATTCTAAAATAAAATATTATTAAACATTCTTAACCCTAACTACGATAGAATTAAAATTCTACCTAACAAAATTAATTAATTTCAAACTATGTTCATATTCTTTTAAGATAGGACTTTAATTCTATCATAGTTAGGGTTGAAAATGTTTAATAGTTTTTATTTTAGATTTAATTAATTTTTAAAATTTTATTTGAATTTTAATTATTTTATATTTTATATTAGAATAAAATTATATTTCATATATATATATATGTATTTAATAGGTTAGATGACATGTCATTTAAAATATATTATCATATCCATATGACATGTCATCACTGTTAGATTTTTAACAGTCAAATTATCATAGTAGTTAAAAAATAAGCTATTTGTCAAAAAAATATAAGTTAAGGGCTAAATTTATCAAAAAAAGAATAAAGATCACGGTTAAAATTATCTTTATGCTTATATTATAATATAATTATATGGTATGATGATTTAATTTTATTAATATATACTTCGGTCGTGGATGGTAACTACTTCAAATTAACAAGTTAAACTAAACTTATATTAAATAATTATATAAATATACATTTTTTTTTACTTGAATAGAATCTGTTCTATTAACATGTCTATGTAAAATTGTTTCTAAAGGAGCCCATATAAAATTAAATTAACTGTCTAGGGTACAGTACATTAACACTAGGACACGCCTTAAAAGAACAAGGAATTAAAAGTAAAAACATCAGAAATGTATCCAATACTGATTCCCTACTTAAACATGATACGTGCCAAGCCTTATTACAAGGGCCTAACAGTATCAAGCACCATGAATTGCAATTTGCAAACAGAAACAAAAAGAATACCTAATCGACGTGCCGGAAAACATCGTCCGTTGAAGGGCTAAGCTATGGCATATTTGATTGTCTCAACCTCTGTAGGTCGCCACAGGGATTTCTGGACACACAGCAGGCCTTCCTTGTCCTTCGAGTATGTCATCCGTACCTCCCACTGCATGGACTTCAACATATTCTCAAGCTCGTTAACAATCTCAACGTTGTCTCGTACGATAAGCTTTCCTTCAGGTCTTAGGATTCTATCAACCTCTGCAACAACGGCCACTAAGTTGCACCTGTATGCCCATAAGCCATTGCCAAAAGTTAGGACAATGGATATATCATATTATGGAAAATGTTTTTCAGGACAATGCTTGGAATGAAACAGGGATTGGATACTAATCCTTACATGATACAAAAGGTTGATGGAATGAAGCGTTGATGAATTGATTACTCGAAAGAAAAAAATAATAAAAATCTGAATAAATAAGCACAAATAATCTTATAAAAAATTTCCAAGGATTCACTAACAAAAAATATGGGAGAATAGTAGTGAAATCTATACATTTGCCAAGTGATGGCAAAGTGGAAAGAATGGAGACAGGGAAAAATGCGTCAGTACAAACCTCTTTTTAACCTTTGAGAATAGGTGATCCGCATGGAGAAGATCGTAAGACCTTGGATAGGTGCTAAACGATTCACACCAATCATGGTACATGCCAAATAGACCTCTTTCATATATTATGGGAAGTGTATCTGGTGAGTCTATTGGGACCACATTCATGACCCATAAATCCAAATCTTTGAGTGCGGCAGCAAAGCTGTAAGCATACTAGAGTCAGAACTATCGAAAAGAAAAAGGAATCGACAAAACAGAAATAATTAACTGTCAAACCAATATAATCCTTCATAAAAATGTGCATATATTTGCATACCCTCCATAAACAGCACTCATGTCCATGACATTTCTGACAGATGACCAGCTTATTCCCATCCCATTTATGTATGACTTGGTTACCACCCGTTTCCAGTGCTCATTGTCGGCAGTAAAATCCTCAGGTGCTGCTTTACCATAAACTCCAACTTGGGAACTCAACCAATATGGTGATTTTTCCAATCTCACTGGCCATTGCTCAGGCCAATGAGACCCACGTTCTGCTGAATCTACTGGAGCTTTGTGCATGCAATCTTGCAGTGGCACGTTCCTATAAACAATCATCAAATAAAATGGTTGTTTAGATAGCTATGTTGCAAGAGATTTATATTTATTCTGAAGTGAAAGGCACAAGAACATCTTGTTAGAAAGACGTCAAATAAAATGGCTGTTTTGATACCAAACAAATATTTGATAGCCTACTCAAAGAATGCAAGTCGGGGGGGATATTTCTAGTGTCATCTTATAAAGTTATGTCTATTTGAATTTAGCCAGAAAATAGATTTAACATCAGAATCAAAGAAATAATACCATGCCGCATTTGGATCATCAGACTGGGGACAGAGCGGAGGCTCTTGTTTTGTCCTTTGCTCATAGCATTCATTAGAAGTAGGCTTTCTAAATGCTGCTACAGCCACACCATTTACTGCATCCTTGCTGGTTTTGTTTACAAGCTCCCAGCACATAGATTTTGTTAGTTCAACCATAGCTGCACAGAATCCGCACATGAATTTAGCAGGCTGTTCCAGACAATAAATTTCCCACACAAGATACAAAGCTAGTGCAATGGTATATACCTTCCCAGATTTCAACATCTGCAGGAATGCTCTGATAAATAGGAGTAGCAGACCACACAAAAAAACCACCAGGTCGCAGGACACGATTCAGCTCCAAGAGGAGTTTACCACCTGCATATTGTTGAGACTAGTGAATCTTCAAGTTCAAAAAATAAACTCCAGCAACTATTTATTATGACTACCGACAGCTTATAACTAAAGGATGTTGTAAATACCTTCTATGTGCCATGGCACTCTACATCGTGCACAATGAACAACATCAAATACTCTAGCAGGATAAGGAAGTCTCTTGGTACCCATCACAGCAGACACAGCAGGAATTCCCCTTTCAAGTGCAAACTGTACTTGAGCTTCATGTTCATCCTTAGGTGCAAAGGACATGGCAACAACATTTCTGTCAAAAAGAAAACCTCCAAAGCTGGCAACCCCACATCCAACATCCAATATTACACGAGTACGTTTTCCCCATGCCACATCAGGCACAGACTGCAGAACAAGTAACAAAAAATTAAGCATATTTTCAAAGAACAAATTGCAAGAGGAGAAAATATTTTGACCATGAAGACCAATAATGGCAACAAACTAACAATGGCACTGACAATAACTGTGATGCTTGGTAAATGTTACTTTCAACTATAGCTTAGATCAAAAGACACCACAACTAAGTGCTAATCATCTGAGATATAAGTATTACTAATGTAATAATAGCCAGGTAGCCAACTATAATGTGAAGACAATAGTCTGATTTATGGCACTCACCTCTTCTATGAAGTCAATATAATGAAGCGCACCATGCTTAAACTGGGTTCCACCACCAGGAAATGTGAGGTATTCTCCAGTAACTTTAACCCAATTCTGATGCCCCTTAAGAGCTGCAAGTTTGGTATGAGGAACATTATAGTACCAAATCTGCATAGAAGTGAAGTATTGTTAGTTCATCCCAGATCCATCAAGCAGAGAATCAAAGTAAAAACGTTAAATTAAGGTACCTTCTCCCTGCTTTTTGGCCACTCAATTGGACGTTTATATCCTTCAGGAAGAGGGACAAGGCAGGTTGGTGGTTCTTCCGGACAGTGCCTCTCTCGATGTTCGTAATGTTTGGTAGAAGGGAGATGGTGGATTGCTTCCCAATTGTCAAGGCATGGGATATAATCAGGCCCAGCAGTGGAATTGCAAACCTTCCAACTGTATTTCTTGGATGATAACTGAGACTCTTTTTCAGCCTTTGATTCTGTTGCCTGAGTAGAGAATGATCCAGTTTGAGTCATGGTTTCATTCAAAAGTTCAGATTGAGCACCAGATGGTAAAACTTCATTTGAGCTCTGGTTTTTCTCCTGATCACCATCTTTCACCTCATCAGTGCTTTTATCCAACTCATTATCATTTTGATCAACCTTCTCCGTCTGACCATCCACCTGATCTCCATTAGTTTCAGAGGAGCTTTCATCTTGCTTCTTTTCACCATCATCAGAATCAGATTTATTGTCATTCCAGTCCGAGTCAGATTTCTCATTGATCTCTTCAGATTTCTTGGCGCTCTCTTCAGAATCAAGTTTCTCTTTGCTCTCTTCAGAATCAGACTTTTTTTCATCAGAATTCTCTTGAGAATCCCCTTCTCCACCCGCAGTGTTGTCACTGCTTTTCTCTCCAACATCAGAAGATGATTGCGCATCATCCTTCTTAGACTCTTCCGATTTATTCTCATCAGTATTATCCTGATTTTCTTGTATATTTAAGTTGCCGTTGCCATCATTTTCAGCCAGACTCACATTGGTGTCCCCTTTAGTGGCATCCTCAGGCAAATCCCCAGGGTTATCTTCAAACTGTTGGGTATTGCTGCTGTCACTGTTATCACTGGTTACTGGGGTAACCTTATCATCGACCTGAGATTTATTTTCCTGAGCCGGCTCGTCCACAACAGTGACAGATGAGGACGAAGTCATCATCCAAATCCCAACTAAACATAATCCCACGAAAACAACAACGGTGACAGTGGAACAATAACTCGAAGACTTCCTATTACTATTATTATCTACTCTACTATATTTTCCTAATGCCATGATCACTACTTCCCTACTCCCCTAATCAACACTTCAAAAATTCCACACCTGAAATTTATATAAAAGAAGAATCATAACCATATTTCAACTAAAAACAACGATTCTTACAAAAAAAAAAAAAGTGCCGCGATAACAAGATCTACAAGATCAAAATAAACTAATAAACAGTAGCATGTAGAAACAACGCAACGAAGCATGTAAGTAGATATTTCAAAATTATAGTCAGATCTAGTCAAAACAATGCTTTGGAAAGTAATGAAGGAAATAAAGAATTGAAATCCTACTAGATCTGGCAACAAACAAAGAAAATTGAATTTACCAGCAACGAAACTGAGCGAGATCTGAAGGAGAAAAGCTTCAACTGTTGCTAATGCTTCATTGTTCCTGCATTGATCAAAGAGTTCCAGCATATAGCTGTCGCTGGAGATTTAAAAGCTTATATAAGTAGAGAAAAGTATGGGACAAAATAGAGGGGAACGCGCTTACGAGAGAAAAGAGCGAACGTGCCGGCCAATGGTAAGCCGAAAACCGAGGAATCAGCGGGGATAATAGTTTATCGATAGAGGGATAATTTTGTAAATTCTCAATATTTACTTGCCAAATGTCAAATTTGCCATTCCATCATTCCATACAATTTGTATCACTTGTTATTATTATGTTCAAAAATTATTATTATTATTGATTTGAGGAAAATATGAATTTGAATGATTATTGAAACTTATTAATTAAATAATTATAATTGTAAGTTACTATTAGTATAATTTTATTTATATCATAATAATATATAATTATTAATTGCTATGTGATATAAAAATTTTATTCACGTGCATTCACATTTAATTCTGTTATAATTTCTATAATAAATATTACTCGTGTTAATTAATTTAATTTTATTTGAATATTTTTAAATTAATTATTTTTTATTAGAAAACTAATCATTCCAGTTTAATCGCATATGGGTTCTTATTTAAAATAATACTATCTATTATTATGGATTATTTAAATAATAATATTCTTTTCTATTTTATTATTTATATAAATATCTAAATATGTGCTTATTTCGTAAACCCGTATTTCATTGAAGCATGGATTTTTTAAACAAAATAATTATTATTTAATTTCGAATTTAATTGATTTATTTTCATTTTTATTGAATTTAAATTTGAGTTTTGCTATATATATCTGAAAATTATGTTAAAAAACTAGTATTTTTTTTTTTTACATTTGATGTTTACTTTCATTTTCAGTGTAATCTAATAGGATGTGTTATCTAAAATTGTTTGTAGATGTAATTTATAATCAACGAAAAAATCATTCAAATAAAATTAAATTAAAAACGTATATTTCTTTAATTAAATTAATAAACTAGATTATTAATAAATAAATTATTTGATCGATAATGATAACTACATTTTAAAAAGATAATATCATTATCATGTGATATATTATAATTCTAAAATAATTAGATAAATAATGTTTATAAATTTAAAAGATCTAATAAATTGTTAAAATTTTAAATATGTTATTCGAAGATAATATGACATATGTAACACAAAATAAATTTAAAATTTTTAATAATTAAAAAATTTATTTTTAAATTTAATAATAATCGAAAAACGAGTACAAGACATCTAAAGGGTTTATTTTTCTAAATTTAAAGATTTTTAACATCTTTAAACTAAAAACAACATACATATTACGTATTCGTTATGAAATTTTTACAATTTATATATACGTGATCGATAAGTATTTAATATAATAATAAAAAATATTATTTTTAAGAAAATAATTTATCCTTAAATATAAAAAATAATTCCTTTGAAAGATAAAATAATTGGATGAGCGGGTCTTTGGCAAGGATATTTTAGTAAATTTGGGCGTCTAATATACAATGAATTAAAAATGGGTAAATCCGTACGTCATGGTGTCGGTTTAGATAATTAGATCCACTGCCACCCAATCGCCATGGCCCATGTGCAGGATCCAAACGCACGGACTTAGTAATTTAACTTAATTTAATTTAAAATTTTAAAAATATATTTTATTATTATTTAAACTAAAAAATCTTAAATATAATTATACTAAAAAAATTAGGAGGATGAAACCCCTTTTATGTTACACATGACACCGTTTCTGATATAGATTATTTTATCTCAATAGTTAAAAAAATAATTATTATTTTTTAAAATTATAAATTAAAATATTATTAAATATTAATATTTAATAATAAAAATATATTTTATAACAAATATTATTGTAAGTAAAAATAAAGCGAAAGGAAGAAGAGTGTAGTAGTAGTAGTATGATGGGCCGACAGTTGCGATGGGTCCCGCTTGAAAAGGAATAGGCATTATTTCACACAGATATTATGAGTTTTACGTTTATGATTTAAATGTATAAATTTTTAATTTAAATATATAGTTAAAATTTATAATTTAAATATTAATTATATTATTGTAAATATAAATTCTAATATTTAAACTTTACATTTAAATTAAATTAAATTTTAAAATTAAAATATTTATAAATTTTTTATTTCTATCATTAATCCTCGAGATATTTTCGTTGTTATTAATACTAACATTTTATAAAGGAAATTGTATTGGGTCCCATGGTATCACGACCGTTACATGATGACCACGTTGCAGGATTGATTGATCGGATGGAGAGCAAGTCCAATGAACGTGCATGCCAATTGCCACTGTCTATCATGAATAAAAAAAGATTAATTATATAATAAGTAATGATTTTTTTTATTATAGGTGTTTAAATATTATTCAATTAAAATAAGTGTTTAGACTTTTGATTTTAATTAAAATAAATATTTAAACCTTTTTTTAAAATAACTACATAATTTTTTATTGATTTTAAAATTAACTAAAACATTTAGTTTAACTAAAAGTAAAATTTTAAATATTTATTTTAATTAAAAATACTTTAAGTAAAAATTTAGAGGAGTTGAATTAAATTTTCTTAGAAATATGTCAATGTTATTTTCTAAAATTTTGAGGGTGTTTGGGTGTTTCACATTTCTATAATTGTCTGTCTTTAACCGTATTAACTGTTGATCAATTTATTCTGTCATTGTAGTCACAAGTTTAGGAGAAATTATTATATGAACCGGTTTCACCACGTCATTCATGGTTCTTAATCATTAAAATCTTGATAACTAATTTTTATATTTTTTATGTTATTTTTTTAAAAGTGAATCTTTACTTTTTTATTGACATGTAAATAGGTAGTGGGTGATTAAATAAAAATTAATTAAGAAAGAAAAAGTGACCTGAAAAATAAAAATTAATTGTCAGGTTTTTAATGGTTAGGGATCATAGATGACGTGGTAGAACATAGAATAATCTCTCCAAGTTTGTACGTTATTTTTTTTTATTTAAGATAAAATATTAAAAACAAGTGTATTTATAATGAAAAATTCTACGACAGGTGTCGAATATTGTTGAACATCACTAATTTTGAACATTGTTGAACACCATTAAATTAATTAATAAAATTTAAAAATCTCAAGATTCAATGTGTAATTAATAAAGAGTGATAGACTCAATATATAATTAATAATTATGTATTAAGTCCTTGAGATTTTTAATCTTTATTAATTAATTTAATAATGTTCAACGGTGTTCAGCTTAGTGGTGTTCAACAATGTCCAATACCCGTCATAGACTCATCCATTTATAATGGATAATTTAGGTTTAATATATTAAAAATATCAATCCTCCTACGTGTTAATTATATTATATATTTATTGTTAATTGTATCGTACGTTTTAAACTATAGCGTTTTATTTTCGTCCTCAAATTATATATCATTCTAAATTAGTTTTAAAAATTTTGAACATTTCATTTTTATCTCCAAACTATGACACTTGTTCTAATTTGGTCTCACAAACTTTTGGATGTTCTAAATTTATCCCCAAATTATCGATACTGCACTTAAAACATTGCTTCAACAAGAGATGTTGATCTTGTGAGATGTACGATATTTAAAATATTCGATGAGGCTATACAATATATAATCCGGATTAATCAATTAATAAGTTCGATATAAATGATTATATTAAAATAAATAATGTCAAGTAAACTGAAAAAAAAGACCAGTTTAATGAAGTATTATGGTCTTATGGAACATCATAGAACATGTAACGTAGAAAGAGTTGAATGTTAGCTAATGAAGAAGCTTGGCATTCTCGTTGCGTTAGGTGCCTACTCACTAAACTTTAACAAGCTCTGAAAGTTGGAATCGGAACTAAATCAAACCCGTATCGAAAGGCGGCACGGCCTCGACCTATGAAGCTGAAATCCGATGAACTCTCAGAAGATGGTACGGATTTGAAGTTTGTTTCACGTTTCAATGGCACAAAAGCAACAATGAAAGTGAAATCTGTTCCTTTGCCTCTCCCTCATGTTTTCAGGCTTCAACAACATGTATTGGTTTTCCTTCTCACTCTTTGTCAAAGATATCTCCACACATTTTCTCTATGTTTTCCTATTTATGTAGCGCATATTCATTGGATTTTCCTGGGGGGGGAAAGCTGGACGAACGTTATATGCAGGTAAGCAATCTGCTAGTGCCTTTATTCATTCATCTTTCTCATTTTCTGCCATATATTTGTGTTGGTTTTTTCTTTGATTCGTTTTAGCTAGGACTTGTGCGTTGCAGTGCATAAGCAGAGATGAAAACAAGAAGTACTCATAGCTTGGGATGGAAGCATATCTATATGGTGCTTATCCTGCTGATTTTGATGGCTGCTCTGTTAAGAATTTGGAGAAAAGGTTCTTCACTCTCTAGTACCATGCCTTTATCTCAAGATTCTTTTACTGAATCTTCTCAGTTGGAGCAAGATCGGTTCACGGAGTCGTCTTCGTCAAGCGAAGATCAGTTCAGTAAGTCTCCTTCATCAGCTGAAGATCAGTTTACAGGCCCTTCTCCATCAGCTCAAGGCCAGTCTATAGGATCTTCTCCAGGTATATATATAATCTATATCTCTGAATTCATTTGTCTTGTATCTTGAATTAAGTAAATTGTCCATCTTGTCTCTGATGCTTCAGTGGTTGCCCCAGATGATGAATCGATGTTTACGCACCCGGAGCCGGAGGATACTTCTGAGGGGAATAATTCTGATGCAATCATGACTGAAGAAACAAAGGATGGAGAACTGAATTCCGATCCTCCTCTACCGATGAATCCAGCAATACCGGACAATAGTGATGTGGAGAACATTACATACTCATCCAAGTCCAAGCCGCAAGGTACAATGATATTGAGGTCTGAGAGAGAGGATCATATTGAGGTTGTGCATGCATATTGATGCCATTGTCTTTTTTGCAGTCTGTAACTATGCGAAGGGTAAATGGGTTGCAGACAACCGGCATCCGTTGTATTCCGGGTTTGGATGCAAACGGTGGTTACCGAGTCCCTGGGCGTGTAGACTGACCCAGCGACTGGATTTTTCCTATGAAGGATACCGCTGGGAACCAATGAATTGTCAAATGCCAGAGTTTGAGCGGTTTAGCTTCTTAAGCAAGTAATAACTTTTGATTGAAGAAATAGTTTTACACGATAATATTCATATTCTGCTTGCTTACAATGTTACCATTTCAGAATGCAGGACAAAACGATTGCATTTATAGGTGATTCATTAGGGAGGCAGC
Source organism: Abelmoschus esculentus (assembly GCA_035048815.1). NCBI lineage: Eukaryota > Viridiplantae > Streptophyta > Magnoliopsida > Malvales > Malvaceae > Abelmoschus > Abelmoschus esculentus. The sequence continues at coordinate 23,036,785 of JAUCBN010000005.1, forward strand.
AATTTCACTCTTTGATGTGTATGGCCACCGGTGGGGAAGACAGCTCTGATGTTGAAGATGTTGGAAGAGAATACGGACTTATCAAGCGTTCCGGAGCCGTTCGTCCGGATGGATGGGCTTACCGGTTCCCATCCACTAATACCACCATTTTATTTTATTGGTCTTCAACGCTTTGCAGACTGGAGCGTATTAACAACACCGATCCAGATTCAAGTCTCGCGCTGCATCTGGACCGTGCCCCGAGTTTCTTGACTAAGTTCCTACACCGCTTTCATGTGTTGGTTCTGAACACAGCACACCACTGGATTAAAGCGAAATTCGTAGCGAATCACTGGATAATGCACATAAACCGGAAGCCTATCAAAGACGGAATACTTATGGATATGATGAATGTGAAGAACTACACAGTTCATAGGGTTGTGAAGTGGCTTGATTCGCAACTTCCATTACATCCTGGCCTAAAAGTTTTCTTTCGGACCAGGTCACCGAGGCATTTAGACAAAACCGGATTCTGCAACAATACAATTCCATTGACGGGAGGGAGTGAAGTACTTCAAGATGGATCAAGCGACAAAATTGTTGAAACTGCAGTTGAAGGCACAAGAGTCAAGATTCTGGACATAACAGCACTTTCTGAACTAAGAGACGAAGCTCACAAATCCCAGTACCGTATTTTCGACACCTCTGCTTACCATGATTGTTTGCATTGGTGTCTGCCTGGCATTCCTGATACCTGGAATGAACTCCTTGTAGCTCAATTATAAACTTTATTGCATGCCGTTGAATAAAATGTTTTTTTTTTTCTTCCAGGAAATGGAATTAGAATAGCATTGAAGAATGCGTACTGTTCAACCAGTCTGTGGCTAAAATGAGATGGTATCACACAAAATAATTGCCTGTTCAACCGGTTGATGACAAACTGATGGTATTATGTGCATAATGAACAACAATAATGTTAACAGACCGAGTGACCACCTTTCATATACAAAAATCAACAAGATAGTGTTACAAGATCAAAGTATCAGAGCATTGTTTCTCTTTCCCCTGCAATAAACACCCCATTGTCCCCCCAAATGTTCCAGATTGAGTAGCCTTAAACTGAAACTGCAACCACTTTGCTAACTATAATAGGGAGGGATGATCCTTCCGTCAAAGAAATATAATCGATTTCGTTGGACTTTTGGATGGAGTGAAAAGGATAATTATCCTGTTGCTATTTACAATATCTCAAAGGGGTCTTGTTCTTGGAGGGGTGCTTTGAAATTTGGGGAGTGAAGTTTGAAGCCAGGGATCCAAAGTGTATTTTGGATTTGGTCTTGAAGCATTTGCAGAGAAATCACCCAAGTTGTAACTGTTCTGCCCTACAAACTGATAAGCCGGATGAGGAGGAGAAAGAAAACCACTCTTGTGGACTGTACCGCGTCTTAATGGACTTGAACAAGGAGACACGGGCAAAGATGTGATTGTTCTTGCATTATCTCTGTGCATATGATGATATGAATATGTGACAGGAAAAGTTACTTCAGAACTTCATCATATGTATTTTGAGTGCGGAAATGAAATACGATATCGTTAGTACCTTGGACTCCTTAAGGCTCTTGAAGTTGTAGTCATTCCCCTTATCTCATAATCTCCATCAAACGAGAGGATATTATTTCTATTGGATTGCATTTCTAATATGGGCTGCTCAGAAATTTAAAAATAACAACAGAGATTAGCATAAATTCGGATTTTAATTACTGATAAGCAAACTTCAAGCACATATGTTCATTAGCACATACAAGCTTAAATAGTGTGAAACAAGATATATGTAGCATATAGCTACTACTCGAAACGGAAAAAAGGAATACTAATTTCACAATAAATCTGGTACGAAGCATCATAAACATGAAAGAGGCTAAAACTAACAGAACATTGCATTGATAATTGCGTGTTTTAGAACCGTTACTTAAAAAGCTACGAACTGATGTACCAATCAATGTTCAGAAAATAATAAAAAAATACTAGAAAAAGAAGAAAGAGAAACAAGCATCTTAAGAATATGTACCGGAGTGTGGCTTCCATCAAAAGTGTAAGGAAATGCATCCTTGGTTATGCTGATGTTAGCAACCCTTGTTGTTGGTTGGTCACAAATGAAAGGGTGATCTAGCAGTTGCAAGGCTGTAGGACGAGCCGACGGTTCTCTTTGCAAGCAAAGTCTTATGAAACTTTTTGCTTCACTAGAAAGGTGATCAGGAATCTCTGGCATATCTTTACTGTTTCCTATTTTAAATATTGCAGCCACCTGTTGAATTCAGAAATAACAGAAGGATTACTCCTAGTTCCTAAACAGTTCAGAGCTAGCAAAAAAAAAGACATTATCTGAGAGATGTTAAAGAACTGATATGTCGCACCCCTTCATACTTATGCCATGGTGGTTTTGATGTTGCCATTTCAAGGACAGTGCAGCCCAAACTCCAGATATCCACTGAAAGGTTGTAGCCATTTGTATTCATTACAACCTGAAATCAGAAAACATACACATAAGTGGGCATACGTTGGAGAACTGGAGTTACTGAATGGAAAAAAGTAATTAGCGATGTGATCATAGAATTGAACGAACAGGAAAAGCAATACCTCGGGTGCCATCCAGTATGGACTTCCCTTGAATGAAAGCATTGTAGCACAGGCTGTCATCTGGATCAGAAAGAAAAAGAATAAGAGGCCCGTTTTCCTTATTGACTAGGGATAAAAGTGAAGTAGGGTGACAAGATGGCCATTGTCAGGTTTTATCAGGTTTTTTATTTGTTAGACTTATGTGTCTTTAAAAATGTTTTTCAGTATAAATTATAGGTTCCTTATGCGTTAGATTTACCTCAAAGTCCAGATCTCAGTTCTACAGTCATTTCTTTAAAGGACAGATAAGAAAGAAAAATTGTGTTCAATCACATATTCAAAATGACAGATTCATTTTAGTCTCTGTTTCTTTACAAAGAAAAACGGCATCGCATCAAAATGTCATTTAGTAGATAGGAGTATTCTAGATGAGATAAGGTAACATACAGATTTTGCCATGCCAAAGTCTGCCAACTTGATTTCACCAGTAGGATCTACTAATATGTTTGCTCCTTTTATGTCCCTGAAACACAAAACCCACAGCATTAAAACATAAGAAAGCTAATGCTCAATTTCCACATTACAGAAAACTAACTATCCAAGTACCTGTGCACTGTATTTCTTCCATGCAAGTAAGCAAGCCCAGAAAGAATTTGTCTTGTATAGTTTTGTATAACAGGTTCCTTGAAGGCGCCATATTCTTGAAGCAATTTGTGGATTGAACCACCAGAGACATATTCCAAGTAAACTGAGAGCGCTTCTTCACCCTGAAAAATGTCAATTATATTTATTATAAAGCAAGTTACAATACTGGTATTTGGAGAAGGATTCCAATTATCATTCTCCACTCCTCTTTCTTTTCATTTCATAGTGTAAGTGATCATTAGCATGTCATTTCTTTTAAAGCAGAATAAACAAACCATACCAGTTCACTTCCATAGTATCGAACAATGTTTGGGTGAGATAGCTGACTCAGCAAATTAATCTCCTGTTGATATTAAAAGAATTAGAAAACCAGGCATGCAAATGTGGCAACTCGTAAATGATCTCAATATCACACGGTAAAAAAAAGGAAAGTGAAATCTAAACTGAGATTACCTGGTTCAGTTGCTTTAGGCTTTCTTTTGATGGCTGATCATCAGAGACAAGCCTGACTTCTTTTATTGCACACATCTGCCCACTTTCACTGTTGGACGTGGATGCACAATACTTAGACAAGTACAATGGGAAGAAAACAACAACTAAAAACATACCGATGATCTTGCTAAATATCTTTCTTATCTCAGCATACTAGCAGAGTTGGCACCATGAATGCATGGCCACAGCTTATTTGAGTTATTTCAGTGACTGGTAAATCTAAACTATTTTATGACTCGCAGCACGTGATGATTAACCAAAATACAGAAAGCAAGTCCTACCTATTAAATCCAAGGTAAACGTGTCCGAAAGTTCCCCTCCCTAATAGTCTACCTCTTCGCCATTTTGATAGAGTACAAGGTATATTTTCACTCACTCCACAACCTCTTGTGCTACTGCTAGGCAATGAAGCAGAGGGACTAGTAGGAGAACCGGGAGGAAGAGGCAACTTGTGACACACAGATTTCCCATCTTCCTTTCTCCCTGTCGGAGACTCAATACTCGCTGCAGACAATTGATGAAGAAGAGGCGATGTGGGGCTGGTTGGCCCTCTTGACCCCGGACCGGGGCTTTTCGACCTCATGTTCATTCTAATGTCACCTTGGCCTCTGGGCTCAATATATGACCTGGAGTTTAGTTAATATCAGCTAGCTGAAAATCATTACAAAAAATGCTTCACTTTGAGCGTGACAATTTTGAATATTTAGTTCATTACAGACATATGGTATGTTACTTATCCAACAGTATATCAATCAAGAATTACATTCAATCTGAACAAGCAATAGTGATTCATATATTTTCTAACTGTAAAGTAAACAAGTCTCTAACAGCCAACAAAAGAGGAATTTTCAGTTCCAAAAGCTGAAAAGTATTATAGCAAGCAGACCCTAATGGATATACAGACAAAATTATTATTAAATGAACACGAAGAAGAAGTCCATGAAAAAATAGAGAAAAATTATATTTTTATAATTAATAAACAACGGCTTTATATAAAAAAATAACTGCACCGATATTAATTCGGAAAAATTAAATCTTTGAATACTCAGATTCCAATACATGTAAGGGAAAAGAAGAACCTGTATGCGATGAATTGAATCGGATCATTTGCAATCGGATTATCGTCAGAAGAGCTAAAACTTGAAGCCGAACCCGACCCAGATCCTAACCCGACGACATGATCGTTTTGCATCGATGAGACAGATGGTGTAGGCAAAGGAATCCCTATTTTTTCCCCTGAATCCGAATCCAAACCCGAAAACCCTGATGACCCACCGACGACGCTGAAATCTTTGCTGGCACGTGGTGAATTACCGGTGGTTAAAATGAACCCTCCTCCACTATCAAAGCTCTTTGGGTTGTAGTTGTTGTGGCTCTTGTCATCGGCTGCTGCTGCAGCAGCTTTCATTTTACCACCTCCGCCGCCGGAAACGCCAGTAGCAGCAGCAGAAGCAGCTGTTTTGTCAGGCGAAAGCTTGATTACTCCGGTGCTGGTACCCCGTGGACTTCGATTTTGACTCTCTTCTTTGTTCTTACTCGACTTTCTACCCCACCAAGCAGGCATTTTTAAAAAATGAAATCGTTTCTCCTCAGAGATGACGATGAACAATAAGAACGAAAATTTCCAGATTTGTGAAAAATATAAAAAGAAGAGATTTTATATTGTGAGGAGGAAGCAGATAGGAAATGAAGAGAAAGACTTCGGACCGGAAGAGAAGAAGATAGCTTTTTTTTTTATTTATGGCTAAAATACACCAGAATTTACTAATCTATTGATAAATGTCTTTTAGATCATTGAACTTTCACAAGTTACAAAACGATCATTAAATTTATCAATATATTATATAAAATAATCCATTAAATTTTATCAAATTTTATAAAAATATTCATTATATTTATAAGAATATTATCCTATTTTGTAACTTCCATTGATATTTTTGTATGGTTTTCATAAATTTAGTGATTATTGTGTAACTTTTGAAAGTTTAGTGGCTAAAAGACTACTTTTCATAGTTTAGTGGACTATTGGTACTTTACCCTTTATTTACTTCATAAGTATCTGTATATAATTAATTAATCAACAGTTAAAAAATTAAGTGGGCCAGGACTACTGTAAGAACAGCTAAGGGAAGGCGGCCGTAGGTGGTTGGATAGAAGGAGAGGGAGAGGATGACGTGGCAGCTTTTTTCATTTATATTATTTAAAAATTAGAAAAAAGATACTCATAAAATTAATATAAAATAAAATAAAATATATGTGACACAATTTATTATTATTATTATTGAAGAAACTAGGGTAATAATAAAATTTTAAAAATATATTACAATAATAGATTTTTTAAAAGTATTTGAGGTAAGAGTTCAAAAAAAACGTTCTTTGATATCATTATTAAAGGGCGACGAGATCTAAAAAAATATTATTTATTTTAATTTATTTTTAATATTTTTAAGTTAAATTTTATTATTTTAATATTTTTTAACTCATTGATATGTTAAAATCAAGTAACAAAATAAATTATTTTTCTCTTAAAATACTCTTATTAAAATAATAATTTTGTTAGATTTTTTAAAAATATTATTAATTTTTTGAAATTGATAAAGTTTATATTTTAATAACTTTTAATTATTTTTTATATTGAATTTTTAAAATTTATAGTGTAATTTTTTTTAATAATTTTTAGATCTATACAATATATTACGTTACTTATGGAGTTGTTACAAATAAATATTTTTCTAAATTTATATAATGTCTAAATAAAATAACATAAACTACACGTTAAATTATGAAACACGTGTTTGTAAAAAATATGTGAAACAATTATCACTTGATTCACTTCATCAATAATTATTTGTTAAATAAAATTTAAAATGAATTATTTTAAAATAAAAATATACTCCTATAAAATTAACACGAGATAAAATAAAATAAAATAAAATATATGCGACAACTTTATCATTATCATTGTGTATTAAATAAACATATAAATGACAACTATATTCTTCCCATTTATTTTTAGGCAATTATAAAAAATAAAATTTGAAAAAAATATATATATTAGATTTTTTTTCTTTACCAACGATAACATTTAATTGTTTTTTTAATTTAGTACATAAACAAAAATTATCTTTACCGATGAGTTTTATTTTTAATTTTTGTTCTTATTTTTTGTTTAATCAGTTTTATATTATATTATATATATAGTTTTGTATTTTTTTTATTTGTTTTTATGACCGTTTTAGTTTGTCTTTGTGTTAATGTTGTCGATTTTATAACAATTTAACATTCGTATGACAAATATTAATCAAGTATTTTTAACTGTAACAATCGATAGTTTATAAAGTTTTTGATTTATTTTTATGATTTTTTCGATATGCCAAGATTAGATAGCGAAATAATTATTTTTTAGAATACTTTGATCAAAATAATAATTTTATTGTATTTTAAAAATATATATTAAATATTTTTTGAAAGTGATAATTTTTGTATTTCAATGTCTTTCACACCTTTATAAAAAAATAAATATTAAAATTTTAATATTTTTAATGTGATTCTTCTATAATTTTTCGCTTTAAAGATAATCTAATTTAAAATATAAATATATATTAATAGATCTATATTATATATTACATTACTTAAGGAGTTGTTACAAGTATATTTTCTAAATTTACTTAATATTTAAATAAAATAACTAAAACTACACGTTTAATTATGAAACACGTGTTTATAAAAAATATGTGAAACAATAATCACACCATCGGTAATTATTAGTTAAATAAAAATTAAATATATTTTTTAAAATAAAATATGTTTATAGTGTTAGTGTATTATTAAGACACATTATAGGTTCAAGAAAACGACGTGAGTTCAAATTTTAAAAATGATATTATTGAAAGAAAAAATCGCGTACTTTGACCATAAATCGTAAGACGAACATAATACAATTTTGTATTAAATAATTAAAATAATAGAATATTTGAGGTTAGCTATCTAAAGATTTGGTGTAAGTTATTTATTATTTCATTTATGATTCAGTCGATAATTAATAGTTATCAAAATAAAAAAAAAAAAAAAACCATAACATTAGTGAGGTTAGTTATTTAAATATTTATATTGATTGATGTTAAAAAGAAAAACATAACATTAGTTACTTAAATAAAAATATAATATAATTTTAGTAAGATTTTATAAAAAAAATAATAGTTCGATGATAAAACAATAAAAGTTTATATGACACATCCTTAATAAAATATAGGTCCGCATTTACTTGCGTAAGGGATACTAAATTAAATTTAAATATTATTATTATTTATTAAATAAAGAGATCACATTCTTATTCAAAAGTTTATATGACATATCCATAATAAATATTATGTATCATGTAATAATTGAATTTTTTTAACAATCATTTGTAAAAAAAAAAAAAAAAAGTTTAAAATAGTAATAAAAAATTCAAACACTTATTTTGTTTTTAAAAAAAGTTTATATAATTATCTATATTGTCCAAAAATAATATGGGTACTTATTTTAATATATATATAATTTAGTCTGATGGTTAATTTTTTTAAAATATTTTTATTTATATCTTATATTAAAATTAAATTTAAAATTATGATTAAAATATAAAACTAAGGTCTAACAAATCTTTATGCATAGTGTATTTTTAATATTAATACATAGAAAACAACCTAATTAATATAATAATGTTGTGAGTTTTTATTTTTAAAAAAATGATTTCCTTCTAAATATTTTTAATAATATTGTGTGTATTGTTTAAATCGAAAAATCAATGAATTAAGATCAATTTTTGAACAGTGTTTTACCCAAAAAAATCAACCAATGATTTGGGGTTTACAATCCGTCTTTAAATGATAACGGAATAAAAGGAGTGCATGCAACAACATTATTTAAAGATGAATTATAAACCTTAAATTTTTAATTATTTTTATTTTTAATAAAACGCGGTTCAAAAATAGATTATAATCTATTGATTTTCTGATCTAAACAATAAAGAATAATATTATTAAAAACATTAAAAATCATATATTTTTTGAAAATAAAAAACTCAAAACAATATTGATGTAATAATTCTTACGTAGCGGAAGTTACGACAGGTGAAAAAGACTTGTCCCATGATCATTCCGTACGTATCGTGTTTCTCGTGGCGGCTTTCAAACATGTAATATAAAGCGGACTAATCATTGCATCGGTTGGAGTTATTTATTAAAAAAAATACGTAAATTATATAACTCATCAGATTCACAAAGCTTGTCACTTTAAATCTATTGGAGTATTTTATTAATATAGTGTTTAAGAGTGATTTTCGCCCTTTATATATTAAAAAATATACAATAAACGTTGAATTCAATCAGTGATTTCAATAGAAAAATTGATAATATTTATAATGAAATATTTAAGTTTAAATTATTTTATCTTTAAAATATATATTATTAAAACATTAAAATATATATAAACAGATATTACGGTATCTATTTTCTACCCTTTCTATTGAGAATGTAATATAATATTAAGAATCTATGTACCGGAGAAGTTGCCCATCATATTCCGTTTTGGGATCAAAATGGAATTGGCATTGTTTTGAGCTGTGCGGACTACGGACTACGGACCGTTTTGGGATCAAATGTTTTATGAGCTGTGCGGACTACGGACGGTTTTGAGAGCTTTTGAATTTTGCGTTTTCTCCGCATTTAAACAAGGTTTTAGCTCACTTCAAGAACATAACGTATAAATGCACATGACGATTGTTGACGCAGTTTGGTGAATTCACCTACCTCTGCGGGACCTTGTCCAAAGATTAAATCCACTAATAAATCAGTAGTACAACCAGTAATCACACAATCCCATCCATCTTATCAATCATCACAACATCAGTAACGCACACTCGTAATGAAATCTCATTACGTACTCTTAATCCTTTTTATTTCGGGTTACAAATCAACAATCACGAGTAAAACGAGTTATCGAGATGTACTAAAAGGTTCCTTGATGAATTGAATCGAGCTCTTTCGAATCGAATCTTCAAACAAAGGGTGTTAGCCCTTTAAATCAGATCCTCAACCCCAGTTGAATAGTATGGTAGAATCTATCTTTATCTCCAAATAAGGAAACAAAACACATGCTACAAGTAGGAGATACTTGAGCTTAGCTAGATTAGGAACACTACACAGAATATATCAACCACCCTCATAATTCTAAACATGTATATGCATTAATTATCATCAAAAGGTTCAAACACATAATCAAAGCATAAGATAATTCAAGTGAACAAGAGTATCAGAATCAGCACAGGGGTTAAGTAAAAGGAACAACAGTACCATCATTTAGCACAAAGGAAAATACAAGAACCTGCTCAAGTCAAATACTCGTCATATATCAGGCTGAAACTCCTGCAGCCAAAACCCAGAAAAGCTTACTAAAAGAACATCCAATTTAAGAATAGTATATAACAAACCCCATCTCCTGTTTGATTTAGAATTTTAGACCATGGATAACAGAAGAAAAATCAACTTAAACAGCTTCTGCTTTTGCACATACCGGATGGAAGGGCATTCTCTTGGTCATCAACCGACGGTAATTCATCGAGCAAACCCTTAAGGTGATCGTTGACCTCGGCATCCCACAGTTTGGTCCGCTTGTTGACTTGCCGGAGTTGGTGAGCGGTGCGTTTCAGGGCTTGAAGGTTTTGTGGGTTTGGGTTCAGTTTAAATTGCAGCAGATTTCGGTCCAGTAGATCTGTCAGCTCTGCTTGCACAGCAGTCGTCTTCTCTCCCCGTCTTTTAAACCCTTCCACTCTTTTCATAACCTCCTTCAATTTCTGAAACAAAAGCAAGAAACACGTTATAAGAAATTCAGGAAGAAAAGAATTCAAAGGAAATTAAGAATTGAAGTACCGGAAGCTTCCTTTGATTCAGCCTCCGCTGTTCCTTTCCGGCAATCTTCCGTTCAACCTGCTGCTTCCCGGCCATGGCTTCTACCTACACTGTTTCAACAAGCGATTGTTTTTTCATAATTTTTTCCCATAGGAAAAGGACTATTTATAGGGGAAAAAGTCGCGCGATCTCGACCAAAGTCGCGCGATCTCGATCGGAGAATCGCGATTTTAGTCGGAGTTTCGCGTGGCGATGGCCGATGTTTTCCTTGTTTCGTGAACTCTCTCTCTCTGTTTCTCCCGAACTACTTAGTTTGATATTAATTTTAAAAAATACGGTTAAAAATATTTTTCAAAATGATATAAAAATATAATTTTGAAAAAGCTAAATTAAAATTTTAATATTTGTTATTATTATTAAAAAATATTTTAAAAATTAAAAAATTTAATTTTAGATGCGAAATTGTAAAGTAAAATAAGTGAATGTTTAAATTTATTAATATTATAATATATAGAATAAATTAATTTAAATTATAATAAAATAATTGTTTTTATAAATATAAATTATATAAAAAAATCAATATTATAAATTTCTAATAAATTTAAAATAAAATAATTTTATTTTCAATATAAAAATTATAATATTTATTATTTATAATTAAGTATGTATAAAAATTGATTCAATAATTAATTATAATTATTTAAAAATGTAAAGAAAATAATTTTATTTCCAAAATGACTTTTTTATCATAAAAATTTTAAATTTTATTTTTTTTTAATTTAGATGAAAAATACTTTTAAAAATAATAAAATAATAATTAATTTTAAGTAAAAATATTTAAAAAAAAGTACTTCTAAATTATTAAGGCCCTGTTTTTGGTTGCTTAAAGCAACCAAAAGCACTTAAAAAAGTGTTTATATAGGTTATTTTTTGTTGTTTTTAGTTGCTTTTCAAACTAATTTTTCACCCAAAACCAAAAGCTAAAATTTTTGGTTTTTGAATCGGATAAACTAGTTTGAAAATAAAATTATTTATTTACCCTTATAATATATTTATTAAAATAATATTTATACATATATAATTATAAAATAATATATATTTTATAATATTTTATATTGAGAATAAAACTATTTTATTTTTAATTTGTTTTAAATTTATTACTAATTTATAATTGTTATGCTCGTATATAATCTAAAATATGTATATATTTTTAAATTAAATTTTACAAAATAAAAATATTTTTTATTATAATTTAAATTTATTTTTAATAATCATAACATTAATAAAAAATTAAAAATTTTAAATATAATTTAAGTTCACTAATACATCATGTCTAAAATAGACATTTTATCTTTTCAAAATCACTTTTTTACGTTAATGACAAACACTATTTAATTTTCTAAAATCATTTTTTCGATCATAATTTTAAAATCACTTTTTCAACAGCATTTTTTATAAGCAATGCCAAACTGACTGATGAGTGTTCAAAAGTATTGATTTTATTACTCTTTTTACTCATTATTATTGTTATACTTAAGTACATAATTAGTTGTATTTTATTATTTTCATGCATTTTTCTTTTATTTTCTTGATTGTCACTTTAATTCCTTAATTGGTTAATTTTCGGTAGAAAAGATACTATGTGGTTTGTTTTCATGTTTTGCAGAAAGTAAGCCTTAATGAAGGAGCTAACTATGGAAAGAAATAATGAAGAAAAGGCAAAGATGGGAGATATAGAAAGTTTGAAGGATCAAAGCAAATAAGGAAATATATATTAGAAAGAGAAATATTCTAGCATGATTATTTTTATCTCTATATTATTCCTTCAACCTTGTTGACCGAAAAAACTCCATAAAAAGAGGAGCTTGTCGTCCAAGAGAGATGAGCCGATCGTGAGAAAGGGAGCCGATCGTGGGAGAGAAGTACACAAAGGGGCTGCCGAATTCTCCTTTTTATTTTCTTGTTTCTCGAGTGACGAGAGATTATTTTAGGATATTTTGCCCAGCCATGAACTAATTTTAGTTGGCTTAGGTTATTCTTATATTATGAATACTTAGTTTGATTTTTATTAAGTGTTTGGTGTGTTCTAAATTGAGGTTTATCCACTCTTGGCAATTAAATTTGTTTGCGAGAGAATCGGGAGAGGACTCGATAAACGATTTATTTATCCAGATCTGGGAGGATTAGATTCACGAAACGAGTAGGTATGGTTCAATCCAAGTGCGAAAGAACTAATCCGGCTTAGGGATAAGTGCAGGATTTCAACGGTTAAAAGCTACGTTTTGTCGAACCTCAAGGATAGTTGTCCAACATTGCAAGGCAATTCCCTCGTCGCCATTGCCCAAACAATCTACAAACTAACAACTCGGAGAAATGCAATAAGCAATCGATTAAGCCCAATTGCCTCGGCAAGTAGGGTGGTGCAAACACCCATTCACGAAGAAGAAATCATTCGACAGTCATTCATAATTCGGAATAACCTAGCCACGCCTCTCTCATCGATTGCTCCAATCTATTTTACTTGTTTGTTTTGTTATTTAATTTTAATATCAATTCTATCAAACAATTGTGTTTATTTTTCAGTGCAAGAAATTAAAGTTCGAAAGAAACACCAATCCCTGTGGATACGATACTTTTTATATTATAACTTGAACGTGTACACTTGCACGCAATTACGAAATACTTTTACACGCAACACTGACCCTAAAAACAATAAAAAATAAGCTCTTAATTTAGTGTCGTCTCGTACAAGGCACAAACAGTTGCTAATTCTTAATATTCGAACCAAATTAATTCAATATTATTTATTGAATCATTTTAAAATGTTTAAATTAAAATAATAATAATAAATTAATACATTCTAAAGATAAAAAGAATCTTATTTTGAAAAATGAAAGGCGATGAGGATAGTAAGCTAATTTCGGCACTATACATAGAATCGGTTCTCATGCATAGGGTGCCATGACATCACTTTGAAAAGAGAATGTTTTTAAAATTTAATTTATTTTTAAATTAATTATTATATAAATAAAATAAACATTGAATTCGCACTCTGCTTTTTTTTTTTTACTTAAAAACGACTCTTAAATAAGTCGATATTCGTTCGAAATTAAAATTTATTTAGATACAAATAAAATATATATTTATTAAACATAACAAAAATATATAATTATTTTAAAACTGAAACCATTCAAATATTTTTATAATACTTTATTCTTTTTATTTTTTATTTTTTAAAACTATTTTTTCTGCCTTTTCATTTAATATTTTATCATCCAAATATGAGAAATTATATCATGGGTAAGTCACATCACGTTATTCATGGGCTTAACCACTAAAAAATATCTATCTCATCATTTTTTTCATATCATATTTTCTTAAGTGAATCTTTACTCATATTTACTGTTAATTTATTTTAAAAATAATTTTTTAAGTGAAGATTCACATGAGAAGAAATATGACATTAAAAAATTAATAGAGTTTGTGATTTTTAGTAGTTGGTCCATGAACACGTGGTGAGACTTACTCATAATATAATTTCTCTCCAAATACCTAAATTATATTATGAGATATTTTCACCATATTATTCATGGACCGACCAATAAAAAGTATTTATTTAATTATTTTTTCTATTTCATCATTTTTATCAAATGAATCTTCATTTGATAAAAACTGTTTTAAACTTAATTTATAATAAATATTAGTGAAAATTAACTTAATAAAAATGATAAGATAAAAAATTATTAAATAAATATTTTTTATTAATTGATCTTATAAATGACGTGATAAAAATTTCTCGTTATATAATTTCTCGCAAATACCAATGATCTTATCACTTTAAAGACGTGTACAATATTTCTACTGGTAATTATATATAATTTAATCAATTGTCCAGGCCGATGTTGACACGTGGATACTATATTTTTAGGCCGATGAGAACTCGAAAAATCATGTTTAGATATGTTTGGGTAGATTTGGTACCACCCCAGCTGGCAGCCAATGCCCACGTGCTTGTGCCTAGTTGTATTTGGAACAAAATTCTTCGACATATTTTAGTAATGTCTTAATTAAGAGTATTTATTGAGTTAAGTAATTTATAAATAATTTATGTTTAATAATGATAATTAATTTAAAAAGGTTAAATTTAATTAAAATGTTTGAATCTGATTTATGTTTATAGTTGTGAAAGGAGTATAACTATATTTGAGTTTAAATCAAAATATTTATAATATTTTAATTACTTAAAAAATCAAATTAAATACATTAAAAAATATATATTTAAACGAGAGCATATATATTAGGTAACTGAAAGATAAGGGTTAAAACAAATTTAACTTACATATTTAAAATGGTAATACAAATAAAAATATCTTAAAATGTAAGTTAAATAATAATAATAATAATGATAATAATAATAATAATAATAATAATAATAGTTACTGTGATTTATATCTAGAAAGTCAGACGGCCAAATCGGTCTGTGATCCGGAGACTAGGAGATTTGATATTCGATATGAATGATAATTATAATAATTTTTTTACTTAAAATATGATTAAATTAATTAAATCTATAAATATAAATATAAATGACTAAATGTTTTTTATAATTACAATGTTAATCTTTTAGTATTCATTAATGGTCGAATGACCGTTTACAATAAAATATTAATTTTAATTATAGTTTTGTAACATTTGATTATTATGTTATTTTTTAATAAAGTTTAATGATTATTTTAGTATTTTAATTCCAAATATAATTTTTAGGGTGAGGGCGTATGGTTTATTTTTGACGTAATACGAAAAAAAAATACCATTGATGTTGGATTGAACATACTTTTCGGTCATATTATTTTTGGAGTAATTTAGCCCTTATCATTTTATTTTAAATTAAAAATAATTCATATATTAATTAAATCGTTAATTAATTAATGATAAATTAATTGAGATAATATAAAATTAATAAGACTCTAAAAAGTACTTAAACAGAAAACTGCCAAACATAATTTATTAAGCTATAAATGCTGAGGACCTAGGGAAATTTAAACCCAATAAATTTAAGTTAGAACTTCATCTATCAAGTTAAAAAATGATTGAGGATTAATGAACTGAATTGTACTCTCTTAAATGGCATATTCAAATGATTGATGTTGGTACTTTAAATGATTTAAATAAATGAAGTATGTTATTAATTATTAATTAATCTAATTAAATAAGATATTAGATCTTTTAAGAATATTATAAATTAGAATATTGATTTATAAAGTAAATAAAGTAAATTATAAGAATTATTTTATAATAAACATTTATAATATTAGAAAGATGTCATGGATGGCATCGCCAACCCCTTTAATCGACATAAAATAAGAAAACAAAATCCAAGATGTAATAATTTTTTTCGTGTGCGGTTAAATTAAATAAATAATTTTTAAAAAAATATTTAGAAAATAATTTTTTACAGTCGTTTTCGGAAAAGAAATTATATCATAAACTTTTTTTATTACGTTATTCGTGGTCTCAACCAATCAGATTTATCTTTTTCAATTTTTTTTAAAGTAAATTATCATCTCTTTTCTATTTGTAACAAGTGAGTGGGTAGTTATTAAACAATTACTTAAAAATAAATGAATCTTATTGCATGAACCACATATAACGTGATGAATATGATCTATGATATAATCTCTCTCCTCGTAGTGTTATTTTTCTTGATAATTCCAGAAAAAATATTCATTTAATTTAGCCTTCTTTTGTCAACATCATGATGTAATAATTCTAACACTCTCTAGATTCAATCATACATAAATTATATATTCAAATCCATGACAGACACTCATGCTAAAAGTGCGAGTTATGTTCTGTACCAAAAACAGCTAAACCAGTACCCTGTGTCCATGCAAGCTATTATTGTTGAAAGGAAAACCAGAGTTGAAAAATTGCATGGAATGTTTCAGCCTTACTTTTTCAGGAAAGAAAGGAACAGGAGATGATGTAAATGTACAGCTTTGTACAGATTAGAGACAGAATTTTTGTCCGTGAAATATATGATTTAAGCTCGTATTTATATACGAATCGTATTCGTATTTATATCGTTATACTAATTTTTACTGCTTTCTTAGATAAAAAACCGAAAGGTCATATACAACAGATGAACAAACAAGGGAGTCCATAGAATCTTAACCACAAGCATAATTCAACACATTTATTATCAAAAGGTTCAAACTTCAAACACACAATCATTATTCACAACAAGTATCACCTGCAGACTATTTCTACCCTACACAGACCAAAAGCTTCTTAGACAGAAGCCCACGAATACACAGTCAAAACAGAACCCCATTGGAAGGACCAGCTGAAACATTCCACATCGTCCTTAGATATAGCCCTACAATCCAATATCACAGAAATTAAAATTAAACAGATAAACAAAAAGAAGATTCGATTTGGGAATCCTTTTTCTGCCCCAACAATGAATTTTACCAGATGAAACGCCTGCAGGAAAAAAAAAAACACTACCAAAAGAACATCCAAATTTAGAAATAGTATAAGAGATGCCATCTTCTGCTAGGTTTGAGTTTGAACACCAATAAAAGCACTACTTTCCATGGGAGGTTGAGTACTTACTTACAAATTTACAATACAACAGCTGAGAGAGTAAGTGGAGGAAACAAACCAGATGTATGGGAATCATCCTCCGTGTGCAATAATTTCATCAGCCAACTCCTCGACCTCGTCGTTTGTCAGTATGGCCACCATGTTGACATCTCGAAGTTGGTGTTGAGTGAGTTGCAGGGCGTGGAGATTTGGTGTGCTCGGTTCGGATCCAAGTCTCAGATGATTTTCGTTCATTTCCCCCATCAGCTCTGCTTGCACAGACATCGTCTCAGCTGCCAGTCCTGCAAGAAATTTAACCTTTTCCTTCCACTTTTTCTTTAATCGGAAAACAAAGATACGAAAGCAAACCGTAAGAAGAATTTCAGGTTAATAAAAAAATTCACAGGAGATTCAGCATGGGTATTTGAAAAAGAAAAATTCAAGTACATGATCAGGCTTCGGTTGAATCAGCTTCCGGTGTCTCTTTCCTGCTTCCATTCTCTTTTTTCCGGTCATGGCTTCTCCCTCTCTAGTCCCTGGTACAAGTCAACGTTCTCTCTTTACCCGCAGTGTTGTGTTTTCTCAGTTTTATACTACTCGACAGTCGACATGTAGATGGCAGCAAATTGCGCGACAGAGTGGTGAAATCGCGTGGGCTCCTTCGCAAAATCGCGCGACTCGGGAATAGGGATCGCAACGGGTTGAATTGGGCGGGTTTTCATAGCGTAAATCGTTTACCTCTTACGTACTTTTATTTGTACTTCTGTTTTATATTAGAGAATTTAGGTCGTAAGGTTTAATATTTAATGTTAGGGATTGTGGTTAGAGTTTAAGAAATTAGGGATAAGATATATTTTTTAGGATGTAAGATTTAGGATATAAGATATAAAAAAAAAATTAGGATTAAAAATTCAATTTTTTAGAAATTTTGAATAAGAGATATGGAGGCGAGGCAGAAAACTTTTACTCGAATTTTCAATCCTCTTGACCGCGATCCAAAAATTAAAATATCCGTTTTAATTTCAGATTGATTAAATTAATTTTGATTAAAAAATAATAAAAATAAATAAATATATGAATCAAAGGTCAAATTGTTATCCCTACATGCTTAACCTCTTTTTTAATAATATTTGGTTCATTACTCAATAGTTTGGATGTGCACGTATGATAGAGTCATGGTCATGAAGTTTGTAGAATACGTTTAGGGCTTTGATTTCTCGTTTTTTCTAACGAAATTTAATTAAATAATAAAGGTTTATAAAGGATAATTATACTTTAAATTATAAATTTTCATGAATCTCGATATATCAGCTATCCACCATAAAAGAATAAAAAATAGAAAATTTATAATTAAAAAAACGTAAAGCTTTTTTTTTTCATTCGTAATTTTCAAATCTCATGTCCATTTAATTTTGTTCAATTTAATATTTTTTTATTAATTTTTTATACGTAAAAATGATAGTAGGACGAAAAAAAATAATTTGTTTTATCATCCGGTTTTAACCCAAAGAATTAAAATCTATATCTAAAGAGCCAAATAAAAATTTTCCAACCCAACCGAAAGCAAAACCTTAATTTCACATTGCTTTTAAAAATGACGTTGAATTTTTTTTTTTTAAATCTGTAATAGAAAAACTATTTTTAGAAGATTAAATAGTGTTTGTTATTGATGTTAAAAAGTGATTTTCAGAAAATAAAATATCTATTTTGTAAGGTATAAGTGAATTTAAATTATAATAAAAATTTTAAATTTTTGTTAATTTTATGATTATTAAATAAATCATTTAAATTATAATAAAAAATTTAAATTTTTGTAAAACTTAATTTAAAAATATAAATTATATTTTAAATTATATAAGATTATAACAATTATAAATTAACAATAAATTTAAAATAAATTACAAATAAAATAATTTTATTCTTAATATAAATATTATGAAATTTAATTTATAATTATACATACATAAACATTATTTTAATAATATATTATAAAATTAAAAAATAAATTTATTTTTAAACTAATTTTTTTAACGTAAAAATTATAAATTTTAATTTTTGAATTTAAATAAAAAATTGATTTAAAAAACAACTAATACTTACTAAAATTCTTTTGATTGCGTAAAAGCGATAAAAACGGGGCCTTAGTCTATCGGCCGAGAAATTATATTATAGCCTCGGCCTATCACGTCAGCTGTGGTCCAATCTAATAATAATCATCCACTTCACTATTAATCTCTAACTCATTTTTTTTCGATCAATAAATCTTCACTCATAATTTACATGTTATTTTAAATATATAGTTTCTAAAAATTATATTAATTACATGGTTGATTAGTGACGAAATAGATAACTTTTATTAACTATGGACTACAACTGACGTGATAAGTCGGGCCTATGATATAATCTCTCTCGTCAGCCTCTAATTATGGAGATTTTTCATCCGTCCAGATATCTGAACCGACCAAAATTTTAAAATAAATATTTGTCCCCAGCCAAACTCGAACATCATTATTTTCAACAACTTACATTATTTATTTAATTAATTAATTGGAATAGCTAAACTATTTTATTGATTCGAGACGGTACAAAATAATAACGAGATTATTGGAAACATATACACCTAAACAGAAAAGTAAAACAATGGAAAGTTTCAATAAAAATGGGAGCATGAAAAAAAATAGCTTATGTACTTAGAGAAATCGTATATCGATAAATCTTATCGTGTTATTCATAAATCTAATTATTAAAAATTATTTATCTCATTATTTTTTATATTATATATTTTTAAGTAAATTTTTACTTATATTTACTGTTAATTTTTTTTAGAAATAATTTTTTAAGAGAAGGTTCACTTGAAAAAAATATATAACACGGAAAAATTGATAAGATATGTGATTTTAAGTAATTAGTCTCATGAATACGTAGTGAAACTTATCTATAAAAGCACGTAAACATGTTAAAAGTTGTAAAGAAACTATCGAATTATTTAAAAATATTTATTTTGATTATTAAAAGTTTGAACTATAAAACTCATCAATCATATTACTAATTTAAAATACTAACGAAGGGATAATATGATATTTAATAAAAAATTATTCGATTAGTCTTTATTATATCAATGTATCACCTTCTGATTAAAGAAAAAATTAAAAAATTTAAACTACGTTAGGGGATCAAACCTAGAACCTATTAAGAGTTATATCCACATTTTTACTACTCCTATTTGGAAAGTTCTTGCTAAAATTCCTACTTTACCTAAAATTAGGATTTTTGGTTGGAGAATTAGAAATGATGCTTTACCTACAGGGCAAAAGTTAGCTTTTGCAGGTCTTGGTTCTGGGGTGTGTAAGCTTTGTAATAGAGAAGAGGAGACCTTATTACATGCTCTTAGAGACTGTTGTTTGTTGGAAGATATCTTTGATTTGAGTGGTTTGTGTTCTATTCTTCCTCAGGGGGCTATTGGTGGTTGTAAAGAATGGATTGAGCTAGCTTTGAGTTCCTTAAGCTCTGATCAGTTTACTTTTTTCATAATACATTTATGGAATATTTGGAATAGAAGAAATCATTGGTTGCATAATGGTGTGTTAAATACTGCAAGAATGGTTGTTGATTATGCTCAGCTCTTTTCTTCAGATTTTTTACAGGTTAATGAGAGGACTACTCTCACAGTTTCTTGCAGTAAAGTTTCTAACTGGTCTCGGCCGACTGGGGAGACAATTAAGGTTAATGTAGATGCTGCTTTTATAGCTTCTACTGGTCTTTGAATACGTAAAATCATACAATCCAAATTAGGTAGTATAATTTATAATAAAAAATAATAATTTAGAATAATCAATTTAAAATAAAAATTTCAATTTAAAATATTAAAATAATTTAATATTTGAATTAAAACATATTTAAAATATTTTTGCAACAAATTAAAAAATCAAAATTTTCGCATCTCGAGATTCAAACTCGTATACATTAAAAGCTCTTATATAATATTTTCATAATAAATTAAAAAACTAAAAGTTTATGTATTTTTGAATTCGAAACAAAATAAAATTGATAAAAATCAAGTTATAAATAAATATTTATTAATAAATAAAAATATATTTTAATAATTATATAGGTTAAAAATATATATACAAAGTAAAATATTTTTGTCGTTAACAATTATATATTTTTTATTTTTAAAATTAAAACACAATGTTAGATATTATTTTATTAAAAAATAATCGAGGCATTAAAATGAAATTGAGTCAATAACTGAGGTATTATTTGAATAGTTTTCCCTATATTCAATGTATTTTTATTTGATTTTTAAAATGAAAAAAAAATACTAAAAATAAACGTAATTAACTCACCATTGTCTTTCTCTCTCCAACAATACCAAAGAAGGCCACCACCGCCACCACGTCCGCCATTCTCACGACGCCGGTGGGGAACCGATCCACCCTCTCCTTTTTTCTTTTATTCCTCGTACAAAATTCAGAATTTTGTATTCTGTATTCTCTAAGAAGAAATTCCAAAATTCTTTCTGTAAAAGATCAACTTTTTCAAACCTTCTTCCCTTTCCTCCCATCTTTTGACCCTTTTTCCTGACAGCCAATTAGCTGAGGAAAAACCATTATCAATATCAATTATACTCTCCTGTTCTTTTTCACCTCTGAATCAGTGTTTCTGCTTTTCTCTATCACTGTGATTCCCCAAGAGGAGTTCAACAGTGAGAACAATACGGGTAATGGATTAGCGATGCGTTTCCGAATTCGTTCAGGTGAGAAGGATTTTGTGTTCTCTACGGAAGTTTTTAGAAGACTCTAGGGGTTTTGTATTAGATTTCAAGACTTTCTACTTGATAATTTGGTTTCGTTTTCTCAAACTAGACAGCGAAATTAGGTTTTAGGATGCTAGATTACTAACGATGGTGAGGCTTCTAGGACTGAGTCGAGGAGAACCGGATGAGTCACCTCGTGAAATCACCACCTCGAGGACTCCTCTAACTAGCGAGTCAGGTGAAAACGGGTGGCTCATCAGATTCTTTGACTCGTCTTTTTTCTGTGAGTGGATCGCCGTTAGCTATCTTTACAAGCATGATCATGCCGGGGTACGAGATTATCTATGTAACAGGATGTACACGCTTCCATTGTCTGGAATTGAAAGCTATCTGTTCCAGATTTGTTACATGATGGTACATAAGCCAAGTCCTTCATTGGATAAGTTCGTTATTGATATGTGCTCAAAATCACTGAAAATGGCAATGAAGGTGCATTGGTTTTTGTTGGCTGAGTTGGAGGATTCCGACGATAATGAAGGGATTAATAGGATTCAAGAGAAGTGTCAAATTGCTGCTACTTTGACGGGTGAGTGGCCTCCACTTGTGCGGCCACCCAATGCAGGTTCAAGTCCAGGGAGTAAAAACCAAGTTTTGAATCGATTCCTATCCTCGAAACAGCTGTTTTTGTCGTTGACTTCACCTTCTCCGCAGAGATCAATATCATTGTCTTCCCCCTCTTCTGGGAACCATTTGCAGGAAGATGGTAATCAGTTGTTGTCCCAAGAGGATAATAAGATTTTTAAAAAGTTTATTCCAAGCCCTAAATTCAGAGATGCCTTGTTGTTTAGGAAGTCATCTGAGAAGGATGAAGAGGAGAATGAAAAGGATGGGTTTTTCAAGAGGATATTGAGGGACAGCAGAGTGGGAGAGGATGAGGAGTTAACATCAAGTTCAGATGGGTTCTTTAAGAGGCTTTTAAAGGATAGTAAAGGAGAGGAGGAAGAAATGACTTCAAGTTCTGAAGGGTTTTTTAAGAAATTGTTTCGAGATAGTAAGAGTGAGTCTGATGATAAAATGGTTTCTAAGCCAGCAGAAGATGATGAGAAAGAGGGGTTCTTTAAGAAGTTATTTAAAGATAAATTTGAGGATAAGAAAGATGTAGATGATAGAATTGATGATGTACAGATGGTGAACTCTGCAGAAAAAGCTTATAAATCAAGTGAAGATGATGAAAAAGAGGGTTTTTTCCGTAAACTTTTCAGGGATAAATCTGAGGAAAAGAAAGACGGGAATGATAAGAATGATGATGTACATATGGTGAATTCTGCTGAAAAAGCTTCAAAATCAGGTGAAGATGATGAAAAGGAGGGTTTTTTCCGGAAACTTTTCAAGGATAAATCTGAGGAAAGGAAAGATGGGAATGATACGAATGATGATGGTGAGGAAGAAGATTCTTCAGATTTCTCACTGTTCAGAAGACTGTTCAGAGTGCATCCTGAAGAGAATAAAATTAGTGCAGCAAATGAATGCAGCAACAGTGATAGTTTGTTTGAGAGCAGTCCAGGGACTGAGAATTTCTTCCGCAAACTCTTTAGGGACCGGGATCGTTCAATCGAAGATTCAGAGCTGTTCAATTCAAAGAAGCATAAAGAGGTTTGTTCACTTTTGTTTTTGTAGACGTGTTGTCTTCATGCTTTGAGGTCTTTCGGTTTTAGTCCTTTGGTTTCCAATATATGCACCCATAATAAATCAACTTTCATGTTTTTTTTTGATTACGTGAAATTTTCATTTATTTATTTTTGGAGAAGGATTTGAAGCACAGGTTTCATGTGATTTTACTGCTCTTTATTTTCATTATCAGTGTTGTTTCCTGGATTTGCTACTGGGTTTTATGTTAATTTTCCATGCCCACAATTTTGCAGAAGCATCCTGGTTCACCTAAGCGACAGAATGATAAATTGAACTCCAAACCCCCGCTTCCAAATAATTCTGTATCTCAATTACGGAAAGGGGCTTATCATGATTCATTGGATTTTGTCCTGTCATTATGTGACACGTCATATGGCTTGGTGGACGTTTTTCCAATTGAAGATCGCAAAACTGCTCTTTGTGAGGTGGTTTGCTCATTTTAAAGTTTAATTGATGCTTCAATTAACTTATCAAATATTCTGCTAGGATGTTACCTGACGTTAATTGTTCGTGTCATTTTTTCCTCTTAGTCACTTGCAGAGATTAATTCACATCTAGCTGAGGCCCAAAACAATGGAGGTACGTATTTGTTTGTGATGAATTTGATCAAAGCAATGGCATTGAGTGGCATTATTTATTATCTTTAATAAGTTTTCCTATGATTTCCAATTTGGTCTGAACTTCAAATTGGTGACTAGAATTTACCACCACATGTTTACTGGTCATTTGTTTTATGGCTTCTTAAAACCTTTTGCGGTGATGTATTTTAATGCACTGAAAGTGTTGCAATACTTGAATTCAATAAAATCTGCAGTGTACAAGTAACTAATTTTGGAAATAGTCAGTGAAGAATTTTTTTTTTTGTTAATTTAAGGGAGAAAAACAACATAAATATACTTGGCCAAGCCATATTAACCTGGTTAAATAGCTAGGCCAAGTGAATTCTGTGATTGACTGATCTGTAATTTGGTGACACCAGTTCCTAAGTGATATAATGCTTTCAATTAGTTAATGAAATTTACATGTAATGAGAATTTTTGCCTAAGATAAAAATTGCACATTAATGGGCAGTTAACCTATGTTTCCACTGTTACTTTACTTTTGATTTATTGGGTGAAATGAATTGTTGCTTGTAATATATTGCTCCATACCCTTATTTGAGTAACCCTGGGAATACTTTTAGGAGTTTGCTTTCCAATGGGAAAAGGGCTGTACCGTGTGGTTCATATTCCTGAAGATGAAGCTATTCTTTTGAATTCTAGGGAAAAAGCACCTTTCCTGATCTGCATTGAAGTTTTGAAATGTGAATTGCCGAGGTAAGTTTTGAATCAATTGTCCATATGACCTAGATGCAGTCCCTGTTTTTCAATTTATTCAAGGAAACTTGTGAATAACTCAAAGGAACTAAGTGTGGTTTCTAAATCCTTTTCGTGAATCTTATTTAGCAGTACAAAGGACACATCTAATGCTCAGAAACTTTCTAGAGGTGGAATCCCTCTAGCTAATGGTGATGCGTTACTCCAAAAGCCACCCCCGTGGGCTTATCCTTTATGGACTGCTCAAGAGGCATATCGTAATAGTAGTGATAGGATGTCAAGTTCCACTGCACAAGCCATTGACCAAGCAATGGCACACAAGTCTGACGCCAATGTGAAATTTGTCAATGTGAGTTTCTCTGTAGAAAGGCAATCAGCCAACCTATCTGGGAGTATTGATGCACCTGATCCACAGTGCGGTGTGAATCGTGGCAATTTGAGTGGTGTTTCAGTTCAGGGTGGACGGAATTTAACTAAAAAAATAGAAAATGTTCATGCTAGTGACATGGAGTGGGTAAGGGTGGTACTGTCTGCCGAACCTGGGCTCCGAATAGAAGATATTGAGGGGCAGGGGCAACCACATCGGAAGGAGCACCGTCGTGTTCCAAGTACGATTGCCATAGAGGAAGTAAAGGTGGGAATCTGATTATAAACATTTGATGTAGACATAATTCTATCATGGTTAAAATATTAAGTCTGTAAACTTTTATGTGCATGTTTTTATGTTAATATGAGTGGGCGACTTATTTTATTTTGACATTATTTCTGCTAATGGTTAAGGTATTAACCTAGATGTCTTGATTGTAGATTCATAATTAAGTCCTTGAAGTCTTAGAAGTGAGCAATATTTTAACTATAAAATCATTCATGGCACGTTCCAGCTTGTCTGACCACATGGTGAATTATTGTCAATCTAAAGGGCTACTTGATTTTATTATAGAAGTTTCTGTAGATGCTTATTTGCTTTTAGACCATTTAAAGTCTTTTGACATATATTAATTTGAAACATAAAATTGTTGTGCAGGCAGCTGCTGCAAAGGGAGAAGCTCCTCCTGGACTCCCTTTGAAAGGTGCTGGTCAGGATTCATCAGATGCACAACCAAGGGTAATATTATTGAAACTGTATATCCCTCTCTTCGTTTTTTCCTATCCTTGAAACTTTGTAAATTCCCACTAGGCCAATGGGGGTGTGCCTAATGCTGGCGATGCATTATCTGGTGAGCTTTGGGAGGTGAAGAAAGAGAGAATACGGAAAGCTTCGATATATGGGAAATTACCTGGCTGGGACTTGCGTTCTGTAAGTTCTCATAAGCAATTGCTCTTTTTTCTTCTTTACTTCCCTTAGTATTGTGGTTGATGTGCCTAATTAGTTACAGAATGGTTTGATTTCTGCATAAAACCCTTAGCAATTTTATTTGTTTCATGCTTCTCCCGCAAGACTAACCAATAACATATATACATGCCATCATATCGCTACTTATCTTAATGCTAGTGTAACATATATACGTGTAATCATAGTGGTTAGTCGTGCAAGAGGGGCATAATGCAAATCAATTGCTTAAGGGTTTGTGTGCGAGGTTGCAGTATTTTTTTTTCTTTTAATTTCTTTGATGAAATAGTGGCAAGTATGTTAGGTACATCAACATGTTTTCGTATGTGATCTTTCATTATTAGTGTCAGCTAGTCATAGCTGCTGTTGTGATGCCATTTCCTTTTGAGGCATTTTTGCCTTTTAGAGTTGCTTATTGTAATTTTCTTCGGTGTGTTTATGGACTTTTTTCTCCCTAGTCCTCAGATATTTCAGATCGTACTATTATAGGTATAATTTTCTTCAGCATTTGTTGTACATCCTGTAAGTCAATGTTTTTTCAATTGACTTGATGGGGTGGGTCCTTCTCCAAGGTTAAAGATTGCTTTGTGGAGCTCATCCTAAAAAAAAGATTTACTGAAGTGGTACTTGACTTCAGTAATACGGTCTGTTCCCAAAATCATTTCTGTCGAGATGTTTGAAAGAATTCCTCACAGTAGCAGATTTAAGTGGTAAACTTATTTTATATGCTTCCACATGGAGTTGATTTACTTTTTTTTAACAGGAGAGTAGCACTAGTTTCAAGCTTTATTTCATAAAGGTCTTATAGGTTCAAATTTGACTTATTTGAAATCCCTTAACTACTTGTGGATGGTTCTATATTGTTCTAATCTCATATTAGTTAATTATTTTTTTGGAAAAAATTTAAATAATTTTCTGTTAGTTTTTCATAGAAATGAACTTCTGTTAAAAGGAAAATATTTGTATAAAGAAATGGATTTCTGTTTGGTAAGATTACTAACAAATGCCTTTTCTATTATTTGTCTTTAGTAGAGAAATTTCAATCCACCATCTACCATAACTATCACAATGACTAACAGTGAATCTCTAACCAGCAAAATTTCTCCTAGACCTGCAAATTTTAATCAAATAACTAAAACTTTTCTTCTTTGGACCAAAAAAAAACTGACAAAAAGATGATATCTTTGAAATTTGAGATGTAGTGAATAGATGGTTTTGGGACCTTGGGTTTGTGGACACAGAAATTTTTTATACGTCAAGGTTGACAATGACAGAGAAGAGAAAGGAGAAAAAATATGGAAGAAGTCTCTATTTGTACGAGAAAGGAGGAAAGGATAGTTTGGAGTGGTGATTCAAAGGAGAAAGCTGTGCATGTTGAAGTGAAGCAAAGGGTCACTGACTCACTGGTGATTGGAAGCAACCGGGGGGGAGGGGAGAAAGATGCTGCTGGTATTTGATAGTATGTAACGGATAGTAAGTTGGCTTTGTTGTGAGAGAAAGTAGATTTTTTTTTTTTTTTTTTTAAATTTCTGGAAGCGGTTTTTAATAAACAAACAGATCTTAGTTCCATGTGTTTTCATTTCATTGCGGCTTTTAAACGACACCGTGTCACCAGCTAGCCCTTGAAATGGATAATACCAATGTTTATTGCTTATGTAGTCCCATTGATGCAGCTGGTAGAGATTATTGTTCAATTGCAAGAAATAATTGATTGGTCCTACAAAAGACACTAGTCCTGAAGCTTAGAATCTGATACAGTATTTTTCAACAAAATATGTGGGTGAGTCAATTTACCACTAATTGGTGTTGGATCAGTGGGTAATTGTTCAACTAATTCTTGCATTTACAACTTGAACATGAACCTTTTTGTCCCTTTTCTATGTATTTGGCATTAAGTTGATTGTGTAAAGCATTTGATATTATCCTTTTGGTGTAAAGCTGACTTTTTAGTGAAAGTTATTTAATTCTGTACTATTTTTTTCTTCCTATTATGTGCTATTTTAGATTGGTTTAAGTAAATATGCCTCCTTTGTTATTTGTATCATGAAGGTTATTGTGAAGAGTGGGGATGATTGTAGGCAAGAGCATCTTGCTGTGCAGCTTATCTCTCATTTTTATGGTATGTCCCTTTAATTTATTACAATCTTTTGCTCTTTTCTCCCAATATTCTTTGCTCATTTGCTTTGTGTCCAATCTAATTCGGTATAACTTTCAACTTTTGGAGTTTCTTTCTACATCATATGTTATTAGAAATGATATGAGAAAATGTCAAGGTAAAGGGAGACATAATTCTGCATGCACAAAGATGATTAAGAATGCATGATGTTGAGTAAACTTGTATAAATTACATTCATAAGTGTATAATGTATATGTGTTTCAAACATTAGTGATCTCAGAACTGATTTATTGTCCCATTATCCTAGTTAGTTGAAGTGTGTGTTTATGGTTTTAAATGCCAGATATATTCCAAGAAGCAGGTCTTCCTCTATGGTTGCGCCCTTATGAAGTTTTGGTTACATCTTCTTACACAGCTCTTATTGAAACAATTCCAGATACGGTAACACAAACTTTTTCTGTTCAACCGACTCGATTGCTTCTATGTTGGAAACTTTGGCTGTATAAATGATAATAGCTCTCTGTTTTCTGCAGGCCTCTCTTCATTCTATCAAAAGTAGATATCCTAATCTATCAAGTTTACGTGAATTCTTCGCTGCTAAATATCAGGAAAATTCTCCGAGTTTTAAACTGGCACAGGTAATCTAGTCACAAGAGGCAGGTCTCTCCTGCTGTTTTTTTTGTTAGGCTAGTTCATTCTTACATTTCAAATAATTGTCACATTTTACTAAAACATTTTACTTTTATATTTAAGCTTTTGGGAGTGTGGTTGGACCATTAGGACGAGTCAGAATTTGCTTCTCTTTCTCTTTTTACCGTGGAAAAATGTTATTTTTCTGTATAACTGCAGACACTATGATTTTAATGCTCTAGTAATTGGAAGGAATGTTGTTAAATAATAGAAAACAGGAACATTTCTTTCCTCTTCTATACTATTTTAGAGTTGGACAGCAATTTTAGTTTGCGTTGTCATTGACAATTTTCCTACTCTTTTTTAAGCTGCAATGTGATTTACATTTTATGCTATTTTTTTGCTGAGTTACCTCAAGGTTGCTTTCGTTTGAATCGATCATCCTATGGTAACCGGTTTTCTGTGGTTACTAACAAATCTTGCTAGCCGATGGCAGTTACCTGGTAGTATATGTTGACTGCTTGATGTGCTGGGTTCTGATTTATGCAAATTATCTTGATATTTGCAAGTAGGAGATCCCTCTTGTTGATATCTTTCTTTAGTAATAAGATTTGTGATTGCGGTAGGCTTCTTGATTAACTTCAGAGTCACTGGATGGTAATCAGTTTCTCCTCTTTGGAATGTTGTAACGTGTACGTTTGTTTTAGGAAAGATGAACATTTCTGTGGTTTGCTGATTTGGTTGAAATTACCCAAGAGTCATATGAAGGGTATTCTGTATTTCTGTTAATATGCTTTGTTATTTTGCATGCTTAAGCCCTATATTTTATTAGCTAAAGTTAATGAAATACTATTTTTCACTCTTTGATTTTGGTGTTTTTTATGCACTAGAATGGGTTAGTTGTTTGCTATTTTTGGTTGCACTTGTAAATTTCTGATTGATTTTGTAATTGTGTTTCCTTAATGTTTTAATCAGTCGATTTGTGATGTCATTTTGTCTATGGAAGGTTCTTAGATATACTTTTGTTGAATGTTTCTATTGCTCACATGAAGGTTATTTTATTGCAGAGAAATTTTGTTGAAAGTATGGCTGGGTATTCCCTTGTGTGCTATCTTCTACAGGTATATATGGGTTTCTTTCACTCTGTTTAGTCAATTCAATGTACACATCAATTGAGCATCATGGAATAGAAACTTCTAAGAGGTTAAAGCAATGAATAAGATCGATTGAATGTGATATGTCACTTTCTAAATTCCTTTTTATTGTGGTGGTGGTTTTATTTTGTACTGAAAGCATATTATAACTGTAGATAATAGGTATTTGAGGCAGAGAATCAATTTATTCTCTGTATTCTGCTTATTAAAAAGGGTGTACAAAGTAAGCCTTTGATACATAGAGTTATAGTATAATTAGGACTAATCTAGTTAGTACTTTATCTATACTAAGGATAAGACTCATACAGCTTAACCACTAACTCTTAACGGGTACAAAGTAAACTAACTACTAACTTTACAGGCCTACAATCTACAATAACAGCATTTGATTCTTGGGGGTAATAAATTTGATGAGCTAGTATGTTACATACTCCTTTAATTTGCCAATTTATCACGTGTAGGTGAAGGATAGGCATAATGGAAATCTGCTACTGGATGAAGAAGGCCACATAATACATATAGATTTTGGCTTCATGCTCTCCAATTCACCCGGTGGTGTAAATTTTGAGAGTGCACCGTTCAAATTAACCCGTGAACTTCTAGAGGTAAGTCTGCTGAACATGAGTTTCTATCTTATAGCTCAATTTTTGTTGGTCCGACACGATTCTATCAGTCACTTAGAAATTGCTCTTAATGCCTAATTGTCGGGTGTGCTAGGTCATGGATTCTGATGCCGAGGGAGTTCCAAGTGAATTTTTTGACTACTATAAGGTATTTAAGCCTTTTTTCTCTGTTTAAGGCCTTTACGGTTTGTTCACTCTTTTACATAAGTTTGTGATGGGCCTCTTGCACACCATCATATAGCAAATTCGCAGAAGTTGTTGGAAGTTGCATGCTTACTGAAAATAAATGCTATGGAAACATGAAGTGAATGATAAAGACATATGAATACTTTCTAAAAGACCAATATGTCAAGCTTTATGTAATACTACAATCTTTCTTATTTAATAGATATGAAACCAAGTTGATCTGTACAAACTGAAACTCCAGCTTTTAATTATTATTTATTCTTCTTGGGTTAAATTGAAGCTGATATCATTACCCCTTAAATTCAGGTATTATGCATCCAAGGCTTCCTAACCTGCCGTAAGCATGCAGAGCGCATAATTCTCCTTATTGAAATGTTGCAGGTAACATGCTTTCCTTTATTGAAATGGTACTATATTTTTGTACATAATCATAACATGATGAGACCTAATTCTGGTAGCTCTCTTACTGAGCTTTGAAAGTTTACCCAAGTGTCCCCTGGTTAAATTGCTTATGCTTGTTACCAATGTTCTTGTAACTACTACTTATAAATCATGGTAGCAAGTAGCAACTACTTCTCCGAGGCTGTTAGTCATACAATTCATTGAGCCTGGTTGTATCTCGCCGACTAACACAATATATATGGTTGGGAAAAAGAACATATATGCTCAATATATTTTCGTTTTTTTGTGTTAGGATTCTGGTTACCCATGCTTCAAAGGTGGCCCTCGAGCGATACAGAACTTAAGAAAACGGTTCCACTTAAGCCTGACAGAAGAGGTTTGTTGTCTTAAGATTTTTAACCATTTTAGAAACTGCCTTGCATTTAATCTTGATGGTGGTTATCTGTTGGTTTCTTGCAGCAATGTGTGTCATTGGTGCTTTCCCTGATCAGCAGCAGTTTAGATGCATGGCGGACGCGGCAGTATGATTATTATCAAAGGGTTTTGAATGGTATATTGTGAATTCAGATTAGATTTGTTACCCTATCTTCGCATGTTTCGAAAAAATCAGACTAGTGGAGATTTTCATACGAAAAGATACTCGTGTTATACAAGGATGGTTTGCTATGCAATGGCATCAAAGTTTTCTACAAGATATATTTTTTTCTTAAGGGGGAAGGATGGTTCATACCCTTATGTGGCCTGTCTTATCTTGGTTTGAGGAATTTGTAATTGTATCGGCGCATATAAATATATGAAGGCTAGCAAGCAAACTCTTCCATATCATAGCTCTCTTCAGTTCTTCTGGCACTTGGTGATTACATTACTAGGAGCTACTACTATAATGCATCTGCCCATCCTCGGACATCGGATACTGTACAGAATGATTTGAACATGGACAAGACCATCAAGGTAAGAGGTAGCTCTGAAATTTGGTCTCTCCAGGTTGAATTTGCACCAGTTTAGCGTGGATAATATGATTTGGTACATTTAAAGATGCATTTTCACAATCAACTGATGGTATAAGTAAAGTTTGTGGTTTCATCAGAGTTTAATTCATGGTGTGTCTTTCCCGGTTGTAATTTCTCCCATTACATATATAGTGTTTCTCAGCAAGGAAAGTATGCTTGATTGTATCCTATGGCATTATTCTTCATCACAGTTCCTTCAGTGTGAGGTTTGTTCATTAAACACTCATATAGCAGGGTTGTTTGTTTTGGATATATTTTGTTTGAGTTAATTGTTTTACCATTTTTGGGTATTTAGGGTGAAACAATCCCTGATAAAAAACATTAACAAAGTAAACTTGTGTCGGACAGAGTCGTGAAGTTCAGGGTTGAGCTTCACGACTCCGAACGATGAGACATTTTGGGATCCATCGGACGTCGGAAGAGACCAGAACACACGGAAGAAAGGGTTTGAGTTAACTTAAGCGTTAAATTCTAATTATAAACTGTAAATCATAATATAAACCCTTAAACCTTAAAATTAATGTTTTTAATATAAATCTATATACAGATTGTTTATCAACGCTTATAATTTAATTTTATAAAATATTTTCTCAAATGTAAATACAATATTAATTTGTGTCCTTCCACTGCTCCTCCTCCTCTAGTCCTTACCCAAGCCATCTCTTGCCTTCAAGCTTCTGACAGACCAGGAAATTAAATAAGGTAATTTTCTTGCCTTCAAGCTTCTGACAGACCAGGAAATTAAATAAGGTAATTTTGAAACCCTAAACTTAGCTTATAGATTTTTTCTAGCTGTAAATTAGTTGTCATCTAATTCCGGTAAGTTAACATAAGGAGGAGCCACCGGCGCAGAAAATTAGCGGTAAAGAAGTTGTTTCGGGTACATTTTGGTATCCAAAAATCAATGCTAAACATGCATATGATTAAAGCAACTTTTGGACCAAAAAGAAATAATGGTTCATCGACTTGGTAACCCAGAAAATGTAAAACCCTATGCTTATGCTCCTCTAATCTTCTTCTCATCCTTTCAAACCCCAAACTTTTGCTTCCTTTCTTTTCTCTGTAATTTTAAATGGATTAACAGGCTATTTATTAATCCAATACCCTATCATTGGATACTTGTCTTGTGTTTTTTCTGTTTTGGGTATTTTGGAAATTGATCAAATCTCATGACTGATGGATGAAATTGTTAACTTTATGATTCGCAGAGGATAAATCGATGATGCCTCACAGAACACGTCCTATGACAGCTCTATTCGTGTTTACTGGCCTCAACGCTGTGCTGGTGTCAACCATTACTCCGGTCTATGATTTTGTCTGCTTCCTTCCTTACTGGGAGAGACGGGTTTGTTTCTTGTTACTCTTTCTTTTGCTTGTTTTCTTGCCCAAAACTCTGTTTTATTGTTGTCATATATGATGTTTTTTCTTGCCCCAAATGATCACTCTTAATGAAATAGAAATAATGTAGGATTGTTCTATGTTCACTATCAGTTCAAAGCCATTTTCTTTGTCACGGAAAATCATACTGTAATCTATCTTGGCTTGTTGATGCACATTGGACGTAAGTTGTAATCAAATATATACTGCATGTACATGGCTGATTTTTTTTTCCTGGGTTCACTTGGCTTCTACCTAAGGCTTGTGGCTTTTTCATTTGGTTTGTTTCAGCGAGAACAGCGTCGCCTAGAATGGGAAGCTTCACCAGATAAATTCCAATCATCCTGAAAGATCTCGGAGACCTCCATTGGAAATAGGTTTCTTAAGTAATTAGTACATCATCAAATGCAAAGTTTTAGGTATATTTTTCTCATTACAAGTCAGAGAAGTATAAATGCAATATCAAGGTGTTTTAAGCAACTTCCATGGATGCCATTGAAGTGGTAAAAGAAATAGCAATCGAGGTGCGCAACGTCAAATGACACTTGAACTCTTCTTTCTTAAGTTGGAATTTTCTTGTAATCAATAAGAGTGGCTTTAGCCTTATCATTGTTTGGATAAAACAGGAAACACCATGCCTTGTCCTGGAAGTTGAATTTCAAAGCTTGTTGAAATGACTGGTGGATGCTTGGTGTGCAAGTAACTCACCTGTCTATGGTTGTAGCAAGAGTAGATTTAAAATATATAAACTACCTTGGTTGGTTTTAAACTATATGTATACATTACAGTCATGTTTTCCTCTTATCTATGTTTTCATCATGCAGGGAAACTATCAAATTTTTAAAACTGAGAGCAAAAGAGAATGATTTTATATGAAATAAAATTCAGAGACTAAGAATGTGAACTGTCTTACAAAAATTAAGGTACTACAAGCTTTGCCTGCTAACGGAACTCAAATCCTATAAGAAGAAAGGGTGTTCAAGAAATGTAATTACCTATTAACTGCAGCATTATGGGATGTAACTATATTTGAGTTATGCATTTAGAACATTGGGTTGGATAGAAGCAAGGCAGCCATTGCTGAAGCTCATATTCGGGGCTCCTTCCAATTTCCATCTCGGTTTAACTTACCATACCAGCACAAATGGGGGTCCTTTCGTTCTGGCAACTCTTATGATCATATTGTGGACGGCAAGCCGAATCAGGTCACGACTATCTTATAAACCCTTTGGGCTACATACACACTCATGGTATGGATTATCATAGAAGAATTCTTCAGTCCTGAAAGCCTCTTCTCCTTTCGTTCCTGCGGCAGGACCTTTTCTTTTTCTTGGACCTCCTTTTCTACAATATGAATACAAACAATATTGAAATTCATTACAAAATATGTCATTCCATTGAACACTGAAATAAGATACCCTCGATATTAAATTACGCATATAGTTGTATTAGGTCCATCACAGGGATAGTAGAATGAGTCTCATTCTCGAAAAACAGATAACTGATAGTTGCAACATAGCTAAGCTACCTGTTTTTGTGACTTTGCCGCACAAGTTCGGAAAATTGGGATGTTTTTAGTTGTCCTTTTTCCAATTCATCAAAAAGCTTGGCAAGTCCTTTCCTGTATAAAACACCAACAATTTGAGATATGCAAACTATACTGGAATGGATGCAATACGCAGGGAAAGTTAAAACCATGCAAGCTATACTGGTTCAATTAGCTTGGTGCAGCCTAAACTATTATCTATGGCAGGAGCAAAACTTCAGAAGCCATGGGAGACGGCCGAAGGCAGCCTGAGATGTTTCTATTCGTATAAAAAATTGATATTCATGCTAGGATCATTGGTTGTAATAGCCTAAAAAATCTAGACAGTACTACAACTTTTAAATGGGGACTTTGTTAGAGAGTGCATTTGTATAGTGAATTGGGGGTATTCATCTTACATAGTTATTGTAAGACGGTTTTTTGGATGAATAAAAGTTCAATTTATAAAAAAAAAAAAACAATTTGAGATATAAGTATAGATTACTTTAATAAGAATGATAGTTCTTTCGAGGGAAAAAATCACAAAAAAAGGTTCTTATAGGGTGCCACTCAACAACACAAAGTATTTCTAGAAAAGAAGTTAAAAAAACATCTTTAAACTAGACAAACAAACAAGATAAGGCCATGCTATGCTATTTGTTACCTGTCTGGGAAGATTGTCTTCCCATGGACTAAGAATCTGCGGTGCCCCTCAATAGCTCGTGCCATTTTACCTGAATATGATGGAACAAACACATCACTTTCCACAGAAACAATGTAATCTAGTGCAACACTTTGAGTTGCATGCTTAGCAAATGAGTTCAACTCTTCCTTTGTTGCCAGTTTCTCCTGTCATCAACAAACGCACCAAGTCAAGGCGGCACCACATCCTATGGGATATTATGCACATCTAACTATTTATAACAAGGCAAAATAACAATAGCAAACCTTGAAAACTATATTTGGGAAATATGACTTGAGCTCTGAAAGGCGAGCATCACCACCATAAATTTCCCCAGATGCGACATAAATTAGTGTTGATGGAGGATAGCCAATAGCTCGAAGAAATATTCCCACTTCTTTGGGGGTTAGTGGACAAAAGCCACCTTTTCTCTGTTGAGTAGGGTTTATATCTTTCACCTTCCAATCTTTTGCGTTCTCCCTGGAAAGATATTTAGAAAAATCAGTATAAGCTAAAACACACGCACACACACTTAAGCGCCAAAAATATGACTTCTTTGGTGCTCAAATTGGTCAATTTAGTCACATTCTTCCCCGATTTTTAGTAAAGTTAACTAATAAAGCATAATTCAAAGCACAACAAGAATAAGGTGAAACCACCTAACTTTTTCCAAAATTTAGAAGAATTTAATACAAAATTTTGAAGTCTGTATATTGATACTATTATCAGGCTAGTTTATTCATACAGGTTACTTTTGTAAAATGTCTTGTTTTCAATAAGAAAATTTGGTGAAGAGAAGGATTCCTGTTAAGTTGAAAGTAAATGCATGAGCACAAAGGATAGGTTCCCACCTCATTATTCTCAGCTCTTCAGATTCTGCATCAGTCAAACCAGAAGTGCAACCAGTAAACGCAAGCAGTTCTTTCTCATATCTTAAGTGAAGTGCAATGTATTTTCCACTCTGTGTTCTCAGACGATCCACCAGCTCCTGTGGTGTCACCATCATGCATATTCAGACCACAATATAAAAGGAAGTCCCATGGGAGATCTCTAAATCAATCAATAATAAAATCAAACATGAATGTTGTTTGTTCAGCTTATTATATTCTAGCATTGCATGATTAATTTGTTATAAGATCCTAAATTCTTGCTGCATTTTTAAAGCTTTTTATGCCTTTTATTTCATGTGCATGGCAGTAAACTAATAGGGGCATAAACACCAAAGAGTAGCAATTCACCTTTCCTAAGCTCTCAATGGGGGGAATGAAGCGGAGAGCATGGAACATAGCACGACATCTCAACCTCTGTATGTCAAGAGGAAGATTATTGTTCGCAAGTCTAGAATCTGATTTAACAACATGGATAACCTGCAAATGTTTCTTGATCAGCATCCTTGGAATTAAAACTTACTGTAATATTTGATGGTTGCATCACTCATAGGCATGATATTTATCGGATTGTCAAGAATGGTATGAGAGCATTTGAAGAACTTTGCCTTGATATTAAGCTACCTATAAATTATTTTAGTAATAGAATGCATTCTTTTCTACTTGGTATAACTGCATTAAACAAAACGTTAAGTCAAACAGATTGCATGCCATCATCACTGCAGATCAATCACATCGAGGAGGGCATCTAAAACAGACCACAACCAAAAACAAATAATGCCAACAAGTAGATACCTGATACTCGTTCCACAGCTGTGTCATTTCTTTGTAGTAACCCACGTTAGACCCGGAAGTAAACTGCTTTTCAACCCGGGGAACAAGTTCAAGTTCCTTCGGAAGCTCCTTAAGAATCCTCACATCTTTTTGTAAAGTTGTGATGAAATGAAGCTCATCAAATATATCAGAAAATGTACTGTTCCATTCAAGATAAGAGACCTCAAATAAATATAGGAAACTAGATAAGACCAGAACAATTACAGACTTTGATGGTGTTGAAAGAGCAACAAATGAGAATACCTTGAGTCATGCCAGGAGGATTGTGTATCCAGCTTTGGAATAACTAAGGTTGCATTCATTATGTGTGCCACAGCCACCATGTCTGATATCTACAAGAGAATGGTTACCAAAGTTTTGGGCAATGAACTGACCATCTAACATCCATTAACCTTGAGAGCATACAATGATGGATTGTAGAGCTAACAAATCCACTCAATCAAATACACGAAACTTGAAAGCAAACAACAACAGGTTGTAGAGCTAATAAATGCACTCCATGAAATACAAGATGAAGTCAAATAGATTATACATCAAGAGAAATCTTTTGTGATGCGCCAACCGTTAACAGCTTACAACAACTATAGTTATACCCCTAAAATCAAAGTAACGTAGCAATGTAGTACATTGTACAACGCTAACATACATGAAGATGAGCACAATTATTAACTGCATAAACTCCATAAAGCTTAGAAAATTCTATGATAGGTGGCAAAAACTATCTTAACCATTCAAGCAAATTTCTAATTCTATCAAATCACTAATCGTAGAATGTGGCTGAATGTAAGAAAAAGATATAAGAAAACATACCCCAGTGCGCATTTGATTCAACCCTCCATCACATTCCATTGTTAAATATCGGTCAGTTCCGTACGTAGCTGACATAGCATTAAACGGAATTGGTGAAAACTAGACATTGAGTAAAACTAAAATTATGCTAGAATTGAGCACAGGAATTAGAGGAGAACAAATATATTTCTAGATTTTTACCTATATATCTGCTGGTAGGATGGGCACACGCACGTAAGCCACGGCTAGGAGGAGGAATCCAAAGTTCTTCATCACTTATCTGCATAACTCAAAAAGAAATTATAGAAGCAATTTATCCAGAAATAAATCACACATTTAATAGTAAGAACAATGCTTGTAAATAGGGCAAAAAGACAATGACCCATCTTTGAAAAGCCTAAAAAATGGCCACCCATTAAAAGAAACAGAAGAAATATTGGATCACAGACCTGGAGAGATATTGGGTTGAATTGATCATCCTCAATGTTACCAGCATTGAAGACAAAAATGAAGATGGAAAAAGCAAATAGCAAGAAGATGTAAAGAGCAATGGCCCTGGGGGATTTTCTAGAGATGAATTTGATTGTTGTTGAAACGTTTTTCATAAGGGATGAACCTCTATGGTTAAACATTCCAACCAGCTGATCTCCGGCTTCACTTTCTCTGTTTCCGCCATGGGTATTATATATAATTCAACACTCTGATTAAAAAGCGGGAAATTCTGAGGAAAACGAACTTAATATTCGGAATACTGTAAATTTAAGGCAAATGAATATAAACCGTTGAATGAGAATGAAAGAGAAAAAAAAATATCGGTGAAGGTGGTTGTTAACCTGTAAAAAGGGAAAGGTAGAGAGGTTCATGTAATCTATTAATGGAAGGAAAAATAAACTCGGTAAAACCATTATTCTAGTCACTGTACTAAGTCTTAGATTACATTTTGGACACTCTATAGAATAGACAAACAGATTGGTCCTTGTATTATTTCAAAATGAGTTAATTGGTCCCTTAAAGTTTTCATCTTTTTCAAAGGATCATGTCTGAATCAACCCTGGCTGATATTAAGGAGTTTTATTAGTACATTGGTGTGTCTTTGAAGTGTTGTTTGTCTTCTAATTAGTTAGGAATCGGATTTTGATTTTACTTCATGTCCTCACAAAAATTCCTACATCAAAGGAAAGCAGTTGTCACGCTTCACAAACAAAAGGCTAAACATTCAATCCCAGGTGACCCCACCATCCAAATAGGCACGCCATACCAAAAACACTGAATACCAAGGTAATAACAAAATAGGACACTAAAATCTCTCATTCTTTGATCAGACAGACGATTTGATATCAAAAATGAAAGGGGCTAATCTCTATCGCCTCCTCATTCCTCGTCCCCGGCCAGGGAAGCCACCTCCACGCCCTCTGCCACCCATGGCGCTTGCAGCAGCTTCTCCTTGTGCACTCTCCGACTGCAAAATTGAAAGCAATTAAGGAGAGTTACAGCTACAGAATTGCATGGGAACACATCGAGGCCGACAAGTAGTTCTGGTCTTCTGGACATAATGTAGCTCACTACTAAAATAGATAGAATTTATGACATCTATATTCAAATAAAGCAAGAATAATGCTATGTAGTTGAAAGTCCGAGTTTCCTAGATGGATACTAATGATGGTACTCATTAAGGCAGGCTTCCAATTTCAGTTTTACTGTAATTTTAAACTCTAGGAGATTTCCTAAAGATGGGTGATTGAAAAAATCAACATTGTATCTATCATCGACTTAATTTTTCCTCTCCCAACATTTATCCATAGTTTCTGCTCCATGTTTTTTAATGGTATTAAGACTTAAGATTTTATTAAGGACGGTTTCAGATGATCAAGAAAGAAAATAACTAGATAAATAAACTAACTCTCATTTGTACTTTCTAGTCAATTTTTGAGCAGAAAACAACCAGAGAATTCAGAACCAAAAATTCAAATATATTTTGTTGACTAGCATTACAAGATATACGGATGACACAGACAAGAGAAAATGATAAACCACGGAATATAAAAAAGCACGCATGCATTGCTAGACAGGGAACAATGCAGTACCTTGGGATTCTTAACAGTCTCATCTACACTTAGAATAAGACATGCAGCCTCAGTTGCAGCATTGATGGCATTGATCTGTCAACAATCATTTTAGATAGCAGAGGCACAAAAATTTACGAAAATTAAGATTTGCACAGAACTAAAATGTACAGAATATTAGTTGGAAATTGATCAAGCCACCTTCACAACTGATGGCTCCCACACAAAGTTTGCAAATGAATCTGCTATTCCACCAGTGTTGATGTTCACTCCATAAGGTGCACCCTCACCTACCAGAACCTAAAACAGTTAAAAGGAGAATCTTTCACCAATAACATTAGGAAACAATTATTAAAAGAGATTTTGAAAAGAATAAAACCAGATGGAAGTGCATGCTTCTGTCTTAATTTGTTCAACACATCAGTTGCATCAAAACCAGCATTGTCACAAAGCTGCCGTGGGATGACCTGCAGATGAAAAGAAACATCAAGATGACAAATATTTGCTCCATAGTTTAGTTGCAGAAGTTTCATCTTGATAGAAGGCAAAATTACATCCTTCCCAAATAAACTGTTCTCGTGATAAAAATTGTTTCTATACATTCATGAGGAAGTCAAACTACAGAGAAGCATTATACAGTGATCTCCAAATAAAAGCATACACAATGACAATAAACTATATATATGAAATTTTCTCACGGATATATCAAATATACTTTTTTCTGGTAATAATTCACACAACATGCTCCCTTTGACAAGAAAATAAATTCAAATTTGCGTATCCATATTCAAGAAAAACAAACTGATAATTCAAAAGGTTCAGCAAAATCAAGAAGTGAAACTTTAGCATAAAATCAATGCTGTGGCCTGTCTACATGTGTATACGCATGTATGGCAATGACATATTTTGTATAAAAAAAATCAAAAACAACTTTTTTCCTTTTATCTTTGGAAGAGGCGAAAGCCTAAGGGAAAACTGGGGAAGGGAGCTTCACAAGTTTTAGGGACCAAGACCCAGCTTTGCAAGAATCTATCACCTAAGGAAGATAGATGGTGAATTGGGCTACAGCCAGGAAGAAAACACAAGAGCAGAAACACCTACCTCAAGTGCTTTTGCATAAGAGTTGATAAAAAGTTGAGATTTCCCAGCTATTGTGCGTGCATGCTGCCTCAAGTATCGACTTATCTCCATCTACAAGCAAAAGCAAGTTCCACATATAGAGATAAAAAATTGTCTACGAATACGCTTAAAAATTCACCAGTTATTGTAAATGCATACATCTATCGCACCACCTCCAGGAACCACATTAGAGTTCTTCAAAGCTCTTCTAACAATCATAATTGCATCATGCAAGCTCCTCTCAGCTTCTTCAATGAACTGAAAATAACAATGCATATAGTCTCCAGCATCAGCATGAAAAAGTAATACACGTTAATAACTATCACTAGTAAAAACATGAAAACCTGATCAGCTCCTCCACGTAGAACTATGGTAGCTGTCCGTCCGGATGGGCAACCACTGAATATATTAAACCGTTCATTTCCAACCTGCTTTTCCTCAAAAACCTCGCATGTTCCCAGAACCTTCAAAACAACACAGAAGGAATTTAAATTCAAAAGGTTCAATAAGCCCTGAGGAAAAGGTTAAACTGGGGGGTGGCTGCATTTCCATAGGTATATATAAACCTCATCAATTATGTTGTTCACAGTTGTTTGTATGGTTCCACCAGCTGCAGCAGCCACCCGGTTAAGATCTTCCTCAGCTACACGACCAGCACAAAAAATATCTCTGTCTGCAAAATACTGCCAAGTGCCAACAGACATTAAGGACAATAAAACTTGAGAGAGAATAAAAACTCGTCATAATTACTGAAAAACATCACTCTGAGTTCCATGTAAAAGAAAAATTGTCAATAGACAGAACATGGGAGCTAGAAAGAAATAGATATGTCAGAACTATGAAGTCTCAAATAAGAACATGCACATGACTACATTATCATTTTTACAAGGCCCAATGAAAGAATTCATACAAGCAGGTAACAAAGTAGCCAGAGAGATGGCCATAGTTTTTTCATAGTCACCAGATAAAACTTATTTTCACAACCAAAAATATGTATCAACTCAATTTAGTTGGAACATAACCCCAAAAGGAAAACGCTTTATAAAGACCGCTAGTTATGAATAGTTTAAGAGACATGTTTTAAGAAAGTAAAAATGCATAGTTTACGAACATGGCAAAATCTCACACCTGTGTTGCTAAATCACCAATAGCCAACCGTGAAAGTACAATTTTTGCACCACTCTTCACACATTTATCCAATTTGTCATAAATGATATTCCATTCCGCATCAACAATTGACTGATACTGTGATGGATCTGAAAGTCTGAAGCATATACAAAAGGTAGAGTCAATATTGACTATGAAAAAATAGCTCAAATCAGAGATAGCAAAAACTACCACCTTATCTCAGCATTTTCTTTCTCGGATTTCAGTTCCAACTCAATGTTTAACAGAAGTATTTTGGGATTTAAAAACTTCTTTGGCTGCTGTTCAAAACCAGCATATGAAAATGTCTTTTTAAAGGCAACACCATTAACCAAAAAGGAGTCCCTCATATTACCACCAGGAACCTTGAGAAAGAAAAATAATAATAATAATCAGTTTTAGATGCGACAGATATTTGATACAAGAAACATAAAATCTAGAGTCATAATTTCAACCTTATAAAAATCAAAGTCAAATCGATGCACACCTCATTTACTAACGGTACATTGCAAGTCGACATTGACACTTACATGAAGCTAACTCACTAATGGATGATAATCTAAACATAAAGAACAGCCAAGTGCTACACACATCTAGAAAGTAGATTGTGCAATATAAGACACACTGGATCCAAAATATCATTCCACAACAAAATTAATGGCATCATTTCAAAAGACCAAAGTATAAAAAAACAGGGGGGGGATCAAAAAGGATCAAAAATAAGGCATGAAAAGAAAATTACCTTCTTAATTCCAATCATATTTAATCTATCTTCATTGCCAATCGCAACAACAGCATCCACAACCATTGATGCAAAAAACTCCTTTTCTCCACCAATGAGTTTCGAAGAAAGTGTTGTTGCAGCACATTTAGCTAATAAACTTTTCTTCTCTTCTAGACTCTTCCCCTCTATACTAACAGCCAATTCTTTGATCTTCTCAATTGCCTGCCCATTGCAAATCATTCAGTATAAACAGACACGTAAAAATTACAGCAACATTTAAACCCTTATAGGGGGCAGGAAATAAACTCACCAAATTGCAAGCAGCTCGATAACTGCGAATAAGATTTTGAGGGTGAACTCCATCCTCGACAAAAGGCTTGGCCTCTTTTAAAAATTCTCCAGCTAGCAGTACAACAGTTGTAGTACCATCACCAACCTGCAAGATACAAGCACAGAGTTACTTATA
Source organism: Abelmoschus esculentus (assembly GCA_035048815.1). Taxonomy (NCBI): domain Eukaryota; kingdom Viridiplantae; phylum Streptophyta; class Magnoliopsida; order Malvales; family Malvaceae; genus Abelmoschus; species Abelmoschus esculentus. The sequence goes on from JAUCBN010000005.1 coordinate 23,080,816, forward strand.
TCATTTGAATAGCACATAAAAACAGTGGATCTCAATAACATCAATACCTTTAAGCAGATTCATGATGCTAATCGAATCCCAATGTCCTAGCGACTATTGGAACTAAAACTTACCTAAAACTGGAGAAAAGGATTCGGAATCTACAACAAAACAAAAGGGGTAAAAGAAAATGAATAGTGAGCGTGACCTCAGAGTCCTGAGACTTGGCTATATCTACGAGGATCTTGGCTGCAGGATGAACAATATCCAGCAGCTTCATGATGGTGGCGCCATCGTTGGAAATGGTGACATTTCCTTTGTCATCGTGGATGAGCTTGTCCATGCCCCTGGGACCCAGAGTCGTTCTAACCACATCAGCCACGGCCGTGCAAGCATTTATGTTGCTGACTAGCTGCGCCTTCCCCTGGGACGTGTCCGTCCCTTCTTTCAAAAGAATGATTTGAGGTTGCTGAAATGAAAAAGAAAGAGATTTACTAGAGGTTATAAAGATATTCAATGCACTAAGAAAAATGAGAGAAGACAAGTGAAGTTACCAGCATGGACGCCATTGTTGCTAGGGTTTTGCTTTTTTTTTTTTTGGAGGAAGAGAGGAGCAGAGTGAGTGAGAAAGAAAAAAAGAAAGTATTCGAATTCTTTCCTAAGCTTTTTTTAGGGTTTCAAGTTTTTATCTCTTTGAGAAGGCGATTGGGCTTAAATGAAAGAAATTATTTCGGCTAAAATTTGGGCTTCTTTTATATCTCTTCTAGTTTATGACCCAACTTCATAAAGCTTATCACTTGGCGGCACAACACAGACAGTTTCTCCGGTAGTAATCAAAGTTTGGATTTTTATTTCTAAGAACAGAAAAAAAAAAAAAAAATCCCAGTTTTCTTCCATGGCAGTCTCCACTTCTTTTCTACCCATCATCTCATTTGGTCCAATCTCATCATGTTCATCATCATTTTTAAGTCGTACTCCTGTAAAAACCCATCACCAAGATAGCTTAATCATGAGTCAGCAGCGCTCATTTAGACGGATAGTTATCAACTGTTCGGCTTCTTCTGAGCTGGGTTCCTCCCCAGACCCCATGAACTCTAGGTTGGTCTCATCGTTTCTTCTTTGTTTATGCCTTTTGGATTTTTGTCAAAAAAATCTCTGGAGCAGTAGGAGTTTGTCTTAGCCTTTGAGTGTTGATGCTCAGTGTGGGTCTTGTAGTCGTATACTCGTATTGTTAGAATTTGATGAAGTATTCAATGTTATGTACCTGTGCTGATAATTCTGTTATAATTCTTATAACAAATAGGTATCAAAAGTGGAAATTCCAAATTTCTTGTACTTCTATATTGGATGTCAGTAGAAATCGGAAAATATTGGAAATGGATTGGCTTTAAACAATATCTTTTGATTTTTGTAAATCCTTTTTCAGTTGCAGAGTCTCTATAAAAAGTTGAAATTACTATGACTAATGTTAAAAGTGCGATGGAATCGTCGTTGTGAAGAAACTACATTTTATGGTGGACTTTAGCCATGTAAAACAATGACTTTTTACTTCCTAATAGTCATATTATTCTCTCAAGTATAATAAAGTAGCATTTGGAGTTATGTTGTATCAGTTGGATGTCCAAAACCATCCCTGTTATATGTTAAACCCATTCAATGTTGTATGGTCTCAGTCTTGAGCTATGTTGGTTGGTGCTTTCACGTGCATAAGGAATCATTTTATGGACCACCTCATATTTAATACTTGAGACTGATTTTCTCCTTGGGTGATCCTGTGGTTGATGAATCATTATTGATTTCCTTTTTTTAGCTCACTGAGTATGCTATTATAATCTTTCATGCTTGAGAGTTCAATCTCTCATCGCTGTTTTGAGGATTACTGAATCGAAATTTTTTGATTCATACGCGTGAAGTTTGATTGTAGTTTAAAAGTGGATGTTTGATTTTCACCCCCATGGTTTGCTGAACATTTTTAACTACCTTGTTTTAGCAGGCATAATCACATGCCATCCATGGATCTGTTTGGAATGCAAATGAATGACAAACCATCTTATAAATGGAAAAGGGTTTTGCTTAAAGTTAGTGGAGAAGCACTTGCAGGCGATCAGTCTCAAAACATTGACCCAAAGGTTGTGATGTGAATATTGTTTTAGTTTGTGTATTATATTTTCTTTCTTGATAATAACTGAAATATGAAGTGTCTGCTTGTATACAGATTACGATGGCTATTGCAAGGGAGGTTGCATCTGTGACTCGCTTGGGCATTGAGGCCAGTCTGAAGCCCTTTCTTCCATTTATATACTTTTTGCCTTTTTCATTCTTCTCTAATCCTCTTAAGATTGATTGTGGGATTCATAAAGAAGTCTGAGTAGGATAAACAATTCATATTACAAAATAAAATGACATCAGTCTTGATTGTTAATGAAGTTGAGCAGGTTATAAATTAAACATGTAACTTGATAATTGCTTTAAATGAAATTATTAAAGTATTCTGGGAGAACATTGCTTAGCAAGAAAGAGTTGCATGTTGCTTGTATGGGCTTGCTAACTGAAAGGGATTAGAAACAACACTGTGTGATTCTTTTATATTTCAATGATTTTAAGTACCTGTTCACAGGTTGCAATTGTGGTTGGTGGGGGTAATATTTTTCGTGGATCCTCTTGGGCTGGTTCAAGTGGGCTTGACCGTTCATCTGCTGACTACATTGGGTAAATGTTTTATTTTGTTTGATGTTTTTCTTTTTTGTTTCAGAAGTCTTTTTGTTTCTTTTACCGAGACAGTATTTCCTCGATTGACCCTTTACGGTACTTCATGGTACTCCTTTATTGTAGTTATATATTTTTTATACCTTAGAGACAATTTCTTACTTCAGAGCGAAATGAAATGTGTAGGAAGAAAAAAGAAAAGAAAACCGTGATCGGGACTGTTAAAGTTGCAAAAGCCGTTTGAATTTTTATTTTATACATTGGAAGAACCTGATCTTTTATTAAAAGACTAGAAAAGAATAACTGAAAGAAAGAGATGGTTATTCATCAAAATTATAATCTTGTCTCTCTTATGCATATTATTGCTGCGTTGTTTTACTAGAATGTTAGCAACCGTAATGAATGCTATATTTCTTCAAGCAACAATGGAGAGTATTGGCATTCCAACACGTGTCCAAACTGCATTCCGTATGTCAGAGGTTGCAGAGCCATATATACGTAGAAGGGCTGTTAGGCATTTGGAGAAAGGAAGGGTTGTCATTTTTGCAGCTGGAACTGGTAATCCGTTCTTCACCACAGATACTGCTGCATCCCTTCGTTGTGCAGAAAGTAAGTGATTTTTTCTTCAGTCGAAATTAGGAGCTCAAAACTCTGCTTGAGCTTGATCGAGTTCCATCTTTAAAGCTCCAACTAAATTGGAGCTAAATATCGAAGTGCTCAAGCTCACTCTAGTACGCTATTTTTCCCATTAAGTACAAGCTGAATTCCCAACTTTGACCACAATTGTTTGTGCTCAAGCTCGAATTTGAATTGTCCTTTTTATACTAACTAAAACAATATATATTAGGGAAAAAGGCTCATTTTATCTCACAAATTACTCAAGCAGGGCATTGGGATGTGCAGATTGGCTTGTTCAATAACACAAGCTGCTTGAGCTTGGCTTGACAATTGTTCAACTAAATTCAATTTATTTTCTAGCCAAACCCGAAGCTTGTGAGCACAATGACTGTTTACACCCCTTGCTGGAAAGTATATTGACATAGGATGGAAATATATCCCAAGTCCACTGACACTTTTGAACTGCACTATATATAAATCTTGCACAAATAAATTTTGTTGGAAGTGTTAACAGACTTAAAATGGGAATTTGTTTAACTTATGTTTTTTCAGTAAATGTTCTGTTAATGCCAAGATAATGCTATCCTTTGGAATAAAATTAATGTTCTATTTTTTGGCCCAGTCAATGCAGAGGTTGTGCTGAAAGCCACGAATGTTGATGGGGTTTACGATGATGATCCTAGGCGTAATCCAAATGCTCATCTTCATGATACACTAACTTATCAGGAGGTGACTTCTAAAGATCTCTCTGTCATGGACATGACCGCCATTACTCTGTGCCAAGAAAATAACATTCCTGGTATGCTTGAACTCTATAATCTGCATAGAAACAAATGCGACTTAGAAGTGGCTTATGTTTTGGATTTCTAAACTGGCCAAGTGAGTAAACTGAAGGGAATAGGAGTTAATTTATCTAAGTGTCTTTCTTTCAATGCAGTTGTTGTCTTCAATTTAAACAAACCGGGTAACATCTCAAAAGCAATAAAGGGAGAGAGAGTTGGTACATTGATTGGAGGAACATCGAACTCAACTGTGGCAAGGACATGAAGATATCCAGTGCAGTTTCCTAACATGTAGCGACTTCTCCTTCTTTGCTTTTCATTTTTTGAGAAAAAAAAAAGGTATTTGATGGTTTTTCATTGCTTGAGCATGCCGAGAGTTTTCATTTGAAAACCTAGAAGAAAACCATGATTATCATCATTGTTGATTTCATACATAAATATGTGGAATGTTGTCTTATTCGAACATTGTAGCAATCTCAATCAAACAAGTCATTCTTCAATGACTTTTGACATGTTTTTAACCATAATTGTTTAATGTTTGAGGTAAGAAGCTGTAACTTGTGAGGGACACAAGGATAAAGTACTATGTTTTTGCTTCTTATTTGTATAATTGTATTCCTATATCATCTGTACATTTTACCTGTGCAAGAGATCTAAGGTTTAAAGATGACGAATTAGAGTTCATTGGAGCCCTAGCTGCTAACCAAACTCCAGGTTATTTCATTATGTCAATTGCTTTGGCTCTCAACATTTTAACTGTGAAAAACTGTCTTGTTTTTACGTTGACGCCTTCTCGATTTTGAATGCATCACAGGTTTTCAACCCCCTGGTTCCAGAAATCGGAGACGGAAAGGTATAACTTGTACAAATCTGTACTATTATTTAAACATAACCATTTACTCAAGCATACATTCCCCCCCCCCCCCCCAAAAAAAAAAAAAAAAAAAAAAATCAATTTTTTAAAGGAACCGTGTGGTGTTAACATCGCCGGTGGCTACCTCCTGCTTCTCTGCAAATAGTATCCATGTTTATATTTATGTCAAAGAAAGTATCTATGGTTTCTTAGGTTCTTGTGGAAAATGGAACAAAACTCCATAATAATTGAGAAATAGACCACCACAATGCACTGTGGGAACAAAGTTGAGAAATATATACAATGCATACACATATTTTCCAGATTTTGGGGTCAGTTCAAGCTTAAGAGGAATAATCAGCAGGTTAGGCCAAAAATGTACTGAATAAATTCGAATGTCATCACAGTAGGAGCTACTATTGAACAGATATCCTGTAAGTTTAGAATCTTACTATGATTGGAAGTTGGAATCTGGGGATCTTTCCCTTTTTCTTCTTCCTCTTCTTTTTCAATATAGTGAATATGAATATGAACAAACATTCTGTCATCATAATTAGTCTCCATTATTCCAATAAATAATCAAATTTTACAATTCAAATCCAAATACTCAATAAATTAGAAAAAAAAATACAGACACAAAGCCCTTGAAAACAAAGTTGCCATCCTAAACCCTAAATTTTCTAAATATCAGTGTACTATATATGAGAAAGAAGTTAGTGCTTTGTGGCATTATTAACATTATCACAATTTGATGAAGTCCCTGAATCTAATCTATTAATAGAATTCCCAAATTTGAAAACCCAAAATTTGATTCAGATATTGAAAAAGAATTTGCTAAAAGTTCCAAATTTGAGCAAAAAGATCGTAGTTTGGAGAAGAAATTAAAGGCGACATCATGAACCCACTTCCATGTATCATCGGGCTCCAATCATGCCAAGGCGACATCATTCTCGCATCCGAAGCTGGTGTAAAGAAAGTCCCCATCGATACCGCCGGCAACGTCTCCGGTGCAGGCGAAAGTATCCCTGTCGGCGGTCGAATCAGACTCTCGTCCATCCCGCCTTCCCCCATAATCCCCGAGTCCACAATCTTCTCTCTCGGGATCGGGCTCGCCTTCTCCGTCATTGCCAACCTTGCCGCCGGGGATACGTCGCCGCCGCTATAGAAATCTCCGGATGAAAGACCCGTGTAGCGTTGGACGATGGACATGAACTCAGATTCGTTGGCGTGGATGACTTTGGGTGAGACGGCATAGATGATCACCGGATGACGCCGCTGATCTGCTGCAGCAACAACTAGCTGTGGTCCGGCAGCGGCGGCGTGGTGGGTGAGGTGGTTTTCTGATTCTGTGTGAATCTTTGCTGACTCTGAGTGGGGCAGGGCGTGGACCTTGGATTTGTAGCTGACGCTTTGGGGTTGTCCCGCCGGCGGGAAATTGTGAATCCATAACAGCTGATGATCGTCGAAGGAAGTTCTTTCTTCCGGGAAGAAGTAGAATGGAAATAAATGAGCAGACTTGTTGGTCGATGCAGTTGAAGTGAAATCATTTTGAACACACTTTGTGGCAAAATTATTTGACTTTGGAAAACACGAAGAAACGAAAAGTCAACGCAAATAATATTTATTTTTCTTCTAAATTAATTAATTTATAATCTTTCTCCATCACAACTCATACTTAAACTTCACATTAAGGAAGATACGTTGAAAATTATTGGCTCCCTATTTTTTTAAGTGATTCGAATTCAAATATTATATTTATAAACTTATTAAAATTTAATCTCCTCTTCTCACAATGATTGATTTGGTCATAACACAATAATCGGCTACAAAGATGGCTCACAACTCACTAGAGAATGTTAACACATGATAATTAGTTCTATAATGGGAAATCATAATCACCATTAAAAAAATATTTAAAGCTGTTTTCTATAATTACTATTTATAATTATTATGTTTTATAATAAATTTTATAAATAAAGAAAACATCCTCAATGATCATAGTACCCTCAAAATTCTAAATTCTTGTATAATACAATAATATTTTTATAATTTTTATTAAAATATAATCGTAGTCTCAAAATTTTAAAATTTTATATCTTCGGTTTCTAATTTAACTTGCTAAAAGTTTAGCTTATAAATATAAAATCTTTGGTCCGTTCCTTGTCGATCCATTGCATCCTCTTGCTGGATACCACCATTACCAAACCACTATTTTTAGCAAACTCAGTAATAAGATCCCATAGCCCAAACCCGAAACCCGATCCACTAACAATCCATCAGTAACCCATCACCCAAAGACCCGTCTTTCAAAAAAACAAGCCTGCAAAAAAAACTCAAACCTCAATACCAAAGAAGTGTAATAGATTCAAACAGAATATTATGTTTCTTTTAATATTTTTTACGATAAAATTTTACTCATAATAAATTTAGAATTTATTAATTAAAGGAGAAAAGGTATCAACTATATATTCTTTAATATTTTATAAAATATAAATTGAAAAATAATTTAAAATACTAAATACGTAATGTTTTTATAATTTCGTTCAGAAATGATATCTTTTAAGTCAAAATATCAAGTTAAATGTTCTTCTTTTATTTTTTTTTATCGTGCAATAAACATGAGGTTGATGTAAGTAATTGGTTCGTCGATTTTTATTTTTTATTTTTTAAACAATTTATATATTTTATAAATTATGTCTATTTTATGGTGGTATATGTTTTGGATTCGTTAGGGGTGTTCATTACCGGGTATCCGGTTCCTCCGGTCATAAAAATTTGGCCCGTATCCTGATTCATTTAAATGGGTATTTGTTATCGGTACCCATAAAACCCGAGTACCCCGTTTACAATTTTTATTTTTTTATTTTTTATTTTAAACATATAAATTTTAAAATTTTATAATACATAACTAAATATAAAAATAAGTGAAACCACCACTCAACTGAAATACCCACTATTAATTATAAATTTGTCCCTCCATTTTCTTAGGACAGTTTAAATTCCTTTACATTAATAGCCATTGGTTGTGGTTATAAATACAACTGAAATATTTAGGATTTTATTACAACCACCACTCAAATTTTGGGGGATGGGGGTGATTTGTCTTTTCAGATACATCTAAACAGTCATTGTATTATAATTAATAGCGTATTTAATCATTCTTTAATGAATTTGAGTAACTTTCTTTATCTGAAACCATGTAATTTAATTTTGGGTAAAATACACATTGTCACTCAACTTTTAGATCACTTTAATTTTGGCCACCAAACTTTTAAAAGTTACAATACAATTATTAGATAACTCATTTCCCCACGTCATTTGTGGTCAAACCAATAAAAATGAGTAGTTATTTAGAAGTTTTTTTTACATAGATAAACCTTACTGGTTGGTACCACATGTAACATGGTAAGCCAGGACTAAGGGTGCTTATCAAGTGAGTCGATCGCGAGTTGGACAGTGGTCGACTCATGCTTGTTAAAAAATTTTATTGCTCAATTCGACTCGTTACTCGTTATTTTAAATTTTATTGATCAATTGTCATCATCTTTATTATTTGGCTAGTATTTACCGTGACATTTAATTTTTGGACAATTATTATGAACAAGATACCCTATTAGTATTTGAATAATTATATGAAACATATAATTAAATTTATCGATAAATTTATTAAAGACAATAATTTTAATTTATAAGAGTCTATCGTCACATCTAAAAAGAGATATGGTCTTTAATCTTACATCGAAATTTTTTAAAATATATAAACAATTACGTAAAATATCTTATAATAGCCTGTTATGAAACACACTAGCACCAATATGTATGGGTATAATAAAGTATGTTTTAACCATCCATTTGTGTAGGAAATGAAGGGTATAATGGGCATACAGCCTTAACCAAAATTTATTACACTAAAAGTCTATATAAATGGCAAGCACACAGCAACTTAAATCCACCGTCTCTAGGACTAGAATCTCACCCTCATCTCTGTTTATCATTGTCTTTTCCGATTCGGTTTGGCTTATTTTCAAAGACCATGACGAAGCCTCCTCCGAGTTCCCAGATATTGGGGTTGAAGAAAGGGCCGTGGACTCCAGAAGAAGACCAGAAACTCTCGTCTTACATCCGAGTTTTTCAAAAGAGTAACGTGGCTAGTCATTGTACTCAAAAACTTATTGGTAATTTATGATTTTTATAATTTTTAAATTTTTATTGTAACACCCGACCCGGATGTCACAATGGGCCTCCAGCTCAAAACTCATATTTCAAAATTTTTTTTAAAAGTTCAATAATAAAAATCACGTAAAGTTCAAAACCACTTAGATAGTCCACTTAAATTAAAACAAGCCCAAAATAATTCAAAGTAAGTCGGAGCTCTAAAATATATTACGGACTATTTTAAAAATATTCGACCCAAATAAAATAACAGAGTTGCAATACATATAGGGTTCGACATAGTATTAAGCCCACTGCATCTAAATAACTGTACTCTGACAACACGGTCGATGCTGAAAGTCCAAACCTTGATGGTGCTCCACGAATCTCGCTCCACCTAACCTACGCACGAAAACAGATTTCGAACGCTGAGCCACACAAGCTCAGTGGATATGCCAAACTCGGCCAACCTCATGCATATCAAAGCAGTAAAGCATGTCATATAAATCACATGCATGGTATGAAGGTCTAGCATGCTTGCCTATCACATGGCATAAATGAATGTATACTATCGCACACAGCATATACAATCGTATAAGTCAACACACAAGAGCGAGGCCCGCGTCCACACAGCATCGGGATCCTACACTCAGGATTGAGGCCACCCTCAAATCCTATGCCCGGAATGTTACATCGGACATCTTCGAACGAGGCCGCCCAACGTTCGGAAAAGGGTGGAGGCCGCCCAACCAACCCTATGCTCGAAATGTTACATCGAACATCTTCGAGTGAGGCCGCCCAACACTCGAAATAAAAGTCTTCAATCATCACCCGGCATGTTACATCGGATGGCCTTCAACGTGTTGCAACACTTATGGATATCCGGATTTCCAACACAAAGGACTCAACCCACACAAACGATCCACCTAGGATCTATCACAACAAGACATATTAATCCTTATCATACTTAAGTCTTTCGGGGTTATGATTATCAATCTTAGTTCGATAATTCATTTCATAGCTTTTAGGTTAGAGTAATTATTTGTTAAGATCACCGAGCCCCAAAACTCTATTCAAACTTAACCAAATTACACAGGGGTATCGATACCAGTATCGATACCACCTGTCCAAAGTCAAAGTCAACAGAAGAATGGAGGATTGTTCGATACAGGTATCGATACCAGAAAGTTTCTGGAATCCTCTGTATCGAAACGTGGTTTGATATCGTTGATCACTTCAAAAGTCAACAGAAAGGGGGGACTCGTATCGAAACATGGTTCGATACCAAAAATTTTCTAGAACCCTCGATATCAAAACAGGGTTCGATACCAAAAAGTTTCTGGAGCCCTCGGTATCGAAGCATGGTTCGATACCCCTGGACAACAAGCCAAAATATACTCATAGGTATCAATATCGGTAGCCCGAGTATCGATACCCCCTGCACTAAGGACGGTTTTACACTTAGAATTTCTAGATTTTCAACCCAAAACTTAATCTAATCGATCCTAAAGTGTTCCTACTCAATATTAATGGTGTTTAGAGTGTTTTAACACCAATTTCCAACCCTTAATCACATTAATACGGATTTCATCATTAATGACCCATTTACAAGCAATCAAGCAAGACAACACACATACATGATTTTCTCTACATGTCATGCATTCTACCATGAATGAATGATGAAGAAGGAGTTGGGAGTACCAACCTCAAGCAAAAACAACAACAAAACGAGCTTCCCTCTCTTCCTCAAGCTTTTCCCCCTCCAAAGCTAGTTGATGGCTCACAAGCCTCTTTCTCTACAAGGGAAGATGAAGAACGGGTTAGGCACACCTTGAGAAAGATTTTAGAAGCTTAAAACACTAAAAGAGTACAGATTTAAGCCTCTAAAAACTTGTTCCCGAACTCAAGCTAAAATCCTCATAAAACCCATCTCTTCACTAAGCTAGCTCATCCCTAACTTGTTTTGTAGATCCTTGGAAGCCCTACAACCTTCCTTCCTACCCAGAAACGAGATCCTTCATCAAACCGATAAAAACCTCACCTTTTTGTTCTCCTTTATCTTGCTACAAGGATGAAGAGGATGAAGGAAAAGGGGGGAAGATGAGCTCACTCTGCAGGAGAAATTAACCCCTCTACACCCCTCTTTGTCATCTAAAAGGCATTTACGAAAGTGTCCTCACCTACAACTCACAAGCCCAACAAGCCAAGGGCCCAACAAGCCCAAAACCACACTAACCCGAGGCCCAACACTACGGATTAACTCGATACTTGGATACGGGAAGTCCGGGTCGTTACATTTATAATTAAAATTTATTTTAAAAAAAAAATAAATTAATAAAATATAATAAAATACATAAATATTTATAATTATAAATTATAAATCATAAACATATCACTTAAATCTCTAAATTATAAATAAAATCTTTAAATTATAAATTAAAATATTTACCTTTTAACAAAACGCATTGTATATTTATTAAATCCCACTCTCGAAAACCAAATCCATCATTTAATTTACCTCGTGACACGTCACACAAAATTACAATCAACAATTTGCATTCCCAAACCCATCCACCATTACTTTAATATTTTTAATTACAGAATAAGTTAGCTTAAAAGCTAAAAATAATTATGAATGTAGGATGTGTCTCAACAGTTTAGACATGGAATCATGAGACATCCCACTAAGTAACAACCATCAACACACGCTCCTAAATACATCATTGATTCAATGGATTGGTTAACAATTTTCCATGGGCAGGAATCAATAATAATTTCATTATTATTTAAAAACTTTTTTATATTCAATATATTGCATCAATAAGATTTTTTATTGTATTTAATCTAAAGATTAATTAATTAATTTCGATTGAGTGTTGTAAAAATACACTATTATATTAAATTGTTATATTTATAATATTAAGCTCGAACCTCTGTTATTGTTTAAAGAATCTAGTGTCTCATTATACTAGATCAAATTTATTATAAGTTTGGTTCGAATTTATTTTGTGTTAATTGGTTCTAATATATTTTATAACTCATGTCTATTTTATGGGGTAAAATTCATCTGTTGCATTCTTTCATACATTCTTTGAAAAAAATAAAAAATAATTTTAACCTTAACCCTTATTTTTATATTCAAACCCTAAATCTTACACCATAAAAAATACATTATACCCCTAATTCCTTAACCCTTAACCTTCAATCCTAAACCCTCTAATTTAAAACATAGGTATGAAAAAAGACAGAAAAAATAGATGATTTTCACCCTATTCTATAATTTATGTTCGAGAATTCACAATTCTCCCTCAAAACAACATCATCTTCAAAATTCGAACACACATTCATTCATTAGGAATACATGCTATTGCACCAGATATTTATTGGTAATTGATTTATGGGTGTGTGTTTTAATACAAAATATTAACCACAATATAATATACTCTAAACATGTACTACTATGAATCAAATTACATAGACAAACTGCTGATATCTCACTCGAATGCAAGATCTTAAAATTCAATAAAATATACGACTAATGGAGAAGAACCCCAAAAGGAAAAAAGGGTAAAGTGAAAGTTTTAGTGCTCCAAAGAACCAAATCCCCCTCTAGCCTTTTCAAAACCAAATCAAGCAGACATTGTTTATACTTGCTTTTGGGTTGGGATGAAGAAAGTCAGATGGATGGTTTGGGTGCAGTCAACACATCTATAGTCTCAGCTTCATGCAGCTTTGGTTAAGACTTTATAGTAAGGGGGGGGGGGTCAAATCGATCTCACCTCAAGCTTTATTTATTTTTAACAAATATATCCTTTTTATGATTGTGATTCCAATCCCTTTTCGGGATGGGAAAAACAATCTGGTTTAGGGTAATGAAAGGGACAAGGGTTGAAATCATAGTCAGCAAAGCAAACACACAGTTCAGACGTGAAGGGTACTTTCTCTAAGTAAACCCGGCCGCTTTCACGAGGGTTAGATGTAATGCGAAAGATATATTACTTTTATAGCTAGAGAATTCGAGTTTAAATTTTAAAAAAAAATATCATTAGAAGAAAGAGTTATGAATTTTGAATATAAATTTTTATAAAATTAATATAAAATTTATTAATTAATTAATTCGAATCAAAATTATTAACTCCGTTGTCCTCCAAATCCAATCCCTCCTTGCCTCGGATCCTTTGCTTCGTTTTACTTTTACAAGTAAACTCAGATGCCTTTACTTCTCCTTCTTAGGCTCTTAGTAGATGGCTACACGCAATTTATATCTAGGTACTAAATATCATGAATAAATTTTTTAAATAAAATCTCAAATTTAAAATTATTAAAAAATTATTACCTTATATATTAACAATAAAAATTGTAATTTTTATAATTATCCTATTATAAAAAATATTAATTCAAAAAATGATTTAAAAAAAATGGTCCCTAAAAAACAATTGACAACTGTTGATGAGTCTGCAATTTCCAGTCCCTTCATTGACTCTGTGCAGACAGTACCACAAGTTGAAGCTGCAAATTGCTACAATCACAACTATTTATGAGTGTTTTCATTGAATGAGGCTCTGCCCAGCTTTGACGGTTCTTAGTTGAGAATCAAATCAAAACAAAACAAAACTGTACCATCCGAAACAACAACAACAAAACAAAGCCAGCAGAAATCAATCAATCAACACCAGTCAGATGAATTTCTGTTCTAATACTAGACGAACAAAAAAAATCTTTTGATTTACAAACTTGGGTGTTTTTAATCATCAAAAGGGCATAATATGCGTAGTTTTAGTATCATAACTTGATAAACAAGATTTGGAATTAACCCGGGAAATTTTAAGCAAATCCGATGACATTTGCCGGACGGCAGCCGAGCAATTGCTTTGCATCAGCAACAAAAACTTGGTCATCCCGTTGCTAGTAACCACCGCTTCTTGTGCTTTCTCGTCCCTAAACAAATAGCAAACGCACCAGAGTATTGTCACCGCGTGCTCCGTAGCTTTGTTCGATATTTTCAACACTTTCTGCATAACTGCTTGTAGCAATATGGAATCGTGACATATCTCCAACCGACCTTCTCTGCAAGACGACAATGTTTCCAGCAGTTTTAATGACTTTTCAATTATTGAAACGCTTGTGTTTGGCTCGGATATGTGTTTCTTTAATTCTGAGATTGTTCCGGATTGGATTACTTTGATTTTTACTCTTTTCGGCATTGTGATTTCGATCAAACAAGATAGGCTCGCTTCGATCAAGCTTGGATCCTTTTCTTTGCTTAATGATTTTACCAATTCCTGCAGCAATCCCTCTTGTTGGGCTATTTTGAGCTTGGACTCTGCATCGACCGCAATGGACTTCAGTAATCCAATCGACTGGATTTGCGAATCTAAACTTCCTCGTTGTAGAACCAGAAGGATCGTCGCCAAGCAATTTGATTCCAGCAACGGCTTCTTCTCCGAAATTTTACTTGACATCAAATTCAAAATCTCAACCACTTGTTCGATTAATTTGACGTCTGATTCCACATTTCTCATGAAATCGAACACCGCGTTCAGAAACCCGTCGATTCTGGCAAGGAATTCGCGGTTCTCCTCCGATTCTCTGGCGAAACAAACGATCTTCGTCAACGATGAAAAGAAATTTTTGCTGTCGAGCTGCTTGACCAAGAGATTGATCTGATCTTGTGAAGGAACAGCTGAATTAACCGCCGAATCGGCTTCGAGTTGACGGCGGGCAACTGAGTCGGACCAGATCTGAATGAGCCGTTGTAAATTCCTGTTTGGCACGAATTCCTTGCTTTGGAGAACTTGCATGGTAGCCGGACAGGTGTTGTTACCGCTTTCCAGCCACCGTTGGATGCATGCTCGGTCGTAGGTTACTCCCGTGCACAAGCTCACCGGTGATTTCATCACGTCCAACGATATCGGACACCGAAAAATACTCGGAACCGTAATGTGCAAATCGTGTCGTTCTCTTCCCATATATTCTGTTTTTCTTTTTCCTTGTTTGGAAGGAAAGAAAATGAGAGAAAAAGTGAAAATTTCAGAGAGAAAGTGAAAGTGGGAGAGATGGTAGGAGAGAACGGTGCGGGTTTAAAGAAGAGAAAGAATTAGTCAAAGGATAACTGACGTCATGAAATTCACTTTTTTATTTTCATTTTTAAGAAGTAATATTCTTTTTTCGCTTTTTTGTGAGTCATTGGTCAAAGTTTTTTTGGGTGGGAATCTTCACGCGCGTGGAAGTTAATATTTTTGGGATTCAAACTCTGAGACGTGAGATGAATGTCAGAAAATAAATATTTTTTCCGTCCCTAATTTTTTATACTTTAAGTAATTTAAAAAAATCAAATAATAGAAAAATAATTTATAATTTTTTAATATTTTTAAATTATTTTTAAACATAAAAGAGAGAAATTTTGTGGAATATAAAAAATAATGAATCTAAAAGATATAATGAACGGTAGAGATTAGGCGAAGGATAAATGTACAAAGCGTGAATCGAGGATGGAAATGGTTGGGCCCACATGAGTTTTCAGTTAGTCGGTCTTGATTTCGCATCATTTGTAGTTGAAGGAGTCAGGAGACCGTGCACCTTTGATTGTGTGGAAGTACCTTTTTTCCTTCTATTCTCCGTTTTAAATTTATTGGCAATTTTTGAGCTTCATTAATAAGGATGGATACGGACAAGATGAGTTTCGATTCGACTCGATCCGATTAAGTCGAATTATTTAAGTTTGAATTAGTTTTTTTTATGAATATATTTAGGTCATCTTCAGATTTAAGACAAAATTTGATTCAATTTAAGTTTAATAGCGTAATTTTTCATATATTTTAAGGATATTTGTAATAATGATCCATCTTTATAGACATTTTATACAATCATTAAATTGATTTTTTATAATTGAATCACTAAAATTTTAATTTTTTATAATTAAGTCTCTATCTTTTACAATTAAGTCTCTAAAATTTAAAAATTTTAATAATTCAAATAGAATTGAATCAGATTTTAAAACTTATGATTAGAGTTGGGTTGATTTTTTTCATCCTAAAAAAGATCAGGTTGGTAACGGGGAAAGGATTTGAAATTCAAATCTAAGTATGGATGGGTCGAATTCTAACTTTACCCATTCCGTGCACATCTCTATTTATTAACATTTTTTAGTAAATAATATTCTATTTATAATTTTATTTAATAAAATATTAAATTCAAATATAATTATTAAAGTATCAAGTTTATTATTTGTAATAGTATGTCAATAACTAATGATTAGCGTAGCTTATTAAAAAATTATATTTTTAATTTATTTGAATTTCTCAAAAAATATTTCACTGGTATGATCCGAGTAATTTCATGCATCAACACATAAAATTAATATTAATATTTTAAAATTGCTCAAAATGTTGACACATTAATCTTGAGTTTTAACACACTGATGAACAATAAATTTGATATTTTTAACAAATAATAATATATTAAAAATATTTTTATTATTATTTTCGTTGAAAAGCCCTTTATTGGCCCCACTTTGACTTGTTGTTTTTATTTTAGGAAAATCAATAAAATTTGAAAAAGAAAAAAATTAATTTTTATCGGAATATTGTATAGTCCAACTCAAAATAAATGTGCTTTTAAAATTTGGTTGGCGGTTAGCGAGATAGATCTTGTCAACAGTGTCTTAAAGGGGAAGCAATTTTGTAGGTGATAAGCCTTATATTAGTATTTTAATTTTAATTATTTTTTAATTTAAGATTTTTAAGTTTTAATTTTTTAATTACATATATTATAATATTGTGTAATTAATTAATTTGATTAATTTTAATATATATAATACATATGTATTCATATATATATATATTAAATAGAATTGAAAAATTATACTTAACATAAAAATCATTACACTGATTTAAATTTTATTTAAAATTTTAAATTAATTTTCACATTAATTTGAGTCTATATAAATCAAAATTATTTATTAAAATTTTTTTAAAAAATAATTAAATTTATTTAAAAAAATTAAATCAGAATCAAATTATATTATCATCCTAAAATAGATAATGAATTGGGTACTAACTACATTATGACACACTCTCGTGGGACGATCCAAATCTATCGACTCTAATAATTATTACCGGTCATGCAATGGGAAATAATTATAGTAAGTACCGTTTAATCACTCTGTTAATAATATTAATATTAAATTCATGACCTCTAAAAATAACAATTATTCTTTTAACCACTGATGTTCAATAATATTCATTTTTTTTAAATGGAGTGTCACATTTGTATTATGGTAGTGGTAAAATAATATGACAATAATGTATGTATTAACGGATTGATAGAAATAATAAATAAATAAGTTTTAGATTTAAAATTTTATATATATAAAAGTTTTGTTGAAATATATCTTAAATTAATTATATAATATAAATTAATTTAAATTAACTAAAATAAAATCACGGATTAAATACTCAACCCAATCAAGTACTGCATGCACTTCCTTCTATACAGATCCTTGCAATTTGTAAGAGCACCGAAAGCTTCCCCTAGTGGTGACCCAACAGTATTTGCCTTGATAACATACAAAACTCATCATATCTAATTATCTCACTACTTGTAGCATTTTTTTAAAAAAATTTCAAACATAACTTTTTAATTTCGTGACATATTTTCTTAATTGTTTATCTTTATGAAATTAGACGAATATTATATCTGATTCTTTATTTCAAGATTTATTATAGATCTTAAAATATTTAAGAATTCATGATATTTTGAATATTATCAAGTTTAAGTCATAATTTTTTTAATAAGTTTTAGTGATTACAATAATATTTGTTCTAAAATATAATTTTTAACATTTGACATTGATCGTTCAATCACCCTGTTCTAAAATGTAATCCTTTTGATTTATATTTTTTTTTTTATTTTTCATGAGATTAGATTGAAATCTTTCAAAATTTTATTTTTTATTTTTTTATTTTTTATTAAAGTCGTATTAAAATCTTTGAGACCTTAAAAATCATGGTTTAATATGTTATAAATTCTTAGACCTTAAAATTCGTATATATTAAAATTATTAAAAATTATAAAAAAAATGATGAAAATATAAAATAATTAACGTTAGCTTAACACATCTGTTAATTTCGGAATTAGACTTGACAACTTGGGCCGTTATAAACCAGACCTGTGCAGTAGTCGGGTCCACCGTTTATTTGAATTACTAGTAGTTAATTCACATTATTTTTATTTAAATGTATTTCTAAAAATAGATATTATACTTTTATAACATTATTTAACAAAATTTTATAAGTTTCTAGAATAAACGGTCGACCGAAACCTAGTAATAAGTAAAATTATTTAAATTACAATTTAATTTGATATGGTCGATCAAAAATTTTGTCGAAATTAGATAAATTCTATTCAATTAACTTTAAATATTTTCCAATTTTTATTAGACCTATTTCAAAAACAATGATATTTAATTACCTCAAAATTAAAATCTGAAAATATATTTTTTAAAATAGATTAATAATATTTTAAAAAATTCGGGAGTTCGGTCTGATGAGTCAACCACCTAACTTTATGAATCCCTCAATTAAGCTATCAATGAATTACTCAAATTCTTTTTTTGTTTGTATAGAAGAAAGAGAGCATTTAGAATCTCTTATGAATTATCATAAGTATATTATTTGACACGTCAAAAAATATTATCTTTCACAGATAAACCTATATTTGTTACTGCTAATACATCTACAACTTTATTATAATTACGGTCAATCTCGATGTTATTCAAATTTAATATTATATCGAAATCTTTTCGAATATAGAATAAAACTTTACATTTTAACGGATAATCCATCCCTTTTTAACATGTCTGCCTCAGATGAGGATGGGACTCTGTGTGAGCTGAAGCTTCTGATGAAAAGATTGAGATTTTTGTAAGATAATGAAAGCTCAAAAGAAAAAGGAAGGTAACCATGTGATACAGCTACGTGTATGTTTCAACTCTCCTTTTCTTACACTCAAATCCCAAACACAGTTCCGAATCGGTGGGACAATGTAATAACACGACATCTGAAAAGTTTCTATCCAGTCAAGAGACTAAGCCCACGGTTTACTTTATGAGTTCATGGCATCTATAAACCTAACCTACACACACAAAAAAAAGCATGGGATAAGTTGAAATGAACTTCTTTCTTCTTCCCCCATGTACTCACTTAGTAGGATCCTTGGATGGGATTGCTCTTAATCTGGACGAGTCGAGATTTAAAGTTGGGATAAAATATAAATGTTTAAAATTAGAAAATAAATTTATAAATAAATTACATTTTAAAAAATTTAAACATAGGAATAAAAATTTGAAGTTGGGATGGCTCTTAGTCACAGTTCAACAACAATGTTGTTCATGTGGACTTTCCCACAGCTATAATGATTGTAACTTTGGCATGAGAAAACCATGTAAACTTCGAATGCACGACGGATTTCATGTTTTATCGTTTTACCTTAATATAAAAAATTAAAAGTATTAAATATGTTCGTGATGTTTTACCTAATTAAATTTTTATATTAATATTTAGAGAAAGTTAAACTCATCGTGCTTGTACGACAGTTTACTGTACTGATACTAATCCAAAAAATATAAAATGTTAGGTGTTATTTTGAGAAATTTAAAATGTAGGAGGGCTATTTTGGATATTCACCCCCTACAAGAAGAGAAAGAGGGAGACGGGAAAAGGCAAAGGCTACTGATGAGCCTTCATAGGGGGAGTAGAAACTAGAAACTAAGAAAAGTTGGAATTCCCTTATTGGAGTGGGGCCAAACACCAACCGAACCATGAAAAAAAGGAGAAGACATAACATAACACTCGACCCACCATCCCTAGATTTAATTTTGGCAATCCTTTTTGCTCCTAATCCCATACATTCGACTCTTTCTCTTCTCCCAAAACGCGTTTTCATAGTTTAAGTAATAAAATTGTTATATGTTATTATCAAAGATCAAAGTTTTAATTATATATTATTTATTTTAAAAGATCAATATTAGGATTAAAATTTATTTAAATCATAATTAACAACTGATTAATTTAGTAAGATAATATATTATGTCTTTTGTCACGAGGTTATTACTATCTTTCTAAAAGATATGTCTGATAAGATGTGCAGCGCCACTGTGTATATATATCCCAAGACTTCCATTTTTCTTTCTGATGTTTCTTGACTCTTTATAGGCGTGAATTCTCCTCATCCAATCTCGTGATGCCCTTGTCACGAGCTTCTACTTTCGTGATTGGTCTCTTATCGCGGTTGTTCACCTTACTTACCATTTTCATAAGAATTCGACGTGAAATTGAGCAGTTAAAACTTAAAAGATCACTCTAATACTATATATCACAGGACCATTATTCCTCCTAGAAAAGAGTTTTAAATTCTAACATTATTATGAAGAATAAAATCGAATCCTAAAGATTATCTATTATCTAATACCATACTTCCAAATGTTTACTTCTATTACTAAGTACTAGCACTTTACTCCATGTAGAACTAGAAAACATATGATTTTGTTTGAAAGGTCGTCCCTTTTGTTATCTCTCTTTCTTCTCCCTTGCCTGCTTACTTACAAGTTCCAACCTTTTTCCTCTCATCAGAATACTTGTTAATTTCCACCTCTATTTCTCTCTTCACATATCCCTTTCTCTTTTACCCTACTTGAGTTGCAGCCTGCAACATGATGGTTGATTGTAGAAGGAAACTGGTTCCACTACTCCTCTGGCTCTTGTTAATGTTTACGTTCATTGTCAGCCACTGTCACGGTTCAAGAACCACGTCCACCACCGACAACGTTTTCAAAATCAAACCGAAATCTCCTTACGAAGGCCATTTCGTTGGATTCTTGCCTAGACAACTCCCGATTCCGTCGTCCGGTCCTTCTAGGAAACACAATGACCTCGGCTTACAAAGTTGGAGATCGCCATAAGAATCATGGGAAATTACTCTCTTCCTACAAAGAAAAAGAAGTTGATGTTGGGTTTGTTTTTAATTTTATTTTCTGTGTTCTTTCTGGGATTTGAATCCGAGGAGTAGTTGGCCTACTCGGTGATGTATCTAGAGTTGTTAAGTTGAATCATTTTTGAAGGGAAATATTTGAGTTTATATTTTGGTTCATGGAGTCTATCCTCTGTCTGGAGGAGGACAAAGCTCGTTTATATATATAATTATAAATACATTAAAAAATTGAGCTTTATTTTTCTTTTGTTCTCAACTTTCTATATAGAGTACTCGTTAATCGGTTTGTGACTATTAATTATTCGAATTCGATGTTAAATCTTTTACGTAGAATAAAATAAAAAAAATATATTATGATATTATAAATAAAATAAATTATATTATTAAAAATATTATTTTATAATAAATTTATATAATATTGATCTAAATTATTCTATCCGTAATGATTTTGAGAAGGGTTTTGGGTTAAAAGTGATTTTGAGGTTAACCAATGCAGAAAATGTAGTTTTTTAGGAGCAAAAATCTTTTAATTTTTTATAAAAATTTTTATATCTCATGTTACTTTTTTTTTTAAAAACGCTAACTCTAATTTTCTATATCCTAAACCCTAAACTTTACACCCTAAAAATATACTTACCACTAATTCCCTAAATCCTAAAAATATACTTACCTCTAATTCCTTAAACCCTAACTACAATCCCTAACCTTAAACTCTAAACCCTATATCCTAAATCCTCTAATTTAAAACGGAGACACAAATAGATGCATGTGAAAGAGGTAGACGATTTACACCCAATTTTTCAGATGCTAAAATTTTAAAATTTTTAATTTTTTCAAAAAATATTTTTAAATAAAATTATTCATTTATCTTCGTTTATATCACCGGTTATTTTATATTTTTAAATAAAATATTTAAAATATATATTTTATTTTTTTATAACAACACTAAATATTTATATATAAAACAAATAATTTAAAAATATTTTTCTATTATATATTTTTTATAAATAACGCTAAATTGATCCTACTAGAATAAAGTTGTTTGACTCCTATTTATCGTCAGTCTTAGGTAAGGCAACCTCAAGTTCGTACCATCAACCATGCAATCAGATTAGACAATCGCGACTAACATCAAGAAGAGTTGAACTTACCCATACTTGGTTTGACTTATCATCTCAATTCTCATACGAAAGTAAGAAAAATATATTTTCACAAATAATATAATAGTTTATATACAAGAAAAAGAAATTTGATGTTTGATTATAAATGAAAATGGAATTATTTATATTTAAAAATTATATTTTGATACATAAAATATATATCGAAGGTTCAATCCATCCTTTAATAGTATAATGTATTTTTCAAAATTGTGCCGTATCTATAATAGTACCCCATGGTGGTGGGGTTGTTGGTGGATCCAATTGGTCATCATTCAAAGGTTCCATTGGATTCTTGAGAAGGGAAATTAATAGCTTACACTTTTTAAAATCAAATCAAATTTAATATAGTATGACCTAAGATTATTTTGGTATAAATTTAATGGTTCAATTTAATTCAAGTTTAAGATAGTATTAATTTTAAATTTTAAAAACTATTCTATGATTGGATCGATTAAACTCGAAATCTATCAATAAAATCTTACTTTTTAGTTAACCAAAAAGAATATATTGATTAAGCATTAGATTTTAGTTAAAACATGAACCATCTAACCTTAGCTGTTAAAGGAACGATTATTATTTTTAGAAGTCACGGGTTTAAGCACCAGTAATACCAGTACAATGTTTGAGTGATTAATGTCTACTGGTTGAGAGCATACTTTAAAACAGATACTATTGTAACACTGTAGTTGATTAAAAAAAATTAGGTTTTAGTTAAATCTTAACTAATGTAATACTAAGACATGTAACTAATGTGTTGAAATCAATGTGCTCTTTTAGTGAAATGGAACCCCACAAAGCTACTTGCATTAATATGAAATACCATTATTTTTAATCTTTCCCTTTGAAATTCTTGTCCGGTTGGATTTTAAAGACACTGTTTGGAGGTCTGTGGGAGGGGAAATCTTGGTGTTTGATTTCAACATGTCTGTATTATTTAGTAAAAAAAAAACCATGTGATTTTGTTGACTTTTCTCATCAATCCTATTTCTCTTGTAAAGAAAAAACAATTTAGGATGTTAAGGTTGTCTTGGCATCATACCGATGTGCATGCCCGAAAGCTTGTTTTCATTTGTTACTATTAAATTTTGGGATGTAAGTTTAGTGTTATAAAGGATTATCTATCGGGTTAAAAAAATTAAAAGTTTTATCGAATTTAAATTTTTTTAACGAAAAAGTTAAAGTAGTAGATGTAGAGTTTAATTAAAAAATTTAAACCACTAAAAAAATTTTATATCATTGTCTCATCTTTTGCTTACACCACCAATCAAATGAATTGCATTTCTCTGATTCTTGGCAAACAAAAACCATTGAAGAATTTGAACCCGACGATCCTAAACTTAATTTTTTTTAGTATTGAACATAAATAAAAGTAAAAAAAGGTTCAGATGGTTTTTATTCGACAATGTATATTGATATAGTAATGTCATAAAGATAAATGTGTTGAGTTGACAGAAAGATATGTCAGGCAAGAACAATAATTTTATACTTTATATAATTATTTTTTGACTGATGTGTTATTCTGTTAAGTCATTATATTTATCTTTATGACATTGTTATGTTAGTTTGCCATATCATTCAAATTAATTATTTATTATTAGTTGATTAATCGGTTTTATCTATAGATGGATCATTTTTATCTCTATGGCATTGAATTTCAGTCACCACTCACCAGACAACAGACAAAGAATTCTGATTGTTGAAACATCTTTGTCCAAGAACAAGTACACTAAAGCTTCCCTAGTTCATATCCCTCTAGTTATGAACCTTGAAAGATTTAAGATTTTCTACTTCTTTGCTGCTATAAGTTTTCTTGCCTCGGAACAGACTGCTCCAATGACCCTGCCCTGCTGCACTCAACGACATTCTCTTGGTCTGCTTCAGTCAGGCAGTGCCGGCACGTAGGACACGAAGAATGCGAACTAAGCCATTCATCGATGCATCGAATATGAAACCCATGGTGGCACTGGGGCAAAATCCGCAGACGTTCACCGGCAGCAAACTCGGATAAACATATAACACAAGCCGAGTCTAAGCCCGGCAGTTTCAATTCAGATGTATATTTCACTGTCGGCAAGGCCTTTAAAGCATTCTTCTCAACTCCTACTGTCACCAACTTGGCTGAAGTGTTTGCAGCGACCGAAATCGAGCATCGAATCGCACACTTCAAAATAAAAAACAACCCCAAAGACGTGATCACACTACACATAAGGACCGAGAGACTGAAAATTACATTCGCCTGGAAGTTGTTAGCTTGAGCCGGGGAAACCATCCGCGATTCGGTCGAATAAACAGATGAATGTTGCAGAAATTTTCTCGCATGAAAGTTTTCAAACAAGCGTTGGGATAATTGTGTATGTGTTGAAGAAGTAGACATGTTTGCAGTTGTTGTTCCAAGAGTTGGTTCCATTGAAAGATTAAATACACATGAAAAAGTAAAATTAAAAAGTGGGGTCTGAGCTTATATTTTAGTAATATTTGATCCCACTAAGTTTTTTTCCTTTTATATATTAGAAAAAATACAACTTTCCTTCCATTGTTCCCATCAATGAAAGCTCAGTCACTAACCAGTCGTGCTGGAAAGAACATGAACGGATGGCAATACATGTTCGGCTGTTGGTTTCGAGCTCAAAGCTGCAACATAAATAAAAAAACACATTGATCTTCTCTTGTCGATACCAGAGATTGTCTGAGATCGAACCAAATCTTAATGATAATAATCTGTCTGGAACAACAATAAAAACATAATTTGCAGGTATGATTACATGGCTCTATTTCGAACCGAGTGGCTTACTAAATGTCAAATTAATACAAATGATTTGCACTTTATAATATAATAATTTGTTTAGCTAATCAGACATGTACAGGTAACATAGATAAGATCTTGGGTTTCTTTCAAGAATCCATATCCTCTTGGTTGGGAAATCTGTAGCTTATTATTTATGTTGGAATTCTTTGTGGTACAGCTAACCAGAAAGTATTATTACTTGTGAATGGAATCCATGCTTTTTGGTAATAAATAAGAACATGGGAGTGGGGTTGTTAGCTTGTGTTTATGCTAGGTTTCTTTCATTCATTAATCAGAAAATGTTAAAGGTATGAACTGCACTGACTCCAAGTGCTCCTCCACTTGATAAAAGTCCTAGAGTTCAAGAATGGGAGTTTTTAATATTTTTTTATGTTATTTATATTTAGGGTTTATGATGGTTTCTTTATCATCTCTAAAATTAGAATTAGAATTACTTCAATACTTAGATAACATTAAACATAATTATATATACATATGGATTTAATTTTATTCGATTCAATCCAAAGATCCAAATTATCGAATTGAAAATCGATCGACTTAAAGATTAAAAGGTTTATCGAAAGGTTGACCGATTTAATATTAACCTGGTGTGAAAGTTGATCGATCTAATATTAACACAACTTAAAAAATGTTCAATTTGATATTGATCTGACAAAAAGTGAACATACCATAGACTTAAATTAAATTCAAATAAAATCTAATACAAACAACTGAATATGATTCAACATAAAATAAAATAAATTAGAATGACTTGACTCAAGCTCGATTCAAATAACCCAATCAATATTATTGTCTCTTATTCAAACAATTCTTCTCTAATGGATTTTAATCTAGGCTTAACCGTCAAATAGATGCTTAAACTATACATTTTTTCAGTTAGGTGCTTAAACTATTTTTTGGGCCAACTAGATGTCTAACGTTTCATTCCGTAACCCATTTAAGGTTCTCCGTTAATTTCTAATGTTAAAAGAACACGTGTCAACTCCTAAAAAAATCCAAAATTATATTAAAAATAAAAAATTATTTAATTTATTAAAAAAAATCTAAGTTTTTTTTTCTCCAGATTTTACAAAATAACCCCAAATTTCAAAATCCCTAACTCTCCAAATCTAAATCTGGATTTGGATTAATATCGTCACCGACTATCACGTCGTCGTCCACCACATCAGTCATCGAAACTCTATGACCATTTCTCTCATTATTTCATCGTCGAAAATCGACCGACACCGTTAAAACAAAGTATCGAACAGTTCTTTCGAACGATTCACGACGAACAACGGAAAGAAGAACGACAAACGATGTATGAGTTGATCGGTGTAGAAAAAACACTTCATTTCGTCACCAACAACGTCGACGAGAGTGATCGAATTTGAAGATTTATGGATTTTGAAGATTATTTTAAAAATATTTAAAAATTTTAAAATATATTAACCAATAATCTTAAATATATTATGAAATAAAATATTAAATAAATAACTAACCTAAAATATAATTAAACATCTAATTAAAAAATATAATTTAATCACTTATTTAATATTTAATTCTTTACCCTAACACAACTAAGCAATTTTCTGGCATCATAACTTCATAAGAAGGGGGTAACTAGCAGATCAGATGCCCAATAATTCGGACCACAACCCAACCAAAGACAACATCATAAGAAAGTGATGACGTGGCAATATCAAGGGTCCATCATCCTCTCCCCTTGTTGCTTCTAACTACACCAGAACTCGTCTTGCTTCTTCTTTCCTTTTCCTTAATAATCATATATAAACAATTCCAAAATATATAGTATTTTGTACTAAACAAGGAGGAGATAAGCCACTAGTAAACAGAAAATTCTACAAAACCATGCTTCATTAAATCCACTCCGTTAACAAACAGGTGAGTTTGCTGCTTTCTTACCTTCCTTTCCCCTTTTAAAAATTCTGGGTTTTGCTTTGCGGGTATGAAATTTTCCATCTGCTTTGAAAGTTTTTTTTTTAAATCAATTTCTGGGGGAACTGAGATGGATGATGAAGCGAAAACCCCAGAAGGTAAAACTTAGAAAAACGTTAGAAAACAAAAGTCTAAGCGATTTGTTTGCTTGTTTTGATTGAGTTTTCCTAGTAGCTTTTGTTTGATATAATATCTGTATGGCTGCTGCTTGTGGAGTACTTTGATTGTTATTTTCACTGGTTAATTTAGTTCCTTTTGAGTTGTTTCTTACTGGGTTTATGTCGATGGATGAGCTTTTATATTGTTCCTTATGGCTTTTTCAATTCTATCTGCAGTGAGGTTGTCTCCCGACGTGTTTCAAGTTTATAATCTCAATTTCTCTTAAAAGGGTTTGATTTGTTCCACTTGTACCGAATTTAAACGTTATGGCATCAACTAATACGAGTTCTCACACTGAAGCAGCCAAAATGGAACAAGTTATCACTGAATTCTTCTATAAGAGTCTTTTTATAATACTTGAATCGAGGTCTCCTTATGTTTCATCGCGTAATTATAGTGGCGAACAAACTGTGTCATCACCGTCTTCGTCCTCATCCTCTTCATCTAGTGTGAGACCAAGAGATAAGTGGTTTAATTTAGCTCTTAGGGAGTGCCCTTCAGCGCTAGAAAATCTTGACCTTTGTCGGCAGAGTAATTTTGAGCCGGTAGTTGTTGATGTTATATTGGAGCAGAAGCCACTTGATTGGGAACCTGCAAGCTTTTCCCCCCAAAGGGATCTTGTTAGGAATTTGTCTTCTAAAGATAAGAATTCATATTTCTGGAATTCTGATCAAGACGAATCAGGCAGGGAGATAAAAAGTGAAAAAATTATAGAAAGATGGTTGGTGCAACACGAGAGTAGAAAGGGTAGGGATTGTAATATAGGGAACAGAAGGTCAAGTTGTAATAATTTGAGTGCATTATATAAGAAATTGATATTGTTGTTGAGGTCCTTATACGTGACTGTGAGGCTTTTACCTGCTTACAACATTTTTCGCGATCTCAATTCTTCCGGTCAAATACGTGCCTTTAAGCTTGTTCCTCGGGTATCTTCTTTGATTGAACCATTGACTCGTAAAGAAGAGGCAGATATGCAGCGATTTTGGTTTACCCCTGTGGACACTTCTTGTGGAAGGCTTTGCCTTTCTGTTTTGTACTATTCATCAATCTCAGATACGAGCTCAGAGTCGTCAACCCCTATGTCCCCTCAATTTATACCAGATTATGTTGGAAGCCCATTGACAGATCCACTGAGGAGATTTCCTTCTCTTCCTGTGTCACACGGCTCTCCATCATCTTTACCATTCTCAAGAAGGCATAGCTGGAGTTATGACCTTTACAAAGCTTCACCACCTTCGGTTTCTTTCTCACCATCACCAACACATTCAGAGTACCACGCTTTGGTTTCTAACCCGAGCTCTCATCGGTTGCCACCTATGAGCTTACCTCCTCATCATCCTGAAACATCACTAGCTCATAAGAAGGTTACAAACTTAGATGAGTTTCGTCCTTCCCCCAATTTCTCTGCTTCTCCTTCCCCATCACTCCCTATCCACATTCCTAGGTCTCATTTATCAAAAGCACTTTTACGCTCTGAAAGTGCTCCTGTTGACATACTGGTTAGTAAGCTTGCTAATTCCCGTTCCTTGTCTGTCAAGAATTTGCCACCATCACCTCCCCTTAAAATTACAAGAGCTGGTACTTCTAGGACTGATAATATTAGGGTACCTGCTGAAACTGGAGCAACAATTGAGAAGGTATTTCTTATACACATCATCATATGCTGTTATTTCTAGTATGTCTTGTTTCGCAACTTGGAATTTATTTCTCTTTTTTCCCTTGTAGCTGTTCTCTTTTGGGAAAGAAGACTGTCGGAAATATTCTGGGGTGAAGGTACCTTCCTGCAGTTCACCACGAATTTCATGTTCCAGTAGGTCTTTAACTGATGATTTGGATGACTCTGAGTTTCCTTGTCCGTTTGATGTGGAGGATGATGAAATGACAGACCCTGGTAGCAGGTAATCCACAGAATCTCATGTATTTTTTAACTATTTTTTCTTAACCCTTTTGCATCATTTGTGGACGATTCCAATGCATACAATCAACTTACTAAGTTTACTTTTAATTACTAGATATTATTTTTATCCCGATTTCTTGATGACTTGATATGTTTTTTATTGTTTCTATGAATTTTAGATAGGCAGCGTCAATTTTATGAATCATTAGTTGAGGACTTAATTTGGTTGTGTCAACTCACCCTGGAGGTGGTTTATCTATGCTTCTGTATCTTACTGCTCAAAGTGTTATAAACTTGTTAAAAATATCTTTTAAGCCATTGATAAGTGTAAAGAAATAAGGTAGTTAATCTTGTAGGTCACAGAAGTCTGTTATTGTCATTGACTTGTTAGCGGTCAAAGGGTAGTTATTCTGCTACTGGAAGTTACTAACAGTTACTTAGGGTTCTGTTGCATATAAAGTCTTGTAAAAATCATTACAATTTATGCTTGAATCTATACAGAATTACTCATTCTCTCAATTCTCTTTTTGGTTTTCTTGACTTACCACTCGAGAGCTGTTCTCTCTTCTTCGGCACTCTTGTGTCAGTTGTGTGAGTTTCTTTGTCACTCAACATACATCATCCATCATGCATATGCTAAGAGTAGTAAATCTTCTTTTTTTTCATTTTGTTTTCGCGCGTGTGTGTGTGAGAGAGTTTTGTCTGGAACGAGTTTTCTCTCTCAATATGTATAGTTGGCATCAAAATTGGTGAACTATCTAGCAAACTGGATAAATGTTCTTCAGTGAAGAGATTGTGCATTATAGTAGCCCTATTAGGTCAGGAATTGGGATATATCATCTATGGAGAGTTACCAGCTAAACTTTGCTTTCTAGTTTTGTGAAAGACAACCTGATTTGCATTATAAATTTCTTGCTTGTCATTCATTTTTTATTTCATTTTGTTAAGTTATACAAAGGTTAGCTTGTTATTGTTAAACGACCAGCTTCGTTTTGCTCAACACTTCAGGTAGTATGATTGGGCAAAGTTTAGTATGTTGTCAGTATGTAAAGCATGTGAACTGCAATGTCTTGGTGTAGGTACCCACAATGCAAAAATTAGGTTTTGTTAATTAATATACAATTATCGGACAGACGTCGGATAGTGAGATATTTTATAGTAGGGCCTTTATCTTTCCCTTTCCCCTCTGTTTTTTTCTTGCTTTCATCCCCTTTCTGCATTATCCGACTAACCTGTTGTCGAGGTTAAAATGAAATCACAAGTTGCTTTTCTTTTCACTTGTATTTATTTAACCTCTAAATTGGCGCCGGGGGAGAAGTCTGAAAGTTTTAAAGGTGGTTTGAGTGTGGGGCATTTTCTTTTCTGCAATTGTTGGTTAGGAACTATCTCTCTGACCTTAATAGAAAACGAGTAATGATTTTCATCGCCAATACCACAATCAGTTCGATGATATCTGAAATTGGAGAAAACACCATATCTCCTTTATCATGGTTGTTGATACTTGTGTATCGGATAAATATTACTGGAATGGCTAGATCTTCCTGTTTTACCTCTGAAGCTGCTTCAAATCTTTCTGAATTATCGTGTAAACTGAATTGGCCTTTTTATTTGCATATTCTGTAGAGCCGAGTCGTATGATAGAAGAGCGCATCCATCCGATCCAAATGAAGCAGGGTTGTTCATGAATATAAAATCCCAAGATGCTGCAGTTGGTGCTCTTGTCCGTATGCTGAAAAAAGCCCCCCCTCTTCGCCAGGATAATTTTTCAGAAGCCTCGAGAGCAGAAATGTGGAGCAACAGCATCCAAAAGCAAAGTCAGATCTCAGAAGCTGCAACTGTTGAACCCGCTGCTGCTTCGAGTACTGCATCTTCTAGTCTCGTTGCATCGAAGACAACTGCCGATGCACTAGAGGAACTTCGGGGTTACAAAGCGATGAAAAACATGTTGCTTGGAGAAGGGGTTAAGGCTTACACATCTGCTGATTTTGCCTCTGCATCTGAACATTCCAGGATCAGCAAAGGTACATGAAGATCATGATCTTCTACTAGCTTGGTCTATATTTGCACATATGTACAGCATTATGGTGTTCCTGAGATTACTACGTGCTATATACGGCTGAAGACATTTTCCCCTGTTATGTATATATTTGATATACGTTTTACATCAGAAGTATTCTACACGAGAAGAGAAGCATCTGTTGGCCTGGAAAACCTTTTAGAACGGTACTTTTTCGTATAATCTACGTTAACTGTATATATCTTGTAGATCTGCAGATGTACAGTACAGGCTAAATATGTATGTATTTGAATTCCAGGTGCAAGGTGTCTGCAATTGCCTAACACAAGTTAAAATAAACTAATGCGATTTTCTGTCCACTGGTATAAATTATTATCTGATTTAAAATAATTATTTTATTTTATTTTAAATATTTTCTTAAATATAATTGCCGGCACAGATAGAGTCAGAATCATTGTTTACGAGCAAGCATGCAGAGATTCCTGAATTCCAACCAGACCTAAAATAAAAAAAGTGGAGAACGTCAACAATGGAAGTTCTTGAATTCTAAGTTATTCATTTTCAACCTATAACAAGTACTGCCATTAGAAAGCAAAAAAGAAGTTATTGGTCGTAACAATTACGACATCGAACGATACAAGAAATGGAAATCGGAAATGAAGTTCTTAAGCTCCTGCTTCAGGAGACTTGACCTGACTCTGCAATTCTTCATCAGCATTTCTCAGGAATTGGTCCCAACCACTGCCTTCACTAACATCCAAGTAATCATACGGAACTGCTGTCTTCAGACCTGGCCGAACAGAGCGTTGGCTCTCCACAATTCTCAAGTCCAAATCATCTCCTTCCCCGGGATTCCTCTCCAATTCCTCCCAGGTGAACAGCAGCGGCAATGTAAAAGCACCCCATGGATTGAAATCCAACACCTTTACCCGTCCATCCTCTGTAACATAAACATCAAACGTGTAATCATCTGATTCAAATTTCAGCCTCACATTGGTATTAAAGAATTCTTCAATCAACACTTGAAGATCATTTTTCTTCCCACAAAGAACTGGATAAAATGTAGTGACCTCCCGCTGTGAAATTCCAACAAGCATTTGGCCCTTTACAAAGCAACGGAACTCCATTTCCGGTCGTAAAGACGGGTACCATTTGCGAAGGGCAAGGAAGAAACTTGAGGGTCTTGAAATGGTTTTGTCACTGCACGAATCATATGCATGACATAGATCATGGACCAAGGAGTCAGAAGACCGAAGCAAGAGAGCAATGTCAGTGAATGTAGTGCATCGAAGAGTCCCGGATGTGCTTATCCATGCAGAATCCTTTGGTGCACTCCAATTCAACTTAGGAAAGATTGCACCCCCAAGGGCTTCGATTGACTCCTTAACCTTCAACTCAAGATCAGGGAAAGAAGGTGGCGATGAGGGTTCTGCTTCGTCTCCCGATCCTTCAGATACTTGATAATCTTCTTCCTCATCTGGATTATGAATTCTATTCGGAAAGGCATCCTCGTTTGAGATAGAAACAGGAAGGACGAAAGGTCCCAAATCATCGAGCAGGTACTGGACAAAAGATTCAGGAAGCTCATGAATCAAAGTCCTAATCGACACTGATTTAAATTTTGGGTACCATTCTTGAATCTGGCATCGGTTTACTTCTTCTTCCTTCATAACTGCAACAATGAATAGCTGAAGCTATTTCAATTCAGACATGATAATCTCTACAGACATGAACGCTACACATTTAAATGACACGGAAACAGTAATAAATATGACACAACAGGTTTTAAGCATTATTAACTTTAGGGTTTCATATATCCACGGATCACAGCCGCAAATAGCAGTGTAACGGAAAACATATGGGATAAGTTCCGTCCGCCGTTTCACTGCACCGATACCTTTCACTAAAAAAAACTCCTCGACAGAGAAAACAAGTAGGATTCAAAACAGAAAATCAGGCATAGCCGACTGATGCAAATAACACAAACCCAACCACAACTCAAACTCTCTCAAATAGAAATCAATCTCCAATTAGGGTTTCAGAATTACCTTATTCAAGTTATTGGTCTGTCGGAAACTTGAAGGCGAATGTGCTTGTCGGCACTGGGAGAGTAGCGTTGAGCTGATCGGATTAAAGAACAGCCTTGTTTATATTGTTGTTGTTTTGATAAAAGGAGCCTTTTTAGGTCTCTCAATTTAAAATTAGATAAAAGAAAAAAACAATTTAGTCTTATTAATTTCGTTAGTGACAAATAAAGAATTATATCAGTTTTATTTTAATTAAATAACAGTAAACTATATATTAATATAATACATTAAAACTAAGGGTGTGGCTAAAAAAACTCCGGAGCCTAAAAAAAACCCTCTGGAATAGGGAACCCGTTGTTAAACGGCTTCAATGTAAATTTTTTTTTTTTATAAATAATGGTTATCTAATTTATTTTTATATATTCGAATAAAAAATATACGAATAAAAATATTTATATAATAAATATTCGAATAAAAATATTCATAAAATAAATATTCGTATAATAAATATTCAAATAAAAATATTTGTATAATAAATATTCGAATAAAAATATTCATACAATAAATATTTGAATAAATATATATACGAATAAAAATATTCATATAATAAATATTCAAATAAAAATATCCGTATAATAAATATTCAAATAAAAATATTCGTATAATAAATATTCAAATAATAAATATTCAAATAAAATATTCAAATAAAAAGATTTGAATAAAATATATACGAATAAAAATATTCGTATAAAAAGATATTTGAATAAAAATATTCATATAATAAATATTTGAATAAAAATACTCGAATAAAAAATATACGAATAAAAATATTCGTATAATAAATATTCAAATAAAAGTATTCTTATAATAAATATTAGAATAAAAATATTCGTATAATAAATATTTGAATAAAAATATTCGAATAAAAAATATTTGAATAAAAATATTCGAATAAAAATATTCATATAATAAATATACAAATAAAAATATTCGTATAATAAATATTCAAATAAAAAATTTTGAATAAAAATATCCGAATAAAAAATATTTGTATAATAAATATTCGAATAAAAATATTCATATAATAAATATTGGAATAAAAATATTCGAATAAAAAGTATACGAATAAAAATACTTGAATAAAAATATTTGAATAAAAAATATATGAATAAAAATACTCGAATAAAAATATTCGAATAAAAAATATTCGTATAATAAATATTCAAATAAAAATATTCGAATAAAAAATATACGAATAAATATTATACACAACTACTTACAAAATATACACAATGGCTTACAAAAACCGTAAGGAAAAAGGCATGTACACAATTCCTTACAACTTCTCACCATGAGCTAAATGAGCCATCCGAAGGTAAGGATTTGTATACATACACAATTTACTACGAGAATACATAAAATTGGTACAAGAGATGTAAAGATTTATGTATGTACACAAATCTCTACAAAATATACACAAATGCTTACGAAAACTATAAGAAAAAAGGTACATACACAAATCCTTACCCTTAGATGGCCTTCTTTAGCTTATGATTTCGAAATCGTAAGGATTTGTGTATGTACATTTTTCCTTACGTTTTTCGTAAGCCATTGTGTATACTTTGTAAGGAATTGTGTACATACACAAATCCTTACTATTTTTGTGGCAATTTATGTATACTCGTAGCTATTTGTGTATGTACACAAACCCTTACCCTTAGATGGTCTCCTTTAGCTCATGGATAGAAGCCATAAGGATTTGTGTACATACCTTTATTCTTACGTTTTTTGTAAGCCGTTGTGTATACTTTGTAATGAATTATGTACAAATACAAACCCTTACCATTTTGTGTCATATTGTGTATTCTTGTAGGAAATTGTGTATGTACACAAATCCTTACAAAGTGGATGCCTCCTTTAACTCTTGGTTTTAAAGTCGTAATGATTTGTGTACATACCTTTTTTCTTACGGTTTTCGTAAGCTGTTGTGTATACTTTGTAAGGAATTGTGTACAAACATAAATCCTTACCATTTTGGTGCCATATTGTGTATTATTGTAGGAAATTGTGTACGTACATAAATCCTTACCCTTGGATGCCTCCTTTAGCTCATGATTTTGAAGTCGTAAGGATTTGTGTACATACCTTTTTTCTTACGGTTTTAGTAAGCCGTTGTGTATACTTTATAAGGATTTGTGTTTTTTCGTGTCATATTGTGTATTCTTGTAGGAAATTGTGTATGTATACAAATTCTTACCCTTGGAAGCCTCCTTTAGCTCATGGTTTTGAAGTCGTAAGGATTTGTGTACATATTTTTTTTCTTACGGTTTTCGTAGGCCGTTGTGTATACTTTGTAAGGATTTGTGTACAAACACAAATTATTACCGTTTGGGTGTCATATTGTGTATTCTTGTAGGAAATTGTGTATGTACACAAATCCTTACCCTTGAAAGCCTCCTTTAGCTCATGGTTTTGAAGTGGTAAGGATTTGTGTACATACCTTTTTTTTTTACGGTTTTAGTAAGCCGTTGTGTATACTTTGTAAGGATTTGTGTACAAACACAAATCCTTACCATTTTCGTGCCATATTGTGTATTCTTGTAGAAAATTGTGTATGTACACAAATCCTTACCCTTGGAAGCCTCCTTTAGCTCATGGTTTTGAAGTCGTAAGGATTTGTGTACATACCTTTTTTCTTACGGTTTTAGTAAGCCGTTGTGTTTACTTTGTAAGGATTTGTGTACAAACACAAATTCTTACCGTTTTCGTGCCATATTATGTATTATTGTAGGAAATTGTGTATGTACACAAATCCTTACCCTTGGAAGCCTCCTTTAGCTCATGGTTTTGAAGTCGTAAGGATTTGTGTACATATCTTTTTTCTTACGGTTTGCGTAGGCCGTGTGTATACTTTGTAAGGAATTGTGTACAAACACAAATTCTTACCGTTTGGGTGGCATATTATGTATTCTTGTAGGAAATTGTGTATGTACACAAATCCTTACCCTTGGATGCCTCCTTTAGATCATGGTTTTGAAGTCGTAAGGATTTGTGTACATACCTTTTTTCTTACGGTTTTCGTAAGCCGTTGTGTATTCTTGTAGGAAATTGTGTATGTACACAAATCCTTACCCTTGGATGCCTCCTTTAGCTCGTGGTTTTGAAGTCGTAAGGATTTGTGTACATACCTTTTTTCTTACGATTTTCGTAAGTCGTTGTATATACTTTGTAAGGAATTGTGTACATACACAAATCCTTATCATTTTTGTGCAAATTTATGTATTCTTGTAGTGATTTATGTATGTACACAAATTCTTACGTTTATAACAATTTATATATGTACCGTTTTTCTTACAGTTTTTGTAAGAAATTGTATACATACACAAATCTTTACTATTTTTGTGCCAATTTATGTATGTACCGTTTTTCTTACAGTTTTTATAAGAAATTATGTATATAATTTTATGTGCACAATGTGACCGGGTAAACCGGTTAAGGCTTATTTTAGGCTTTTTTTTAAGGCTTTTTTCCAGAACTACCCTTAAAACTAATTTAATAAATTTAACGCTAAAAGTTACGACTTACGATCAATTTTACAAGATGCATAAACGTTGACGATTCAATTCATTTTTTAGTTCAAAATATATAAAATTAATGACAAAGATTAAATTGACATTCACTTTTGAAATTAATAATGATTAAATTATTTTTTAAAATAATCAAATTTAATATCCTTAAAAGTTACGAGTTCGAACGTCAATAATATCAACACAGTAATTAAATGATCAATATTAAATGATTAAGAACATACTTTAAAACAGATATTACTATAACTTAAGAACAAATAATTGTAACTTTAGAACAGAACTAAGAAAACACATTTTTTATTACTGCGGGCAAATCAAGATTTTATAAAAACCAAAATATTCATTTTTGGTAAATTAAGATGCTAAAATAACAAGTAAACCAAGATTTGAAGACTAAGTTTTTGAGTGCTTTTAGAATTTATTTTGAAGAAACTGATTTAATCCTCGGAACAAAGAATAAAATCTTAACCATTTCTAGGCATTCATTTCCACCAAGAATCAAGAAAATATTGGCTCAATCAAACCAGTAAACGAGACAAAGTTCAGGAAGGTGCAGTTCAAAATACCTGACTGTTAGCAATACCGAACATGCAACATCGTCTTAAAGCCTGAAATCTCTCCTCATGTTTCAGACATTACAGAAAATTACAAAAAAATCGATTAAAATCCATCCTGTCTCGATACTTGGATGACCAAACTCGGAACTCATTCTTCAGGCGAATCAGAGCGTAGAGCTGATATTAAACAAAAAAGATTCTTCATCAGAATACTTTTCATTAATGGAAATGAATGATATCAACAAAACAGTATTCTGAAAAGGGATTAAAAGAACTAATTTGAATCATATGAATAGCTAATATGGCTTATAATCACATGCCTTCATATATGCCATGATCCAAGACAGGTGAAGACATGGTTAAATACTAAGAGATGGAAGAAATTCAATCAAACCAGAAAGTTTTTCCGTTTTCGCAACATCATACAGCAAATACGGAATGCCATATAGATATTAGAAAAATCTGCAGAAGATAATATATCTTACCTTTCATCTCCTAACTCATGTACATATTGTAGTTCCAGCATGATGTGAAAACTTGAAAACAATTTGAATTGCGGAAATAACACAGGAATAGATTCACACAAAAATAAACTTCACGACTTTAAAATCCCATACTAAAGGGAATTCCAAACCTAAGTGCTCATAAAAGATTTAAGTTATCTAGGTCATCTCAACAGTTATTCACAATGTGTGTAAAAGGATATAAGTAGCTAAGCTTGCTAGCTATACGTTTTAAAAATATAAACCAATGCATCAAACTGGAATCTAATGACACAATTCATTGACCAGACACGGCAAGGATTCATGCAAGCAAAACTACAGTCGATGTAATTTGATCTGATCGACTTGTATTCGCTTGTTTTCGCTTAACTATGTCAAGTAAACCCTCGAGATATGACCTTCCATTTGATCAAGCAGTATATTGAACAATTTAAGCCACATATCACAGAAATAGTTATCTTCTAATCAGAGAAAGTTACCCAGAAAAAAAAGGAATTTAACAGATGCAAAGCAAAAATTAACGCTACAAAAACCTATTCAAACTCAACATTGCATCAGGTTCGAATCAGGCATGAAAAAAATATAACTTAGTCGCAGTTATGGATTCAAATGAGGTAATTATTCATTTTAATTGATTATTGCTCTTATATTGCAGCCAGATTTTAAGAAGCAAAATCAGAAAGTAAGAACCAAACAAGCCGAAGAGTACAAATAATTTTGGGTTTCAGTTTAACTTCAAAATCGTGCCTCTTTTCTCTATTCATTAATTTTCTTTTGGCTACTAAGATTAACAATCAAAAGCGCGAGATTAGACATAAAATCAATATCAATCATAAAGAGGACAATTTAACCTTTTATTAATCATCCCATAACCCAATCAAAACATCAACGAAATCATAGAAAAAGAATCGTGAATGACAAAGACAAATCCCAGATCTGAGATAAAATGAGGAAGAATGAAGGATACATACTGGGTTTTTCAGGCTTGCCATCGGTCCACTTAGAGATGGAGAAATGGACTCTCTCACGAGTAAGGACTTCAGTCTTGTGAGGTTCCTTCAAGCAGTTCCTCACGAGGTTGGCGCATATGTTGGAATAAGTGATATAAGTCATGCCGGCTGCTCTCCAGAACGGCACCGCCGCGTTCGACGCCATTTCCTTCTTTGTTTGGCTGTGTTGTGGCTGCGAATACTACGGAACTGTGGGAAATGGGAGAATAATTCCTTCTTCACTTTTCAGATGCCGCTGCTCAAAGGGGGGATTAATTTATTTTAGTTATTTCTTCAGTTTGGGCCTGTGATATTGGGCTTCATTATATATA
This sequence comes from Abelmoschus esculentus, assembly GCA_035048815.1. Lineage (NCBI taxonomy): Eukaryota > Viridiplantae > Streptophyta > Magnoliopsida > Malvales > Malvaceae > Abelmoschus > Abelmoschus esculentus. The sequence continues at coordinate 23,119,866 of JAUCBN010000005.1, forward strand.
CCTTTTTATCCCAGTAATTAATTATTCATAAGAATTAGGAAATATTCATAAGAATCCTAATGATGTCGACTACGATTTATCAAATAAAATACCTTTTCAATTATTTAATGAGTTATATTATTAATAAGAACTTTAAAAAAATTTATCATTAATATTTATTTAATTTTTTAATATAATATAATGTAATTAATTATATACTTAAAAATTCTGTTTTATTAATTATAATCTTAAATTTTAAACACTATTCCCTAAACCATAAATCTTAAACCCTAATCATTAAACCTTGAACTATAAAACTTAAACCCTAAACCCTAAACCTAAACCTAATTCTAAACCTTAAACCCTAATCTTACTCATAAACAAAACTATATATATATATATATGAATGTGATCCAAGTTGAGTAATTACCCTAGATGGCTACAGTTCCACCTTATCTTTTTTCTTCTTTATTGATGGTGATGGTTAAATATATGTTTCAAGCATATAAAACTGTCTGTTTTAATCTATTGAGAGTCTGCGCTTTCTTCTCCAAGTTCACGCCAGGCAAAGTGATGGTTGATGCACCTTGGGAAGAACTCCATGTTGATCTTTTGGGTTTAATTTTCGAGCGATTGGATTTAGAAGATCGCATCAGATTTAACCTTGTGTGCAGGCAATGGAGAGAGAAGACAAAGGACATGCTGCAACCATTAGGGTTGATGCTTCCTTATCAACGAAATAACAAATATTTGAGGTTTTTTGACATGTACGATGACAAACTTCGTAAGTTAACTCTGAATAAATCTGTAAGAAATTATTGTTTGAGAGTTGCTGTCGCTCACCGCCGCCGTAAGAGTCGCCGTTCACCGTTATTGGAGCTGTATACGTAATCACCGGTGCCACAGTCGAATGGTCAGTTCCAAAGGGTAGTTAGACTCGGGTGTAATAGGGGAAGATTCGAAGGAATCTGAATTAGGCTTTAGGTTAAAGGGTTTGAGTGATGTTCTGAGTTTTCAATTTTGGCGTCTTAACTTGCATTCTATTCAATTTAGTCATTATCTTTTTCCGCACGTAATCATACTCTTAAATTCGGGATTTTATAATCTTTAATTTATTTTAAATTTTTGATCTGTCTACTTAAAAAGGTCGTTAACGACTCCGTTTTTACAATGAGATTTTATTTAGTGAAACCTTATAATAAATAATTATTTTTCATATATAATATTATTTTATTTTTCACCTTAAATTTCATTATGCTAAACTAAATATATTATTCTAAATTAATTCATTTGATCAACACAACTATTTAAATCATTCAAAAGGACATAAAAATAAACAAATTAATATATATAATATTTTAAATTATTAAAATAATAAATCCTCTTTTCATCCATCAAATCGTTTCCAATTGTCAATTGTACGAAATTTGATTGATCTAAGGTAAGGTTTGCTTGTCCTTCCAGCTGTTTGGTATTCCTTGTACTCTACGACAAATTTGGGTTAATTACTAATTAAAACAGACAAGGTGGATTAATTACAGCAATTTTATATTAATTACTATTATAAACATGGTTTAATCACTATAAAGGAGTTGCAAGTCTTAGATATTTTAAACAATAAAAAGTTTATGAATGGCGTTCACGTTCGGGTTGAGTAAAATTAAAAAAGATAATCAAAAATTTAAAATTATATATAATTTAAATATTTTTTATTAATTTTTAGTGCATAGATAAAGTTTATAAATTTATTTTTCTAAGATTTTATATTAAAAATCTATTTCTCCATGTAAATGCATTTTTTTTTTTTTTACTTTTCATCCTCCCTGCTTGAGTTGAGAACTTGGACTTTTGCATTAAAAATGAATGCATGCTGGCCACGTAAAGTGAAAACATCTCTTAAATCGTACGATGTTGTGAACCAATTCTACACTTCTTTCATATTATCTTCTTATTTTTTATATTTTTTCTTAAAAGTAAAAAATTTCATTCTTTGTTATTTTTATATCTCATGATTTTTTTTACTATAAATAATAGATTTTGTTAGATATATAGGTTAATTATAATTTATAATTTTAAAATTATTTAAAATTTATTTTATAATTTAAATAAAAAATTATAATACAAGTAAAAAATGTCACATTCAAATGACGATTTTAGAAGAGAATGTTATTTATACGTAACATTTTTCATTATTTTAAAATATAAAGGGACAACGTAATATATACATAACGTGAGATTAATTTAAAATTTTAAATTCAATTATTTTTCTGATAATAATTGTTTAAATTTTAAATTCTGATATTAAGCGCCAATTGACGATTTAATAATAAAATATTTTAAAATGGTTATTATTAATAAGTACCACATGAAGTTGAGACGTCAAACTAAAGGTGAGTACATCCAGTCTTTTTACTTTTACTATTATTCGATTCGATTAAATTTAATTTAATTGAATATTATACTTAAAATATTTATTGTTTTCAACTTACTCTACACGTTCTACACGAAAGAAAGTTCCTTTGCGTAGTGGTTACGTAACCAATTCAATTGAAACTTGAAACTGTTTTTTAATTATTATCGTTGACTAATTAATGAATTTTTAGAATTTTATATTTTACGTTTATTTTTAAATATTTAATGTGAATTATTACTTAATTCATAAAATCATTCTTATTTAATTTTACAATAAAAAATATAAATATGTACAGATAAAATTGAGTTAATATCATAACCTTCCTTTACATAATATTTTTAGAATTTAGGGAATTTCTGAAACTTTAAAATTTGTTTAAAAATAATAAAAATGTTTTAATAATATTTTTAACAATTTAAAAAGTAAATAATTTTTAAATGATTATAAAATTGTAAAAAAATGGTTAAATTTACATTTAAGGCTTAAATCTTAATTGAGAGGTTAAACGTTTAAATATAATGTTATTTTATCAAAAACTTTAAAGTGGAGATTTAAATTTTACAATGACACAGATATGTGTATAATATTTTAAATTTTACGATTTAAATAATCATACGAAGACATTTAGATGTATCACGAGCACGAACTATCTCGTCTCAGTGGTTAAAGGAATGATTGTTATTTCTGGAGGTCACGAGTTTAAGCATCAGTAATGTCAGCACAATATTTAACCGATCAATGTCTAATGATTGAGAGTATACTCTAGAACAGATAATATTGTAACACTGTATCTAATTCACTACAAATAATTTTTTATTTCCAATTTTACCCCTGTCTTTCCAAGATATTTAGGGTTACTTATCTTTTCATGCTCAAGTTGCTTAAAGCCCACATCTCTTGACCACAATTTCAAAATCATGAGTTGGGGGAAACCCATTCAATAAAGTCAAAGATGAAAAATGTAGACGGAAAATTAAATTTGACAATATTAAATATATATGAAATATAACTAAAAATACAAAAGAAAATCAATATTAAGACTCATATACCATTTTGAGAGAATTATATATATGGAAAAAATATTATTGAATAAAATTTCCTGTTATTAATGATGAAAATATTATTTTTTTTATTGATGGTCGACTACCAATGATTTATATTTTATTATATATATATTTTTTATAATATTCTTTTTAGTTTTATGGTACATCTTTATCATATGGTATGTTTTTATGATTATATTCTAAATATATACAATTGTATATATTTTGATATATTTTTAAAAAATTTATTATTATTAATTGTATAAATTTTTTAATAAAAAATATCTGATTTAATTATTACATTGTCTGTCTTTCCTTTTAAATTCACATTTTTCTTTTTCTTTTTTAGAGAAAAAAAATCATAATTATAAACAATATGAATGTGTGAAAAAAACATCAGCTGGGTATCAGCCCCACACAACTCCTCTCCCAATCTTATCTTTTCTTTCTTACTTAACCCGATAATGGTAGAATTCTGAAGGAAAATAAAAATGAAAACTTTACCTTAAAAAGAAAAAGGAAAACCCATCCCTTGAATCTAAAAATAGTTACTTTTTTCCACAGCTTCAGGAAAAACCCAATTAAAATTTCGGAATTGTGTTGGCTTTGGGGGACTGTAAACTAATTTACTGAAGTGTTGTTTTTTGTTTAGTGATGATGGAAAATTCAAGTTCCCCAGAAAACAATACAGTCGCCGGCAACGTCAGCTTAGAGAATGAACGGAATTTTTCTTCAGGGAACCGTTGGCCGAGGCAAGAGACTTTAGCTTTGTTGAAGATAAGGTCTGAAATGGACGCAGCTTTTAGAGACTCCGGTGTCAAGGCTCCTCTATGGGAAGAAGTGTCCAGGTTTGCTTTCTTCGTTTTTTACCCTCTGAACTATGTTTGGGTTTTTCTTTTTCTCGAGAAAATTATTTGGGGAATGAAGGGTTGTACTCAGAAAATGTGGGAAACATTTGGTTTTTTACTTATGTTGGGATATTGAATTCTTTCTAGTTTAATTATACTATGCTGTAAAAATTATTTGGGTGTTAAAAAGGTGCTCTTTCAATACTATTTTGTTTTAATTTCACTGTTAAGTTTAAATAATCTTAACTATGTTTGATATTTCTAGTGAGTTAAATCCCGTTTATTACTATAATTTGCGAGTTCATGCAAGAATGATAATTCCTTCTATCAGGAAAATGGCTGAGCTGGGATATATTAGAAGTGACAAGAAATGTAAGGAGAAATTTGAGAATATCTTTAAGTATCATAGGAGAACCAAAGAAGGTCGGTCCGGGAAATCGAATGGGAAGAATTATAGGTTTTTCGAGCAATTAGAAGCATTGGATCATCAACCTTCTTTGGTTCCACCTGCAAGTGGAAATTCCAACTTCTCAATAGAGCCTTTGAATGTTATCCATAATGCTATTCCGTTTTCGGTCCGAAACCCAGCTTTGAATTTCAATGAAACCTCGACCTCGATGACTTCTTCATCGAGTAAGGAGTCGGATGAATCGGATGGGACTAGAAAGAAAAAGAGGAAACTGGAGGACTTTTTTGAGAGGTTGATGAGGGAGATGATGGAGAAACAAGAGAATTTGCAGAAGAAGTTTATAGAGGCGATAGAGAAGTCTGAACAGGATAGGATGGCAAGAGAGGAAGCATGGAAGGTACAAGAATTGGCTCGGATTAAGAAGGAGCACGAGCTTTTGGTGCAAGAGAGATCGGTTGCAGCAGCTAAAGATGCTGCTGTGCTAGCATTTCTACAGAAGTTTTCAGATCAATCAACCTCGGTGCAATTGCCTGAGACCACATTCCCCGTTGAGAAAGCTGTTGACAGGCAAGAAAATAGCAATGGTAGCGAGGGTTATATGCACCTAAGTAGTTCTCGTTGGCCAAAAGATGAAGCTGAGGCTTTGATAAGATTGAGGACTAATCTTGATTTGCAATATCAAGACAGCAGCCCCAAAGGCCCTCTATGGGAGGAAATATCAACAGCAATGAAAAAGCTTGGCTATGATCGAAGTGCTAAGAGGTGTAAAGAGAAATGGGAGAATATGAACAAGTACTTCAAAAGGGTGAAAGAAAGCAATAAGAAACGTCCCGAGGATTCCAAGACATGTCCTTACTTTAACCAACTAGATGCTCTCTACAAAGAAAAAACTAAACGAACCGATGGCTCGGTTAATTCCGGTTATGATATAAAGCCTGAGGAACTCTTGATGCACATGATGGGTGCCCAAGAAGAAGAACCACATCAAGAAACAACAATGGAGGATGGTGAAAGTGAGAATGCTGGTCAAACTCGGGACGAAAACAGAAACACTGAAGAAGGAGGAGAAGGAGAAGGAGATGCTTTTCGAATCATAGGTAATGATCCTTCTGCAATGACAATTATTGGTTGATTGTGAGACAAATAGTGATATCTCCTTTTTCGAATGCTTATATTTTGAAGTGTGTCAGGGTCCATAGTGTTAGTGTCTGTAAAATATTGTGTGGAAAGCAGATTTGAGTTTTGAGAAGTTTCTTCTGATACAGCATGGAGGCAACTAGGTAAAATGATAGACATAAATGTATATTTTCATCATCATTTGTTTCGAATAAACTATGTGATGGGCATGGTGAGAGTGGAATAAGATGTATGTGTGTCTTTCAATAAACCTTTTCCTTCAACTTTTGAAAGGTGAGGGGAAAAAGTAGGAAATGGTTTGATGTGATTGGTTTGCTTATATTTGTAATGCATGACTCAGTGTAGAATTGCATCAGCATTCAACAAGGTTCGAACTTTTTGACAAAAGTAGTAATTATATCACTCGTGCGCCTGCATAAGAGAAAACCTGTACACATGGTCTCATCTTAGCTACATGTTTTTTTCTTAAGGTCATCATTGCATACAGTATTTCCTTTTGAAATTTGGAATTCTTCAATTCTGCTTGAACTTGATTTAGACTTGTTTTATTTGATATCTGCAATTCTTTAAAGGTAAATGAACCTATTTAGAATAGTGCAATGGTTTTATGAACTCGGGATAGCCTTATGCGGATATTTTTTATATCTATTGCTACTCGATCCATTGGCTGATTAATCCGGATTGAGTATTACAAAAGCTTATTATAGGGGCATCTTTTTTAATCCGATTGTTCCGTCCACAACGAATTACACAGAACAAGTTGTTCATAGCCAAAAAAATCCAATCATCTCTGGTTATTATATGCCATCCAAGCTTGCTTTTGTTGGTCGTTCTATGACGATATAGAACGAAAATAATTCATGATATAATTTCTCTCATATTCGCATAATTCTGCCTCTTTTGAGACATTGCTGGCTAAATATTTACATGTAATGTACTCCATTTTGTAAATATTGGATATCTTGTTCATTGATTCAATATTCTTCTCTTATTTCTTTAATACCCAAGATCTTTGAGGGTTGAAATCAAGAGTCTAAATATTTGTTTATTTTGAATAACAATTCCTATTTTAAAACAAGTTAGTGGAGTTCAAGTAATGTGCAATGAAATATAAACATGTTAAAAAATAAATAAAAACAAATTTAATTTAATTAATATATATGACACATCCCAAAAAAAATATATCTAGAAAAAGGATTTTTCGATATCACGCTTAAAATCAAGAGTTTATTATATGAATTTTAGTATTATAAATAAAGAAAAATGGGTTAAAAATGTTGCTCCTAATTTTTTTTTAATATATATAGATTAGTCCATCAATGAATCGGATACTGATATTTATATAAAAAAAATCATTTATTGAAAATTTGGTTAAAAATATTTGAAATACATGTTGGCAAATGTAAACATAGACTTGGGAAGAAAGCATGACATGTCCCACCTGGCTCCATTACAACCCAATTCCATTAATGGCATAGGGTCCCTTGTCCTTTCAAACTACAGACATCAATGGCTTGACACAAGCAGCCATTTACAAAGAAATTAAAAACAATGTAGCCAACTCATGCTCCTCAACTTCTTCCAAAAATAAAATATTCTCTTAATCAACGCTATAACATCAAAAGCTTTACAGCTTGAGCCACCTGGTTTTCTTATTTTTAGTATTATTACAATTTTTTTGGAACATAGTAAAATATGTCAATTAGTTTCTGTTGTTGGTTTATGTTCTGTTTTGTGTCTTTGTATTCTTCTTTACCGTAATTTGGAATATATATTTATCGGAAGCCAACCAGCCTTGAGAATTGATATACTTGATTTCCTTTATTTCCCCTATAATTCCCCTCTTCCTTTCTTCCTTGATTACTGAAGCTGAGGAAATATGGGAGGTTGTGCCACCAAACCTAAGGTTTTAAAGGCTGACGACCGCAGTATCCCGGCACCGCCTCCTGAGTCGGTGAAAGAAGCTGTTACGGCGGCTTCTGAAGAGAAGGAGGGTGCTGAGAAAGGGGATCAAAAGGCTGTGGATGAAGACGTTAAGAGCAAGGATGTTGATGAGGCCGACAAGGTCGATGATGAAGCAAACACGCGACAATCTCTTAGTAACTTGTTGCATGAGGTACAACTTTCTATATTTCCATGACTATATATTCTATGCGTTTTAAAGCATTTTGATGGTCTTAATGTATTGATGAAATTAAGGGTTTAATCCTAAAGCATGACTGGTTCATGTGTCTTTGCAATATGTTGGTTGTTTCACTGAATTATGACTGGTTCGTGTGTACTGTTTGGTTGGTGAGAAAGTGAAACTAAAGGGAAAGATTCAGAAAGAAGAAGAAATAATAATTCCACATATGTTTTCTTGTTGTTTTTGTATTAACAATCTAGATAGATTCGAAGCACGAGATTGACGGGGAACACATATTTCTCAATGTTCTTGCCCTACGTAAGCTGACCCGCATGTTTTTATGCTTGTCTGATATCTTGTCAGTTTAATTCTTGGCCGTCTCTCTCGTGTGTTTGTTTAGGATATAACAAAAACCGAGACGGTGATCGAGACCGATAATAATTCGCCATCAGAGCCGACGAAAACCGAACCAGTGGAGCAAGAATCCCATAAGGAGAAGGAGCCGACTGAGCCAATCTCGACCAAGGAGTCAGAACCTTTGTCTGTCGAACCCGAAGCAGCACCAGAGGCAACAGCAACAGTGGATGTGGCTGAGACAGAAAAGAACGAAACATCAGCAGCAGCAGTAGCTGGAGGTGAAGAAGGGAAGAGTGAAATAGCAAAGTGAAGTTTCAACATTTATGTTCAAACAAGTGTGATAAAAACAGTTTTTGCTTTGTTGTTTAGCATGTTATGGAAAACAAGTAGTTCACATGGTTTACGGCTTTTATGTCACTTATTTTTGTTGCTCTGAAATGTTTATTTTTCTTTCTATTTTTTTTTTCTATTATCTTTGTCGTCATCATCATCGTTTTTCTTATCGTATCGTTAATGTAATAATATGAGTTAATCAAACAAACATCATTTTAGTCAATCAAACAAACATCATTTTTCTTAACGTTCAAATGTAGTTTATCCGTATTTATATTGTTATATAGTCAATCAAACATGCTCCGTAACCCGAAAAACATCATTTTAGTCATGGTTGAAATCAGGAATCGAGTTTAATCGGGACACAAATTTTCTAGATCTTACAACATTAACACCAACTCTAATGAATTACATGATCTGTTAAGCCTTGATCCTCCATGATTTCAGCAACAAAACAATAATGTGATGCAATTCATGAGGCAGTCACCACTTTCAACTCTGTGCAACCTTGGTCTACATGATATGCTGCTAAACTAATACTATTTCTATTCTCATCAGCCATCATTCTTTGCTCTCTGATTTTCCCCCACAGCACACTATACAGCCCTATGATCAACAGAAGCCCCCCTAACAGACTGCACAAATTTCAGACATTAATGAACTCAAGTTGGCAATGGAGATGGGTTGTAATAATAACAAAAGGAAGACAGAAACACTGACCTTCCTGCAGTTATAACCTGGCATAACAGAACTGCAGAACAGAAGGTTGTGAAGATGAGAGTCAATGGTGTGGACATGGCCAAGAACACTGGCCCCTTCGCCTCAATAACCCAAGCTTGTAGGTAATATGTCACGCCTGTCACCACTATCCCCTGCACAAATGTTTCATCCCATATATATGGATAGTTATTTATAAAAACTCCGCAAGCGGATTTGAATATTGAATAAATACGAAAGAGTGGCAGTAGGTAGATGTTTACACAATAGGCTACTGCAAGGAGTCTAAGATTCCATCCCAGTCTCCATTGGTACGGGTCCCGTTCCACGCCAATTGCTATAGCAAATGATTGAAACGTGCTCAACAGGCATTGAAGAGCTGTAAAGAGAAGTTTCGAAGGGTAGTTCTTCAAAACCAGACCCTGTTTCACCAACTACTATAAGTACAATTTTATCATATACTGCATGTACCATTATGTAGGTAAAAGGTGTGCTACCTGCAGAACTATCCATAAGCCCCAAAACATGTTGGAAAGCAACATGAGGAGACAACCCTTTATCCATGTCTGTCCACCGGAGGATGTCCGGCTCGGAGGTGTTCGGCTATGTTGGTGATCGAACATGTGATGGATGCAAAAGAGTTTGAAATGGGGACCCTTGTAAAAGGCAAGGGTCAATGCACCAGCCAAGCATACTAATATACCTACAAGCTTGGCAATCCCAACATCTGTCTTCAGTTTGAATGCCTCCATTCTGTAATACAAAGTTCATCGTTTTACTAAGTTCAGTGTGGTGTATAGTTCGACAACTAAAAGAAAAAAAAAAAGAAAAGCTAGTGGAAACCTAAGAAATAAACACTAAAATTTTAAATAAATTTAATTATCTTTTTAGATGTCTTATCAATAAATTTATATTAAACGAATTAATAACTTTTTATTATTTTATTAATAATATATGTATTATATAATTATTAGTGACATATAAAGAGCTAGACGTACTCTATTGCTAATATTTTACCTTAGTAACACAGCAATGAAAAAAGTGATGACGGGCAGGCAATTCGTGATTGCAGCAGCTAGGCTTGCCGTTGTATAAACCAGGGCCATGCCATTGATATCCAAGCTCAAAGTTATCCTGATATATTTTCACGATACGTAAACCCGAAACCTTAAACTCGAAACTCATGCATGTCTGTATAACGACAACTTCAACCAAACTTACCCGATCAATGATAGCATAAAGATCTTGCAGAAAGTCACTAATGACAGATGTGGCGCAGTCCTCCTTCAGTTAGGGAAGAAAATAATAATTACATCACTTGTTTTTTTTCCCCAGAGGAAATTAAAGAAATTAGAAATTTATTATACCATTCGAAGAACAAGGCGAGAGGGACCAGTAAAACGGTGGCAGCAGCTTGTCTGTAGAAAACGAAGACGAAATTGTTCATACCGCCGTCAAATGCAGCCTTGGACACCAAGAACATGCCTGCATAAATGCTTTGTATCAGAATTACTGCAAGATACGGCTTCTTTGTCTCCATGTTTCTCGCCCTTGTCGAAGAAAGTTTTCGGACATAAAGTGCATGCAACAATGGAAGTAGGGTTTATATATAAGTTGAAGAGTGTGAAATGGATAGGCTGTACATTATTCGATTTAATTCGATAATTTTTTTAATAATCTAATGGTTTTTTTATTTTTTATTTCTTTTAATCTCAGTTTTTCGTATTAACTTTGGGTTTTAAATTTTATATTTTATTCTTGCAAAATGATTTTATTTTAGTTGGATGAAAAGTATAAAGATTATCTAAAGATGATATTTATAAACTTTGGTTGGCCACACCCTCAAAAGCAACGATTACTTCTTTGTAACGAGATGTGTGTGGTGAAGCTAATTGGGACTGCTTTTAGGTGCAAAGGGACCACCAAAAGTTATTAATCATGATTAATGGACGCAATTATATTATCAGTCATAGGTACAGGTATATATAAACGAATGAAGTCGAGTTGAGTAGTACTAAATTCGATTCGACTTATTAAGATTTTAAGAGAGTTCGAATTTGAGTAATTTTTAATAAACTTGAAAAATCTGAACTCAATTCGGTTTGTTAAGAACTCGAGTTAAATTCAAGCCCAATCAAATCAAGTATTGACCAAATAAATGACAGACTTGACTCTTGAGTAACTCGTCATTTGTCACGTCTCATTAAAGTTCTATTAGAAAAAAAATCATAAGTTATGTAAACGCAAGCTTGTTAATTTTAAGGTATATGATATTAGTTTAAGTTGTTAGGTTTAGAGTTTAAAATTTAGATTTTAGGGTTTAAACATATCTTTAGGGTTTATATTTTAGGATTTTAAGTTTAGAAATTTTAATTTTAAATGATAAAAATTAAAAAAATAGTATTTTATATTTTCAAGTATCTCATGAGCTTTTAGAGTCAAGTATCAAGTAATTTAATTCGACTTATTAAGAACTTCGGTCTGAGTTAATTTTTCCACCAACGGTTTCATCTCATTATGTTTTTTTCCACCAACGGAAAAACATTTCTTGTCAATTTAATTTTTCTATTGTTAGGGTAAGTTTAGTATTTTCTTTTGAAAAAAATATTTTTAATTAAATTAAAGGGTAATTGTTCCACGCAGAAATAAAGTTTTAAGGCTTAGGGTCTATGAGTTTTAATGAAAGAGTTTTGAATTTAGGGATATGATTAGAATATATGGTTTAAGATTAAAATTTAAAGTTAATAGGTTAAAACATAAATCCCTAACAATATTAGCTTAAAAGCATTATTCGAACATTTTCCAATGTTTTGTTTAAAAAAGCATAGGGGCAAAAATGAAAAATAGTACAAAATAGGGACTAAATTTACTAATATTCTTTTTTAGTTTTGATAGATAAACAATGGTTTAAACCAAAATTAAACCTTACACTTTGATTTGTTTCAAAGTAAGCCTTTATTTCAAATGAAAAGTTTGATTTGTGTTAAGAGTTGTTTAGGATAAAATTAAGGTCAAAAGCTTATTTGGATATAAGTTAAAGGGTCAAGGGTTTATTAAAGTAAAAGTTAAATGATTGATGATTTGTTTAACACTACTAAAAGTATAGGGATCTAAATAAAAATTATAAAATTATAGGGACTTATATGGTTTTTCTATTATTATTTTTGTCACCCGGTTCGACTACAATTTTATTTTTTAAATTTAAATATGTATCTCGATCACAATTCACAGTCCTTTGAAATCTTGATAAGTTTAAACACTTAAATACTAAATGATTCTAAGTATGGATGGAGCTAAAAATTTATTTAAGACGTGTAGTTTTTTTAACGATGTACAAAAAGAATTAATTAATTATAAAGGGTGACGTTTTATTTATGAAGAAAATCATTTTATTTATAAAAGAAATATCATTTATATATATTTTAAATTTCATATAAAAATTCAAAAAAAAAAGAGTCTATCTTCCTTATCTCCTAAGCTTCCTTTTCTCCCTTTTTAAACCTTATATTTTGTTAAATATTTTCCAAAAGAAAGTGCATAACTTGATTTCACCAAATACATATTCACAAAGAAACAAAATGCCTTTTAAGTTAGGTCTTGCTTTCCTTCCTTTTTCTTTTCTTTTGGTTGCTTTCGATGCAACATAATTAATAGATGTTCGGGAGATCATATTCTTTAAATTTTTAAATTTTATATTTTTATTAATTATTTAATTTTATATTATTTAAAATTTTATACTTTATACTTCATAAATTTATAATATAACTTTCTAAAAATTAACACTCCTAAAATAAAATTATACATTCATATATATATATACATATACATAGACATAGACATTCATAGATACATTAAGTTAAAGCAAGATGTTCATAACTTGTTCATGTTTTGTACTTTTCGAAAATTTTTATATGATTTCTTTTCTTATACTATTTGTTTCGTTTTTCAGTCTTAAATAAAATTCATTTACGTCTTATGTGTAATATTCGAAAAAAAGAAAACTATTTAGAAAGAATATTATTTTTTTTTATTAAAATCATTTATCGAGAAAAAAGATGTTTAAACAATCAATTCGGTCAATTTAATTAAAATTGAATCAATTTTTTTATGAGATCGATAAAAATTTAGTTAATTTGATTGGTTTTCGAATTTAAAAAAAATTGTAAAAAATTAGTCAAATTAGTTGGTTCTTCAAATATTAATATGTTTGACATTTAAAAATAGTTCGGTTTGTCGACGTCTTAATAATTTGGGCTTTTTATATATATAATATTTAGTATTTTTGTTAATATAAGTAATTTAATTATTTATTTTTTAAATAAAATTAATCGATAATTAAATTTTATAAAATAATATATTATTAATTAATTTGTTAATTAAATTAAGTTTTGATTTAATTGATTAATATTACCTTAACAGTGAATCCTTTACTCTTGAAATCATTTATGTAGTATTTTTTAATAAGATACAGTGGGTATAAATAATATATGTTTTAAAATATAATTTTAACTATTAGATATTGATATTTTAATTATCGTACTATAAATATTGATATTCGAACTCGTAACCCTTAAAAATAAAAATCACTCATTTAATCATTAAGATAAAATAATTTGTATCATTTATATAATATTTTTAAAAGCGTCCATTTTATCTTTAAAAGCTTTCCATTTTAAAAATATATATACGATTTTTATTACTTTCATTCCACTATTGATTTGTTTCGGAAAAAAAGAGTTTTATTTAATAAAAACTCTTCTCTATGCACGTAACTTTTGAAATAACTGAAAATGAAACATGGCATGATATTGTCTCTTTAATATGGAATATTAATTTTCTTTTAAATATATTTTTAGGAATAGAAATTAGTTTTTTATCGTAATAAAAAAAATTAGAATTTATGATTATAGTTTAAGGTTAAGATTTAAGGTCAAAATTTATAAAATTAAAGATAAAATATACGGATAATCAGCCTATATTGATCTTGGTATTGTTATATTAAACTAAGGTATATCATGCATTTTGTTCTCACATTTACCTCGATTAACATTTTAAACTTTAAATTAATAATTTATAAATATATCATGCTAACGTGTTAAAAATAAAATAACAATCTACGAATTAATGATTATTATTTAAATTTGTTTATATAATTTTTAAAATAATTATTATTTTTTTTAAAATTAATGAATTTCTCATAAATTTATCATATCGAGTTAAACTTTACTGGATTTTACTTGTTAAGGTCTCGTCGTATCGAGTTGAATTCAAATTAAGTTAACCTGAATTGAGTATTTATCGAGATTTTGACTAAATCGAATTTGAGTAACTCATAAACTACTCGGCTTATCGAATGCCCCTGCTTATAGTGTGTCTAAAATGTATGATCTAAAAAATAAAAATAAATAACTTAATTAATCTAACTAATATACTTTAATTGCGGCTTTCAACCTATACATCTTGTGTTCAAACACTACCAAAAGCATGATTTGACTTTGAAATCTCTGATCCAATCAATCAGTTGACGATGGAAATTTTAATAAATATAATAATAAAATTAACTAATCAGATAACAACATGTATCATCTGATTGAAATATTAAAGTCAATTAATATTATAATTAAATTAATATAATATATAAATAAAATGAAATAAATACGTAATTATATAAATTTTATCAATTATTATATTATTTTCTTTAAATTTTAATAATAAATAAATAATTATATTATTAAAATAGTTAAATAATCTTATTAATATAATTAAGAGTGTGCCATTACAACGTGTTCCCACGGCCTGGAAAGCCCGTTTTTAGTTGAACAGAGTGTGCCCACGGCCTGGAAAGCCCGTTTTTAGTTGAACAGAGTGTGCCCACGGCCTAGGCCAGTTTCGAAGGCTGTTACCAATTGGATACGTCTGATTTTGAACTCCTATAGAATCACCCGCACCGAATTACCAAATATTACCAAATGGCATATAACTAGAAAAGAAGAAATCCACCCCGCCAAAACTAACAGAAAATGGAAAGCATTTCCTCCAAGACAACAATCGCAACCCTACTACTACTACTTCTCGCCACCGCCACCACCACCGCTTCCGGATTAACCACCAAAGAACTGGACGCTGCCCTCTTAACCCTACAATCAAGAGGCTACAACCTCTTCCCTAACGCCATATCCACCTCTGATCTCCAAGTTCGCCTCCTCTCGTCCCAAAACTCTTCCATATTCACTCTCTTTGCACCATCGGATTCCCTACTCTTCTCCCTCGACCTACTCTCCTCCGCCCGTCTATACACCATATCTCTCTTCCTCCACGTCTCTCCGCATTTACTATCCTCTTCGGACCTACTCGCCCTCCCTCGCCCCGCATTCATCGATACCCTCCTCCCTAACCGTCGACTCTTTGTGGAACGTACGATGTCCACCCGCAATGGCACCTCCTTGGTAACTGTTACAGTCGACGGGGTTGTGGTATCGGTCCCGGATCTTTTCGTTGGGTCCAACATTGCTGTCCATGGACTCGACGGGATTCTTGTTGCAAGATACGGGTCCTTGGTTAGTGAAGGTAGTGACATCGATACTGACACTTCTACTGCTGAGTCACCCAAGTTTTCTTACCAAAACTCGCCAGCCTACTCACCGGGGATTCTCCCGCCGACGGAGAGTGGGGATTTGGAGAGGGTGACTGTTGGAACGCGAATCAAGAAAGATAAGGTGGCTTTCCTTGGCGGCACCACTATGAGAACAAAACAAGGTACATTCTCCTGTTTTAAAACGTGTTTACTGATTGATAACCGATTAAGTTACTTCATTTCATTTCGTTGATGCCAACGATAGTAGTTTTGTTTCTGTTGAATTCTTGGTTTCTTTAATCTTCCATGAATTTCTGGATTTCTTGCTGATGATTTGCTTCAAAGTTTTAACAATTTTAATCTGACAAGTTTATATAGAGTCGATCACATTCCTAATTTCATAATTAATGTTCATGTTTCCCTAATGACATAGCAATACTCATGGTGTATATCATGGTTTCTATAGTACTGCATTTTCACATTCAATTCTGCATCTTACGTACGTATTGCAGAATGATTTTTATAAAATTCCATACATTTTGAGAATAAAGAGCCTGTACAATGTGTAATGATACGGGGTCCTTGGTTAGTGAAGGCACCTTATCTTTCTTGGTTCGTGTTCCGATGGTCACCATCTCCTAGCGCCGGACCTCGGACGTTCATAACACGAACAAAGAAAGATAACCGAGGTTCCGGTGGCACTGTTATGAGAACTAAACATTGTACGCTTTTTCCGGTTTATATCTGTTGACTGATTGAATACAAATCAAGTCACTTCCTTTCGTTTCTTTGACGCCAAGGTTTCTTCTTTTGAAGAAATTCTGTTCGCTGGTGAAGTTGTTCCTAGTTCTATATTTCATGTTCATCTTATGGAAGTAACTCTCAACTGTTTTTAAAATTTATATACTAATGTATTAATATTAGACTTGATACTTGAACAAAACAAGAGTGGGTGTAATGTGTGATGTGACCATGGCTGCTGCAAGCCTGCAACTATAGTTGAGCTAGTTTCCATAGATTATATACCAAATTGAAGTTAAATGATTAATGCCTATTCTATATAAGTCTTAACTAAACTGGTTCTTTGGTTAGTGAAGGTATCGACACTTTTAATGCTGAGCCACCCAATTTTTCTCATCAAACCTATGTTTTGCCGGCCAATCCACCGGTGAGTTTGCCGCCAACCGTGAATGGGGCGCCAGAGATGGTGACAGTCGGAACAGGAACCAGGAAAGATAATGGTGCTTCCCGTGGCACTACAATGAGAACTAAACATGGTACATTTTTCCGGTTTAAACGTGCTGAGTGATTGAATTCCTTTCATTTCTTTGATGCCAAGGATAGTTTTCCTTCTCGTTTTCTGAACTATGTTTGGTCTGTATAATACTCCAAGAAACTTGTGGAATCATTGATGATGGTTTTTTTCCAGTGTTTTCATACTGTAAATCTAAGAAGTTGGGTGACAAACCCAGTTCTTGTTCATGATTTCCCATTTTCCATTATTCACAGCACACCAGTTTCATATACCAATACAAGCTCATGAATTTTTTCTAAGTCTGCACGAATCATCTTGTTTCAATAGTTAAAGGAACAATTATTATTTTTGGAGTTCATAGATTCGACTTTCGAGTACTAATAATGTCAACATAGTGATTGAAAGATCAATGTACAACTGTAAGTATTTTTAAAAAATTAAAAAACTAAGATTTAAATCGATTCGATTTTAATCTGTATTTAAATAAAATCAAATGAAAACCAAGTCCCAGTCTCCCAGAGGTCATTTGTTTACGTACACTGCGATTTTTCATTCCAAATGACTTTGCCGACAGTTTCCAAAACAATAAAATAATAATTCCGTGGGAAAAAAAAGAGAGAATAATATCGTTTTCCACGTGATTAATAAAGTCAAAAAGCAATATTGATATTCGAAAACTATTCTAAAATATTGAGATTGTCCTTTTTGAACTAGCTGGAACCAAACTGATTTTATTTTTGAATTTTAATTCTGCACACTTCAGATCTTTTAATTATTTTAAATATTCATGTTTCACATTAGATTTTAATAAAAAGTTATATAATATTTTAAATATATAGGGATAATATTATTTTTGATTGTTATACATTTTGATTTTATTCAAATAGAAAGCAGATAACATAGATCATAGTCTTAAGCTTGAGACTAATAATTTTATTAATTGAGTTTAAAATTTTACATATACAAAAAAATTATAATAAATATGTGATGAAAATCAATTTATATTAATTAAGCTAAAATTAAAAATACTATAAAAATAACTAAATAATATAATCTCGAAAACAAATTTTTATTTATAAACTAGTAAGAATTCAATATATAAGAATATATTATTTTTGGTGGAATTTATGTTTTTCTAGTTGTTTACAGGGTGTAGTGGGTGCATTCAATATTCTGTTGCCACCATCAATGGAGT
The DNA here is from genome assembly GCA_035048815.1 of Abelmoschus esculentus. Classification (NCBI taxonomy): domain Eukaryota; kingdom Viridiplantae; phylum Streptophyta; class Magnoliopsida; order Malvales; family Malvaceae; genus Abelmoschus; species Abelmoschus esculentus. The sequence continues at coordinate 23,138,251 of JAUCBN010000005.1, forward strand.
TTGTCACTCCATAGATATTTATGGATCAACGCTATGAATCTATATGAAAAAAAAATATCAAATATAATACTATTATTTATTATATTTATTGTGGAGTAATTTTAAAAACTAGGTTTATTATAATAAATATAAAAACTTTAATTAACTTATTTTTTATTTAAATAATAATTAGACCTGAATCACACTATCGAAAAAATTAATTTCATGATTGATTTAATTTAAATTAATATTTTTAATAAAAAAATTAGATAACTCATAAATTAATTACACTAGTTCGAATTAAGGACGATGGCTGATGTAGACAATCAAAACTATAATATAATCTTTTATTGAATTTATAATATAATTTTTTTATTTAATATATTATTTAAATAAAATTTATATATATTATTATAAGTTGATGGACATTAACACTTTTATATCCTATATTATAAAGTATATATATCACGTTAATTATACTTAGGGGTTAAGGCAAATAATTTAGATCTTTTTTGTTCATAACATATAATTTTCTTTTTGGCCCATTTTATAAAAAGAAAAAGTGAATCCCAAATTGAAATTAAAAAAAAATAAAAATAGGGAAGACCTTTACCGTACATCCAAGTTAAAGAGCACTATGAACTGGTTCTTGGCTGTGCCTGTCTGTTTCTTACATTACCCCTCTGTTTCCCAAAAGTAAAAATAAAATTGAATCATTCAATTAAAAAATGAAAAATAAATAAATAAAAGATTTTCCGTGGTTTATAATTGACTTTCCAGCCAGCCAATCACTATTACCAGCTGTACCCTCTTTCTTTTCTTTTACTTACAAAATTAAATAAAATTTTATTTATATATTTATTTGATCTAAAGACTAATATGTGTTATTAAAAAAAGTTTAAAGAGCATAATTAAAAATAAAAGTAGAAATCAAATTTAATTCGGTTTTGTTTAGTTGTTGATGTTGAGTTTGTATGTTGTGTTTGTTGGTTTGGATAGTACTTAGAATCGGAGGTTTCGTAGGTAATTCTTGATGTTGATTTTAGGATATTTTACGCTTATTTCATTGCTATTTATCGATTCTACCGTGATTCATCCTTATTTATGCATGTAAATCAATTACGACAATAGAATGAACTGTTCGAATTTAACATGTATGTCGTAGCAGTAACAATATTAAAGATAATCTTAACAATAAAATGTTTTTTAATAATTTTGAGGCTGTTTATTATTCAATATCCTCGTTAATAACTGTAAAGATTTTTTTAAAGAATATAATAGTTTAAATTTAAAGACCCTCAATTATAATCGATGGTTCAATATATTAACTTGATATAATCATCTATACACTTATTTTATTTGCACTAAAAAGTGATTAAGCACTAGGCTTATAACCCTACTTTTGTTCAACGTGGCATGGGATTATTTGGGGGGAAATAAGGTAATAATCTTATAGTTCAATTGAATCCTCCATTTCCCTTTAAATTCACGTTGCTTTACAAAACTAAAGGTAAAACAAAATATTATTATTATCTTCTACAAAAGGTAGAAAAAGGACCTATCACAAGCCTACACGTGTATGAAACGCAATGATTATAATCCCATGGTTCATCAAAGTTCGTTTTTTTTAATTCGGAAAATTGTGGGAAAATACGTATTGCTGATGTAATCAATTAACGACATTTAGAAACCATCGATTTAATTAATTAAATTTATTTATTTTAATAACTCGATTTAAAAAAAACAATATTTATATTTTTTAAAATAGTATGAATATTTAAAATAAAAATATTTTTTTATAAACAATTAATTTTCGTTCGACTTTTTTAAGCAATCCTTCCTTTTAATTAAGAATCATTACTTATTAATTAATTTTCTTATTTAGGCTGGAAGGGCTAATTGTTCCACCGACACCGTCACTGTACCGATTACCTACCGATCTAATACGAAAGTGACTTGCTTGGGTGTGGCACCCACATGCCACACACTAGAAATAATATTAATAAATGATTAATTTTTTATTTAGTATATTAATAAAATAAAAATAAATCTATTTTCTTTTTTCATTTAATGGTGAACAGAGGAACAATAAATGAAATCTTAACAGCCAAGAATTTATTTTTCTGAGGCGACTTTAATTTAGATACAGAGGGAGGGGTTATAGTTCCGTCGGTTGCAGGGAAATCGGGAGTTTATCACGAGCACTTTTAAGAATAATTATAAAATTTTTCATCCTGGTGACGATTTTTATTTACAAATACTTGGGTTTTTTTAGGTTTAGAATCAAAATTTTAGTGTTTATGATTAAAGATATATAAAAAAATAATTATGTATTTAAAAAATTATATAATTTAGATATTTGTAATATTTTATATTAATTATTTGATCTTATATTTTTAAAATTTATATATTTAACATGAAAGCATACGTTTGTTTATGTTTATGATTATATTTTAAGATTTAATAATAAATTTTTTAAATTTAAAAGATAAAGATAAAGATTAAGAATAAGATTATATTATAATATCTCATCGATCTATTCTTTAAAAAAATAATGTTAATCCTAATTTTACATAAAGGAAAGAATAAAAACTCTTAAAAGAAAAAATATTTTTAATAAATTTAAAACTTATAATATAGAAAATATAAAAAAATAAATATGAATATATTCTAAACTTTTGAAAAAGAAAGAAAAAACGTTTTCCTTTGATGCTGACATAAAGAAATTAATAAATGAAGCTGGAAGATCTATGCAGTTGGATCTGTATTACTCGAAATTTGTATCTATATATTTATAGAATTAAGAAAGATCTACCCCAATTTTTCCATAATTAGTGCACGTAATATTTTATATAAAAATAATATTAATTCGTAAAATACAATTAATTTAATAAAATAAAATATTATATATTATAATATGCTTATATAGTATAGTACTCGTTTGGGTTAATCAAATTTATTTCTGTCAATCTTCTTCTTCTTCTCTCTTGTTTTACTTTTACTTTACAGAGTTGTGTGAAACTGCAAAAGAAAGCCAAGTAAATACATGGTTTTGGTTTTATTTTTCATCTTAAAAACTTTAAAAATACAATTTTTATTATTATAAACTTTAATTTATCAGGGAAATCCACGAACTTTGGTAGGGGATATGGGGGGAAAGAAATGCCATTTGCTGAATACCCTCAGCCGGCGCCACCACCACCATCGTTTTCTGGACCCATCACCTTTTTTCCCTTATAAATTTCTCTTTCTCTCTCTAATTAGATGAGTTGTATTGTATTCTGTTTGTCCAGGCTTCTTCTTTGTTACGTTTCCATATTTCAACACTCTCTTTCTCTCTCTCTGAAATTGCTTGCCATTTTAGATTGAGACCGAAGGAGCCAGCCCGGTTACAGAATACACTTAGCTTGTTTCTCAATCAAAACAAAATCCCACACTCTTTCTCTCCTTTTGTTCCCTTTCCCTTTCTCCTTCCCACTCTTTTTAATCATTTTGTTTATATCATCAAAGGCTTCTCTTTTCCCCAGTGGAACTGCAGTTTGGGGTTTCGTGTGATGGGAGGTCAAGGGACCAATTTTCTATCCAAAGGAAGTTGGTGGTGCTCGTATTATATTTGAAATCATTCATTGAGGAAGAGACCGAGTTTTTCTGAGTTGGGTTGTTCTTGTCTTTTTTGTTTGGGGGTGCCGAGTTATGGACACTGGGGGTCGACTCATTGCTGGTTCTCATAACAGAAATGAGTTTGTCTTGATAAATGCTGATGAAAACTCAAGAGTAAGTCATTCCAAATCTCACTGGAAAAAGAAAAGTTTTTTCCCTTCATTTTTTGGCCTTATTTGTTAATTTGACGAATCCTATTTGCTTATTTTGCTGCTTTCTGAAATAAGTCCGATCCTCTTTCTTTTCTGTTTGTATTCCCAAAAATGTGAAAAGGGGATCTTTTTGGTTTCATTTTATATGGGATTCACTTGAAATGTAACAAGTTAGGGTTTTTAAGGCCAAAATTTACAAGATTTAGTACCTTTTGCTATTTGAGCGTTAAATCTCTAATCTTGTCATTTACTTTTTTTCCTGGAGAATCCAAATGTTGACTTGTTCTACTGTGACTTGATTAACAAACATTTGCATAAAAATGGTCAATATTTTTGTTGATTCAGTTGAAGTATGGGTTTCTTTCTGTTGTTAATTTGTATGGTTTCTGGTTTTATTAACAGTGGGTAAGATTTTTCTTTCTCATTGAAGATTTTGGTGTTCCTTTTGTATAGATTCTGGGAATTTTGGCACCACTTGGAAGAAAAGAATAAGATTCTGTTTATGGCGTAAATGTTTCAATGCCAAATTCTGGATCTCTCAGAAATATCCCAATCCTATGGAAATTGACCAATGGATGACTGAATTTATTCAAAATGCTGGTTGAGCTTTGCATTTTTTTGGAGATATTGATACCAAATATTTAATGAAGCAGCTTATAAGATTTTTAATTTTTTTTCTGCATCCTTATGGGTATATGGTTTAAGCTATTGCAAAACATGTTAATTGATTCCTTTCTTCGTTTCCTCCATTTCTCTTCTCTTGTTCTTTGCTTCACATGAAACACAAAACACTCTCAGAAAGGAGGAAATGAGGAGGGAATCTGGTTTTGTGAAGCTATCAAAATCACATATAGATAATTAGAATTTAAAATAAGATATAGAACTTCAGACAATCAGTTTCATTTTACCTGCAATTTTATTTATTTTGGAAAATAACGTAGGAGTTATTGCTTTTGATTGGTAACAAGTCAAGTTTTGATGTAATTAGCTAGTTAATTTCTAGCACTTTTAAGCATTTTTGAGATTCCTTCGAGGATGTGGAAGTAGAACATTCATCAGTGATCTTAGTTTTTGCTTGATTTATTGTCACATTTCATTGCTGAGTGTTGATGACATTCTCTTTATGGTTGTGGTGTTTACCAGATAAAATCCGTGAAAGAATTGAGTGGCCAAACATGTCAGATTTGTGGAGATGAGATTGAGATCACAGTAGATGGAGAGCCGTTTGTTGCCTGCAACGAATGTGCTTTCCCTGTTTGCCGAACCTGCTATGAATATGAGAGAAGAGAGGGAAATGGAACTTGCCCTCAGTGCAAAACCAGATACAAACGAATTAAAGGTGAGAATTTAACTGCAAGTATTGGTCTACATTGGCAGCCAAAACCGAGTTACTAGTGTTCCTAACTAAGATGTAAACTGCAGGCAGTCCTAGGGTTGAAGGGGACGAAGAAGAAGACGATATAGATGATCTGGACAATGAGTTTGACTATGGCACTTTGGATCCTCAACAAGTTACTGAGGCTATGCATACTGCACGCCTTAACATTGGCCGTGGTTCCCACCTTAATGCTTCTGGAATGCCTACACACTCGGAACTAGATTCTCCTCCTCCTAGCTCTCAAATTCCTCTCTTGACCTACGGTGAGGAGGTTAGTCTCTCGTATAATCTCTCTATTTATATTATTTCCATATTCTGGATGCAATTTTTTACACTGTACTGCACAGGTTATAGTTGCATTATGAGAATGCTTTTATTGTTTTAGGGTTTGGAGATTTCTGCTGATCATCATGCTCTGATTGTACCATCGACTATGGGTCACGGAAATAGAGTTCATCCAATGAGTTATGCTGATCCATCTGTACCCTGTAAGTCATCGTCGTTCTGTTTCTCATCAATTTTAAATAAATTCTCTGTAGTCTTGAACCTTAGCATTTCCATTGCTGCAGTGCATCCTAGACCAATGGTTCCTAAGAAAGATATAGCTGTATATGGTTATGGAAGTGTCTCGTGGAAGGATCGGATGGAAGAGTGGAAGAAAAGACAGAATGACAAACTTCAGGTAGTTAAGCACGAAGGAGGGAGTGATGGTGGAAACTTTGATGGAGACGAGCTGGATGCTGACTTGCCAATGTAAGTGGCTGTTTAAAGTTCACAGTTTTAATTTGTTACAATTCTAGTATCTATGAACATTGACAGCTTTTGGGCAGACTTTTCTTTCCCCCTGGTATTCTGCGGCCTGGCTTCGTATCCATGATGTAGTTGCTTTGTCATTTACAAATATGGTTTGTCTTTTCAGGATGGATGAAGGCAGGCAACCACTTTCAAGGAAGCTTCCAATTTCTTCGAGCAAGATAAATCCATACAGAATGATTATCATCCTTCGTCTTGCAATTCTTGGCCTCTTTTTTCACTATAGACTTCTACACCCAGTCAAAGATGCTTATGCTTTGTGGTTGATTTCTGTAATTTGTGAAATATGGTTTGCTGTTTCATGGATTCTGGATCAATTCCCAAAATGGTACCCTATAGAGCGCGAAACATACCTCGATCGTCTATCTTTGAGGTTTGTGGTGTTACCCATTGATTTTTATGTTTGATATGTTATGATTCTTTGACTTGAATTTAGATTTCACATCCATGTTTTACTGTTAATCACAGGTATGAGAAAGAAGGGAAACCATCCGAATTAGCTAGTATAGATGTTTTTGTGAGTACGGTGGATCCAATGAAAGAACCTCCACTGATCACGGCGAACACTGTCCTGTCCATCCTCGCTGTTGATTATCCGGTGGATAAAGTCGCATGCTATGTATCAGATGATGGTGCTGCCATGCTCACATTTGAGGCTCTCTCTGAGACATCTGAATTTGCTAGGAAATGGGTTCCTTTCTGTAAAAAATTCAATATTGAGCCTCGTGCGCCAGAGTGGTATTTTTCTCAGAAGATAGACTACCTAAAAGACAAAGTCCATCCAACTTTTGTCAGAGAAAGGCGAGCAATGAAGGTGTGTGAATTGTCATGGATTTTAACATGTATTCTGTTCCATTTCTTTTGTATTTTGAGTTCTAATTTCTGAAATTAATCTGTAGTTTCTAAGTTTCAACCAATCTGAGGTTTTATTTAGCAGCTGTGATAGCATGTAGTGCTTAATTTATTTTAAAATATCATTTGATAATGCAGAGAGAGTACGAGGAATTTAAAGTTAGGATAAATGGATTGGTTGCCACAGCACAGAAGGTTCCAGAGGATGGCTGGACGATGCAGGATGGAACTCCTTGGCCTGGAAATTGTGTTCGCGACCATCCCGGAATGATTCAGGTGAGATGGTGTTGCATCTGATTTTCTGTACGGAACACAACACCATTGATGCTTGCTTGAAATTTTGGGTTTATTTATTTTATTTGATATATGTCAAAGAAGCTCATGAATCATCTATGATTCCTTTTATGTGCAGGTTTTCCTAGGTCACAGTGGTGTTTGCGATGTGGAGGGAAATGAATTACCTCGCCTAGTTTATGTTTCTCGTGAGAAGAGGCCAGGGTTTGAACATCATAAAAAGGCTGGGGCCATGAATGCTTTGGTAAGGCACAAGGTCTTTGATTTTCATGTTTCATACACTTTTAGCAGTTAATGCTTAACACATGGTTTCAAACTGATGAAATTCATTTTGTACTGAAGATACGAGTCTCAGCCGTTCTATCGAATGCTCCTTATCTTCTGAACGTTGACTGTGATCACTATATTAACAATAGCAAAGCACTTAGAGAAGCCATGTGTTTCATGATGGATCCAACATCAGGAAAGAAAGTTTGTTATGTACAGTTTCCTCAAAGATTTGATGGAATTGATCGACATGATAGATACTCGAATCGGAATGTTGTGTTCTTTGATGTAAGCTTTTTTTCATTTCTTCCCCTGCTAATTACTTGTCCTTTCTTTCATCTCCCAAAACCTAATCTCGTAAATATAAACCAGATCAACATGAAAGGATTAGATGGCATACAAGGACCGATATATGTTGGAACAGGGTGTGTTTTCAGAAGGCAAGCACTTTATGGTTTTGATGCACCAGTTACCAAGAAACCTCCTGGCAAGACCTGCAACTGTTTGCCAAAATGGTGCTGCTTTCTCTGCTGCTGTTCTAGAAAGAACAAGAAAACAAAGCAAAAGAAGAAGACGAAGAAATCTAAGCAAAGGGAAGCTTCAAAGCAGATATACGCTCTTGAAAATATTGAAGGAGCTTCAGGTAAGGGTTTACTTAACAGGGGTGAAACTGAGAGTTCTATTAATATAACTATGTTTCTATCATGTGTTTTTAAGATAACATTCTAAACCAGAAATCTTTGTGCCAATCTCAGAGTCAAACTCTCAGAAGTCATCTGAGACATCCCAAATGAAACTGGAGAAGAAATTTGGTCAGTCTCCTGTTTTCGTGGCTTCCACTCTTCTGGAGAATGGTGGAATTCCTCGAAATGCAAGCCCTGCATCATTACTGAGTGAAGCAATCCAAGTCATAAGTTGTGGCTATGAAGATAAAACTGAATGGGGGAAGGAAGTAAGTAAAAATTGAAAAACCTGATTATATAATATCGGCAAGTTTGTAATGTATTAATATCTCATAATCATCAAATTCCAAACTTGCAAACCAGGTTGGCTGGATATATGGCTCTGTGACAGAGGATATCCTGACTGGATTCAAGATGCACTGTCATGGTTGGAGATCTGTGTACTGCATACCTAAACGGCCTGCTTTTAAGGGTTCAGCTCCTATTAACCTCTCAGATCGTCTACACCAAGTTCTGCGATGGGCTCTTGGATCTGTTGAGATTTTCTTGAGCAGACATTGTCCCATTTGGTATGGATATGGGGGTGGGTTGAAATGCTTGGAGCGATTTTCCTACATAAACTCGGTCGTATATCCATGGACCTCCATTCCCTTGCTTGTTTACTGTACCCTTCCAGCTATTTGTCTCCTTACTGGGAAATTTATTGTTCCCGAGGTAAGGACTCACTTTTATCTTGATTTATTCCCCATACTTGATTAAATTTTGTGGCATTGGTAACTGTTCATTCATCGACTGTGTCACAATATCAGCACTTGGATAACTTTGAGTTATTTCTCTCCGATTTATTTGCTCTTTAGGTAGCATTTTCACTTACCTCAAAAAAAGAGAACCTGGGTAGGGTGCCTATGGCTGGTTTCTCTTTTAAGTTTTGCTTTTTCATCACAAGCAAATCTCCAGTTGTATGGTGTCTGCTGATTTAAACTTCATATTAATTAGGGCCTTGTCTAACAGTTGAATTCCAACACTTGCAGATTAGTAACTATGCCAGTCTTATATTCATGGCTCTCTTCATATCAATTGCTGCAACTGGTATTCTGGAGATGCAGTGGGGTGGTGTTGGAATCGATGACTGGTGGAGAAATGAGCAATTCTGGGTGATTGGAGGTGTTTCATCACATCTTTTTGCGCTCTTTCAAGGTTTACTAAAGGTTCTGGCTGGTGTCAGCACAAGCTTCACCGTGACCTCTAAAGCAGCTGATGACGGTGAGTTCTCTGAGCTTTACCTCTTCAAGTGGACGTCCTTGCTCATCCCTCCCACCACCTTATTGATCATAAACATAGTTGGCATCGTGGTCGGAATCTCGGATGCAATCAATAATGGGTATGATTCCTGGGGTCCATTGTTTGGGCGACTATTTTTCGCCCTTTGGGTGGTGATCCACCTTTACCCCTTCCTCAAAGGTTTACTCGGGAAACAAGACCGGATGCCAACCATTATTTTGGTGTGGTCGATCCTTCTGGCCTCAATCTTGACCCTTATGTGGGTCCGAATAAACCCATTCGTCTCCAAAGATGGCCCCGTACTAGAAATTTGCGGGCTGAACTGTGATGACTAGGATAAAAATAAAGAAGAAAAGAAGAGCTTTGTCTCATCCAATGGGTGCTGTCAAAAGGGAGTTGTGTTTTGTGGTATTGTGGTTATGTTTTCATGATGAAGAGTTAAGCTGTTCTCATGAGAGCAAAGCAGAGATTTTGCTATTGTGTCAGGCAAATAATACTTGTCTTAGGTTGGGGGTGGGGTGTTGTAGATAGTATTAAGAGGGGCTGACCACATTCTTCTTTGTTTTTACAACTATTATTCTTAGATTATTTTCCATGTATGTTTCTTGGGAGGTCGTATTCATTTATTAAAGATCCCTTCTTGGCCAATGGGGGTGTCTAAAACTTCATTCCCACGTTTCTCTTTTGTTAAATGATTGTCTCAGTTGTAATGCCTCATAAATGGAAGTGGTGAAACTTTATTCTGTGCTTTAGATATCAAATGCTGGATGCTATTTGGTACACTGATAAATATAATATTTAGAAGTATGGTTTTTAATTAATAATTGTACGTTTGAGTCTTTAAAATTTTTAATATTTATTAATTAATTTAATAATATTTAATTGTATTTAGTGTTAATGGTATTCAGCGATGTTCGACATTTGTTGTAGATTCATTTTTAATTACCCAATCTTTTTACTTTAACTGCTAAAAGGTTAATTTACAGTTTGATAGTAAGCTATCATCTGAGATTACCATGCAAAATGCAATTAAGAACAGAAGAACGTACTGCTCCATTGTTCCCAAAAGGTAAAAAATGTAATTTTCTTTTTTTTTAAAAACCGTGAATACTTTTGTCAGAATGCACAGCAAAACCGTTCCCTAAACCACAATTAGGAATGACAAAACAGCAAGCCACCAATGGCAGGATGCTATACTTCTTGCTTCGAAACCAAACATAATATTACCTTAAACATCAACTTCAAGAACACACAAGCAGAGGGGGAAAGTCACATAAAAAACAATTTAATTTTATATGAAGGAATTTTAAAACTAAGATCCCCCCTCCAGGAAAATTCCAAAGGAGAAAACTTTCAAATTCTCAAATTGCAACAATCCAATTAAATCTTTGCTCAATGATATAATTTCCCCTACTGAATTCGCCGAAGACTGCATTTTTATGGCAGCACTCCCCCTCTACCAGTAAATAAACTAAGAGCGTGGTACAGGAACCAAACACCCCCTTTTTTCCTTTCTTGGTCTCTGTATCTGAAGTTTTCAACTTTATGTGCTCAGGCGATAAGGTCGGGTGGCTAGAAACGGTTTTTAATTACTAATTTATTTGAACGGGGAATTTGTTTCTGTATGGAATATGAGAAGTAACGAAATTCAGTTCTACTTTGTTTCCAGAGTATGGCTTTCTTCACTTGTTCCATATTCCCCTTTGATTTAATATTTATTGGCATCTGCATGTTTACTTGTTCCCTGGTATGTTTAATATAATCCAATTTCAACTCGGATATCTAAATCCAAGGAAACGAGTTTAATTAAAATAATAAGTAATTTGACATTGATTAAATAAATTTTATGTTCAAGATATTATTTATATAAATTTTTTTAAGAGATTCGTATATTTTGTGTTCGAGACGAAGTATTTTAAATGAGTCAGGACAATATTAGGAGAAACGAGAAAGAACAACCAAAGGCTAAAACCCAAATGGGTTTAAAGCTCAAATATATCGGGTTCTCCTGGCCCATGTTTTACATCAATGATGGTACGAATTGCAGCCGCGGAGAAACCCTAATTTCTTAAAGTGGCTAAAACCCTAAGCTCACTCTTTATAATCCCTTCTCTTCTTCCCTTCTACCTCATCAGCTCCTAATCCTTCACTCGCTCAATTTCGTTTCTTTTTCTTTGTTTTTTAAATAATTTTGTTTTTGTTTGATAAAGTATTTGGAAATACGAAAGGGTCTATGATGATAAATCCAAAGGCTTGTTTCTCAAAGAACATTCGCAGTGGCCGCCTGAGAGCTTTCGCCTTTCGCCGGGCTTGAGAGCTTCTGCTGTTTCACTCCTTCCTTGGATGTCTGAGACTCTTCTTTCCCCTCTTTTAATTTATCTATTTATAATTAATCTGTATTGCTTTTCGTGTAAAACGTAAGAACAGAACTGTAGGTAAACAAGGTCAATGCTGATATTTTCAAAGGCTTGTTTCTCAAAACATTCGCAGTGGCCGCCTAAGAGCTTTCGCCTTCGCCGGGCTTGAGAGTTTGTGCTGCTTTAATCCTTCCTTGGATGTCTGAGACCTTAATAAGATTTGTCTTTGTATCTTATGCTTGAAAGAGATTTAAGATTCATTACCTTTTTGTTATGCTTTCGAACTTGTTATTATCAGTCTTTGAAGTTGATATTGACAAAACTGATATTTTTTATGTTCTTTTCATGTTTAGGGTTTAGGGTTAGGAGTTATGATCAGAGTTTTGAGAATTAGGGGTTATGGCTAGAGTTTAAAAAATTAAGGGTAATTTTTTTTAAGATATAGGGTTTTAGTATTTCGAATATAAATAATAAAGATAAATTTTTAAAATATAAATATTTAAAATTTTTCAAAAAAGTATAAAATGATGCATCATAAAAAGATCAAGATGATTTTTACCCATTCGGTGCGGCACATTCCTTTGCCGAGCTTGAGTGCTTGTGTTTATTCATCCTTCGCGGTCCATCTTGTTTTATGTTTTCAATTTTTTATTTTTACTTTTTTAATATTTTCTAATTTAACAATCAAAGGCATTTTTTTTAATAAAATAAATATGAACTTTATTTTTAGAACCAATGAACCTTAAAATCATTATAGAAACTCGGGTTTCTTTTAACTTTACCTTCATATTTCACGAACGCCGCGGTCATCAACAAACAAGACACCATCCAAGCATAGAGCAGTCTTCTTTGCTTGGTTCATAGCTGTAGATAACCTGGCAAATTTAATCCGAGAATCGACTTATTCGAAACTCAAACCGAAATTGAAAACGATATGAATTTTAGAAGAATCAATTTGACTCAAATTGATTTGACCCGAACTGATTTTCATATAAACCGAAAGTAACCCGAATCGAAAATAACTCAAAATTAACTTGTTAAAAATTGATTTGAATCGAACATCAATCTGATTTTAACCCAATAATTGAATCAAAGTGAATGAATAACATATTTTTATTATTTTTTATTTTTTAACAATATGATAAATAATTAAATAATATATATTTTATTATCTTTTTGTATTATAATAATACTAATTAATCACTACATTTGATAAATATTTAATTTCTAATATTATATTTTCTTCTTTAAAAATCAATTTATTTTTTGTTAAAATTTGGGGTGTTATAAAAATAATTAAAATGTTATTAATAAAAATATATCTTTTTAATTTCATATTGGAATTATTTTAAAAAGTTTTGCCTCAATTTTTATTCAAGTAAAGTCAGTATTGGTAATTTAAGAGATAATGCCACTTTTGTAAATACATGGATTATCTCTTAAATATATTTTTAAGTTGAGGCAAATTTTTTTAAAATAATTCCAATATGAAATTAAAAAGATATATTTTTACAAGAATATGAAATTAATCATATATTCTTGTAAAAATATATCTTTTTAATTTCATATAGTGACGGAATTAGAAATATATTTCAACTCAAACCAAATTAACCCGGAAATTCAAATTTTGACCCGACCCGAACTGATTCGAATGACATGACATGGACCCGACCTGAAAAAATCCGATATGATATTTACTCGACCCGAAAATAACTAATCTGATATTGACCAACATTACCGATCCGATATCTGAACCGAACTGAATTATCATATAACTGAATTAAAACCGAAACCAAAACCCGAACCGATCCGAACCGAATCTAAACCAAATGCAAACAAACCCGAAATGAACTGAACCGAAATAATCCGAACCGAACTCGAACCGAATGACCCGTTTATCACCTCTAGCTGTATATCCATTTCACCTAATAAACTAGGGTGTCTATGACACTTAATTTTTTTTAATATGTATACACCTTGTATATTAAAACTATATCATACATTATTGAATAAACAATCTCGTAATATATTTCTGATTCCGTCACTATATATATCTAATAAAACATATTTTCTAGGTAAAAATTATAAACATCAACTTTAACCACACATTTTTGAATTCGAAGTTTAAAGTTCGATATAAAAAATTTATTCATAGTTTAGTTCATTCATTCTTTATACGTGCAATTTGAATTCTAACAACTATAATCAAAATATTGTTACACCTTTTGAAAAATATTTATAAGTATGGTTTGTCATGTCATGAATGTCCTTCCCAATTAGATCTTTACTCTCATTTCCTCTCGAGAGATTATTAGGTAAACCCTAATCACCATGTCATTTATGGTCTAAACAATCAAAACCGTAAATCTTTAAATAACTATCCATTATCCAAATAATCAATACCGTACATCTTTAAATAACTACTTAAGGTTTGATATTCAGTTTAATATCCACCAAACACCAAAGTCCTAAACTGATATATAATATCCAAGGCATCTCCATGCAACAATTTTATTTACAAAAAGAAACATAAACCCTAGAGAATATCTGAATCTGGTTCTCTATAAGATGAAATCATATTTAACAAACCTTGATTCCCATATTTGTAAACCATTCCTTTCCTTGTTTAACCCTTCATAGTTCCTACTAGGTAGAAATGTATATTTATAAAGTAGGAAAAACAACTGATTTAGCGAGTTCTTGTTTTAATATACAAAACTTTGGTAATTAATTATGAATCGGAGGCTTCCTTGTTGCTGGACTGTAATCCATACCTACTAATTCATCAACCCTAACATGATCTTCCCCGTGATTTACTGTCACGGTAACCACTCGATCACCGTGAATTACTTTCCGATTTTCCTTAGCCACCGGCATGTTTCTTGCTGAAAAAGAAAACAAAGAGATCAGATTCAATCTCCATATATACATATATATATTAATTGAACTTACTAAAGGCTAAAGCCTAAAGCTATATAGAATCATAGATTCAAAACCTTACCTCCAGCTGTTGTAGCGATGAAGAAGATGAGGAAAAAAGCAACTACAAGTTGCTTACAGGGAACCCTAGCCATGTATGTCTCTTAGTTTTTTCTTTCTTCTGGTTTATTTTTGAATATGTTTGCTGTGAGCAACGTGTTCAAGTTTGGTTTCTTTTATATAGAAGCAAAATCTGTAGTACCTACATGGATCGACAAGTGGTGTATTGATCGAGAATGACATGGAGTGTTGTAGTAATTCTACATGTGAGTAATGTTGTCTGTTAGAGTCACCATCAATGTCTCTTGCTGTCTTTCCCCGTTGAAAATGCTACCCATAGGTGCTCACCTAATGTAACTACGTACCCATCTACGAGTCATGTCGACTGTTATGATTAGGTTATCTCTTTTCCCTCACAGTTATTGAAATTCCCAGGAGGTTTGTGATATTTATCATTTTACCTTCGTTTCTTCGTGATAAATAAGTATTCGATACGAATATATTCAAACATGTGAAATATATTTGATACCAATATATTCAAACCGGGACCGGGGAGCATGTTCTAGAATGCATGGGGCACTGATTAGTGGATCAAAACATACCTAAGTTTCAACACTAATGGCCCTGCCTGCATTACCATTAGAAATAGCAGTTTTTGAACAAGGCACCAACACTGTTCTTTAAGCTTCTTACATAACCATATCATTAAATTAAACAAAACTTGTCGAATCCAAATTGTCTGGTTCGATCTCCGATTCGGTGTATACAATGCAGACCAGGTGGGGCATCAATCATTTTCGGAAGGGGGAGGTGGTCGACAATTTCATGAAGGGGAAAAAATCACGTGAAGGGAGCTCATGTCATCAGCTGGAGGGGTCCTCCTTGTCCGCAGAATGAAAAACATACGCAAAACATGATTTATACGGCTAATTAAGGCCTTGAAATGGAAGAGGAATGCAGGTTTAACGCCCCGAATATAAAAAACAAAAACTGGAAATCACCATGACTGTGACTTTTCTCGAGAAAATGCTTCTGGGAACAACAGCACATGAACTTTAGGTTCCAGTTGTTTTCAGGCTTCTGCTGCTATAATGAAGCTAAGATCATGTTTATTCTTTTACATTTATTTATCAACTAATTTTTCAGCTCAGATATTTTTAATATGAATAAATTGGAGTAAGTTTCGAATACGATTAAGGTTATATATGTTTAATAAGATCTATTTATTCGATCATAAAGTTTTTTCTTATCTATTATTGATCAAGGTATCTTATTTTATAATAAACTTCGGTTTTAGCTATTTATTTTCGGAATTTAACATGGAGTCATGATTCATACGTAGTCCAAGTTAAACCGATATGACTTATGGCCGACAACTCGTTTGTTTAGTAGGATGAATAATTAGGTTTTATGGTTTCGAATCTTAATATTATGAATAAAAAAAATTAAATTAAATATATCATATAATACTAAATATTTATAAAATTCAATTTAAATTAATCGACTAATAAATTATATATCGAGAGTTAAAGAAAATTCCAAGTTGTTTTATTATTATTGCAGGGTTAGTGATTGGCATAACGGAAGTGATGGCTCTGGTTGAGCCTTATCATTGTGAGCCCACATGTCTGGAGTCTTAACAAGGCCTTTTTAGCCAGCTCAGGTTGAGGAATGCCACCAAATCCCGAGAGCCAAAAATCATTAAAATATTATTTCACTTTTTTATATATGGGGACAAAGGACATTCAATCGAGTTAAATAAAAAAAATTAAACAAAGTTAATATATATTATTTTATAAATTAAATTTTATTAAATACTTTTATTTGTTATTACAAAATTTAAATTGAATTGAGTTGAGTTGTTCGAATTTTTATTCAAGTTTATTTATAATCATTTATTATGTTTTGGTACTAATGATTATTAAAGGCGATGATGAGCCTGACCAGTTCACGAGCTATTTGGATTCGGCTCGGTTAAAGCTCGGCTCGAGTGAGCGAGTTCGAGTTCAGCTCGAGACTTTAATGAGCCGAGCTGAACCTACCCAAGCTCGGTTCCAAAAACTTGTGAACGTGCTTAGAATAATTATATTATCTATACTACATATAGACTAAAAAGTAATCTTTTTAGCAAAAGAAAAACAATAAAATAAAATAGGAGATATCCACTAAAAATAAATGAACTAAAATAAATTGGATATTTTTTCCTTTCTCAATATTGAATTTTGTTTCGGTGTTGGTTATAAAAAGAGTTTTTAACGAGATCTTATCTTTTATAGAAAAAATATAACAAAATTACTATTTTGAGTCGAGCCGAGCTTGACGAGCCCAGGTCTAAAATTCCAAACTCGTCGAGCCTCAAGCACGAGCTAAACTCAATAACATTGTTTTCGAATCTAGCAAGACTCGAGCTCGACTTAAACATAAAAGCTTAATATTAAATTCAAACCCTAATATCAATTAAAATCAAAACAAAACATTTTTTCAGCACAATATGAATTTGATTGATATTTTATTTGAAGTTTTGAACGCATATAAAAAATATAATATTTTATTTTATTAGATTAATTAATTATCGATAATTATTTGAATCTATAGTAGCCGATAATCCTGTAACAAGAAATAAACATTTCAATCACGTGACTCCGAAAAGGTAAAGCATTTTATCCAGTTATATATATTTATGATCAGATCTGCAATAGCAATGAGAGTCAGTTTTGGGTGGGTAACAAGGGCGATATCTTAGGTTCCACTTTTATTCAAGGTTCTAAATTTTAATTTTTTATTGAATATATTTAATTTTAAATTTTAATATTTATTATTAGAATTTAATTTTTAATATTTATTATTATAGATTAATTATTTTTTAATATTTATTATTATACGAGTTTATATTTTAATATTTAATATTTTAATTTTATTTTTTCAATATTTGTATTAGGTCTACTTTTAAAATTTATTTTATATTATTTTTTATTATGATTCTTAAATCTCAATTTTTTACAATGTTTGTTGTTATGAGCCTATCTTTTACTAAACTTATTATTAGGGGTGTAACACCAGACCCGGATGTCACAATGGGCCTCCGGTCCAAAACCAATATTTCAAAATTTTGTTTTAAAAGCCCAATAATAAAATCACGTAAGTCCGAAACCAATTACATAGTCCACTTAAATAAAAACAAGCCCAAAATAATTCAAGTAAAACGGAGCTCCAAAATATATCACAGACTATTTTAAAAACGTTCGACCCAAATAAAATAACAGAGTTGCAATACATATAGGGTTCAACATAGTACTAAGCCCACTACATCTAATAACTGTACTCTGACAACACGGTCGATGCTGAAAGTCCAAACCTCGATGGTACTCCACCAATCCCGCTCCACCTAACCTACGCACGAAAACAGATTTCGAACGCTGAGCCACACAAGCTCCGTGGATACGCCAAACTCGGCCAACATCATGCATATCAAAGCAGTAAAGCATGACATATAAATCACATGCATGGTATGAAGGTCTAGCATACTTGCCTATCACATGGCATAAATGAATGTATACTATCGTACACAACATATACAATCATATAAGTCAACACACAAGAGCGAGGCACGCGTCCACACAGCATCGGGATCCTACACTCAGGATTGAGGCCGCCCTCAAATCCTATGCCCGGAATGTTACATCGGACATCTTCGAACGAGGCCGCCCAACGTTCGGAAAAGGGTGGAGGCCGCCCAACCAACCCTATGCTCGGAATGTTACATCGAACATCTTCGAGTGAGGCCGCTCAACACTCGGAATAAAAGTCTTCAATCATCATCCGGTATGTTACATCGGATGGCCTTCAACGTGTTGCAACACTTATGGATATCCGGATTTCCAACACAAAGGACTCAAACCACACAAACGATCCACCTAGGACCTATCACAACAAGACATATTAATCTTTATCTCACTTAGTCTTTCGGAGTTATAACCTTAACTAAATTTGACAATTCATTTCATAGCTTTTAGATTTAAGTAATTATTCATTAGGATCACCGAGCCCCAAAACTCTATTCAAACTTAACCAAATTACACAGGGGTATCGATACCAGTATCGATACCACCTACCCAAAGTCAAAGTCAACAGAAGAAGGGGAATTGTTTCGAAACACGTATCGATACAAAAAGTTTCTGGAATCCCCTGTATCGAAACAGGGTTCGATACCGTTGACCAACTTCAAAAGTCAACAAAAAAGGGATGACCCGTTTCGATACAGGTATCGATACTAAAAGTTTCTGGAATCCTCAGTATCGAAGCATGGTTCGATACCCCTGGGCAACAAGCCAAAATACACTCATGGGTATCGATAACGGTAGCCCGAGTATCGATACCCCCTGCACTAAGGACGATTTTACACTTAGAATTGCTAGATTTTCAACCCCAAACTTAATCTAATCGATCCTAAAGTGTTCCTACTCAATATTAATGATGTTTAGAGCATTTTAACACCAAATTCCAACCCTTAATCATAATAACACGAATTTCACCATTGAAGACCCATTTCCAAGCAACCAAGCAAAACAACATACGTGCATGATTATCTCTACATGTCATGCACTCTACCATGAATGGATGATGAAGAACGAGTTGAGAGTACCAACCTCGAGCAAAAACAACTACAAGACGAGCTCCCCTCCCTTCCTCAAGCTTTCTTCCTTCCAAGGCTTGTTGATGGCTCACAACCCTCTTTCTCTACAAGAGAAGATGAAGAACGGGTTAAACACACATCGGGGAAGATTTTAGGAGCTTAAAACACTAAAAGAACAAGGATTTAAGCTCTCCAAAAACCTATTCCCGAACTTAACTAAAATCCCACAAAAACCTCTTCCTCCACCAAACTTGGCAAACCAACCCTTGTTCTAAAAATCCAAACCAGCTCTATCACTTCCTCTTCATCAAGAAAACGAGATTCTAAATCCAACTCAACAAAATCTTACCTTTACACACCTCTTTTCTTGCTTCAAAGGTATTGGAGGATGAAGAAAAGAGAGTAGAGAATGAAGTCATTCTCTGCAGAGAATTAAAGACCCCTCCCCCCTCTTGTCTTCACTTAGACATTTACAAAAATACCATCCCTCCACATCCAATCCCAACAAGCCCATGACTCAACAAGGCCCAAACCAACAAACCCGAGCTTAAACCCGAGGCCCAACGCAACGGGTTAACCCGACACACTAAACCGAGAGTTCGAGTCGTTACAAGGGATACTCTAAAAAAATATTTTTTAATATTTATTAGTATATACTATTGAAATCTATTTATTTTCTTTATTTGCTATTAGAGTCACGATTTTTTTAGCACTTGTTATTAAGAGTCTAATTTTAAAATTTATTTTTTATATTTATTGTAAGAAAACTATTTTTTCAATATATTTGTTATTATGGTCTAATTTTTTAATACTTATATAAGAGGTCTATTTTTTAATAATTATAAATAGGACCATAGTTTTTCAATACTTGTTATTAGAGATTAGATTTTTTACAATATTTGTTATTAGATGTTTCTCTTAAAATTTATTTTTTTCGTATTTATTATTAATAATTATTTTTTTATCATTATTTGTTATTAGGAGTCTAATTTTTTTCTAATATTTGTTAGTATGCATATACTTAATTTAACTTTATTATACTTTTTTTTGAAAAATTATTTTTTTAATATTTATTATTAAAGACCTATTTTTTAGGTTTACCCTAAGATCACTAAAATCTCAAGAATGGCTCTGATAGCAATTTCCACATATCTTGTCGACTTGAAAGGGAAACAACCAAGTGAAACTTTGTATTTCCTGATGCTCCCAAGACTGTAGATTCGTATGGTCCCCGGCAGTGATGAAACAAGCAACGTTTCAAATCAGAAGGGTAGATACGGCGAGAGGAGACAATATAAATGGGAATGGGGATACCTTGGTCTCTGTAGATGTAAGGATTGTGACCAGCTATATCTTGCTATATAATCTAATAATTTGTGTACTCATATCGTATTTATAAAATTTATTGTATTTTGTTTGAGTTATCTAGTTTCGGTGGTTAAAAAAACAATTGTTGTTCTCGGAGGTTACGAGTTCGAGCACCAATAATGTCATCATAGTGATTAAGCAATCAATGTTCAATGATTGAGAGTATACACTAGAACAAATACTATTCTAATCATTATATAGTTAATTCAAATAAAAATTATCATATTTAATTATATTTATAATATATTAAACATAATTTTTTATATAAATTTTGATATATTACAGTCTGTATTATACGAATTTATATTATTTTATGTTTAATATTATTAGATCTACGTATTTAATCAAATTTTATTAAATTGAAGTATATTCTAATCATAAATGAATATATGTAAGCTTATTTTTATTGGTTATTACAATTAATGTTTTTTTCTAAGTTAAATGCTTGTAGAAAAATACATATTTATATTTTAAAATAAATTATCATTTTATACAAATTTTAAAGCTCGAATTTCCCACAAAATCATTTTTTTATATTTCATTCTTCAAATCAAAAAGTTTTTTATTAAAATTTTTAAATATTGAACGGATTTTCGAATTTGAGCATCTATTAAAATACTTAATTTTGGGTTATTTATGGGCCTCAAGTTCAGGCCCATGTCCATAGCTGATATGGCTTTTGTATCCTATAAAAGCGTGAACTTTTTGCAGAAACAAACTCGGCCATAGAAATTCTAATTTCGGAGATTCCCGCCAATACTATTCACCACTTTCAAATTTCTCGCCCTCTCTTTCTGCTCTACGCTGCTTTGATTCTGTTCAGGTAAACTAGAAGTTCTTCCATTTCTTTTTCTTGATCCTTTTGAATAGAATTAAGATTTTTAGTTATATATACTTCAAATCATTCAATCTGTCCCAAGATTTTTCATTTTCTGATTTCATACCCTTAAATTTCAACATCTGTTGCTGAATTATATAACTTACTGAAAATTTTCAGATGATCTGTAATTTCAATTTTGATCCTCTAGTTAGGACCTTAGTTATTTTCTGTTAATGGCTGAATTTTGTCATGCTCTAATGTCTTGTCATGTAACCCTAATTTGAGAATTAGGGTTTGACTCCTGGGCAACTTGTTTGAATCCGCTTTGACATTGCTTCAACTTACAATTCACGAGTATACTTTTTTATTTTTATAATCTAAAGGTTTTGTTTCTTTCCCTGCGCCTCTGATGTTGGTTATAAAATGCTGAACTCCAGATGCTCCAATGAAACCGAAATACTTAAAACTAGATACTCCATGTTTAAAGTTAGAATCCCCCTCTTTTTAGACTGAAATGGTGGCAGACCCTCATAGAAATAGAGATTCAGCTGAACTTTGATATTTTTTCTTCCTTAGGTGCTATGTTGGTGTGTATTTTTGGTAAAGTACTTTTGGGTTTAATGTTGTTTACAATCGGTTTGTTTGACAGGGGATTTCTTTATCACATGGGAACTAATAGAAAGAGAAGGATAAAGGCCTTGGAACCACATTCAAAAATTAATGTGCAAGAAGGTTGTAAGGGAGTTGATAAATCCAGAAAGATAGGTGTCAAGCAGCAGCTTTGGCGAGCAACAGGCAGGACATTTGATTTTTGTAATACTTGTCTTGCGTTATTAAGAAATTTCTCTCTTTAAGTATAAATGTGATGTGTTTCATACATTGGTTAACTTGAATTCTTCTTTCAACTATAAGTTTTTTATCTTTAAATTTAGGGGAAACAGAAAAGGATGAACAATCATCACCTTCTGCCTTGGGTGAAGCAGTATCTTCGAGGTCTAAAACTACAAAAACCAGTTTTGTGAATGAAATCACAACAACACCTGCACTTGACCTTAATACAAAAGAAAGACTTCATCCTTCCACTAAGATTAAGTTGCAGCTCTTTGCAATAGATGAAAGCACTCGTCTAGGATTAGAAAAGGTAGAACCATAAACCTAAAAACACTTTAAGCTTTTTAGCATAAGATACATTAGGCTGAGGATTAACTATTCTTTCCTCTAGGATGGGTTTCATCCATACTTGGAACTGACTTTAAGTGCTAGAAAGAGGATATCCTCTGTGCTAAAACACATCGAGAGCAAGTGGGGCAGTTCAAGCATCGCAGTAGGCGAGCCCATGCTTTTCCCATATGTAGCAGAAAATCGGACCAGGTGCTGTTGGACGAGAAATGACATTTGTATCAGTGCCAAGGATGTCTATGCAACAATCGGAAGTCCATCTGTGTTTCGTTTAAGGTCCAATACCTTATTACCTTTCTTAATCTTTATTTTCCATCTCATTTTATACATTATTTATCATGTCTCCTAGTAGTTTATTGATTGATTGTAAACATACTTTTACCTTAAAGGTATGGGTGGATGCCTGATCTTGAAGCAAAAACCTTGGAGCAGCCTTCTGTATCCACTCCCTTCAAAGCCTCTTCAGAGCTTGTAGATGCACAGAAAAGTTGTAACACTTACATGCAGAATATTTATGGTGACAGTGAAAAGGCTGAGGTAACTAATGAAGAGCCTGGAAAAACAACCATATTAAGAGGAGGAGCGAACATAGCAGCTCCTGAGATATCTAATGGAGTTGGTTCTATGGTACAGTGTCTATGGCCAATTTTCTACTTATTAGCTCACTTAGAGATTAATTTCTTTTTCTATCTTACCCCCCGCCCCCTTAAAACTGCATTGCCAATAACTGAATCAAACATGTAACCCCAGTCAAGCATTTAGTATGGTTACAAGTTACAAAAAGGCAAAGGCATGGCTAATATATTTTTTGGTTCTTTGAATATTGTCTATTATATTTACTCTTTTATTTTGATGGTGACAATTCTACCGGCTTATGAGATAATGCTTTGGGGTCACATTATGTAAGTTGTTTGATATGGCTCAAAACTAAAACCTTTATGTCCAAAAGGGGTTTAGGTTGCAATAAGTTTCATGTCAAATAATTTACGTTTCTGAAACTGCTTTTTTTCCCCTTCATTTGTTAGGAAAATGAAGTGGCCATGGATAGCAGCAGCATTGGGCAATCATTGGCAATGTGGGCGGACAGTCTAACTAACATTAGCATAGGAGGCCTGCTGTCAGAAGCATCATTGCAGGGCAGTTTTGGTAATTGTGATCCAAAATCAAATGGGATCATTTCAGGCCTGCAATCATCTCAATTAATCTCTGATTCCTTTGATGCTTTCCTTGCTGGTCAAATGAATCCCTTTAAAACTCCAAGTCTCCTTGTTCAGAACTCACATTCAATCTTAGATGCTGATGATACATGCCATGCATTTCCATTTCAAAAATTTTCTTCCTTAGGCAAAAATGTCGTAGCTTCTGGTGGAAGTTCTTATTCTCATGCCAGCGGTCGGGATACCAGTTCTAAGTCATTCAAACGCCCCAATCCAACAGAGGTTTGCTAATTTTTTATTATAATTTCCAACTTCTATTATCACAATTCCATAACTGTTTTACATAACATATTTTCCAGTAGAATAGATCTCAAGCTGTTTTATTCTATTTTGTTCTTTAAACATATTAGTCTAGTAATTGAAGTTTACTATAGCTGTTGGTAGACAAAACTTGACTGCCATAAAATATATTCCGACTAAATACTTTTAGTATTCAGTGACATTGATCAATTCGGCAGTTTTGTTATTTTTGTGGCATGGGATTTCAAACATAAGACAGTTTTGATGGAAAATACTGTCATTTACATCACACTGTTTTTATTTATATGTTTAAAACAACCATAAATTGTATTAATTGATTATTGGCCTTTAAGATCATAAGTGGGGTTGCAATTTCATATCAGCTATTTGATATATGAATATATAAATTTTCCCTTTGAAGCACTAGTAGACATGCATGCGATATCTAAAGAATTTACTTTCACAGGCCAATATTCAATTACAAGGCCAGGCTTGTCAACACTCAGACACAGACTTGATACTTTGTTCACGAGTATATAACGATGAAAGCAGTCTGGGGTTCTCAGGCATCAAATGGGTACTTCATTTCCTTTTCTTTATCTAAATTCCCTCTTTTTTAAGGTATTCATATTCTGTGTTAAATATATATATGGACATAGGTATTTGGACATAAATTTAATATTCCAAATACATGAAAAATTTAAGAAAATCGAAAATATTTCGTTGAACACTCACGGCCATGTACGAGTAAACATAGAATGCTGCCTTTTTTTACTGCATTCCAATATCTATATTTGTTATCAATTTTCCTTCAATGGAATGCGGATGCAGACAGAATCTTTGGGACCCTTTGATCTAGGCTTGTCATCCTGCAAAGTTATAAGTGCAAACGATATAAGCATCGACGGCATTGTCAAGTAATCGGTTCCGCTTGAAGATATGAGTGAACAATACACAGTAAGACAGACTATATGGAAGAACAAGAGTCAGTTAAATCCTTTCTTTTACTGCCTAAACATTCTCAACCTGTCAACTTTATAATTTGTTAGTATCATGTGAATTTGCTTTTTTTGCAGTCAGAAACACTGGAAATTTGGAGCAATCAATACTTATTATAAACCTAAAATGACAGGTACCATCAGCTTGTAGCTTTTCTTTTACACAAAACTTAGAAATTTCGTTGTGTGGGTAGTGACAGTGGCATTGTAGACTTGGTAGTGTTTGCTTGAAGGTTGTATATAATTTAATTTTCTTTTATATAAATTGCATGTTGTACAAATATATTAAAATTATGTTCATAAATAAATCATAATATTTTTTATAGTGTTAAATCGAAAAATCATTGGAAAAAAAAATTAGGTGAAACAACGTGGAGAGTGTGAATTTTTTTACTTTAAATGTGGATCCAAAATAGACAAGTCTTGTCTTGTCTGGTAGTATCATTGGATTTTATGTTGTTAAGAAAAAATTAAAATGTTTTCCGACAAATTAGATTTTTTTAAAATTTATTTTTTCTATTAATAGAAATTAGAAATCAAACTATGTGTCATAAAATAAATGGGTGATAATTTTTAATCCATATTGATAATTCGATCTTAAAATAATAACAAAAATAATATATTAGACAATTATTTTACAAAAAGATTAGCCATTTATCATAAAATTAAATATAATTTAGATATTTATTTTTAATTAAATATTTTATATATCTTTTTTTCTTATCGTATAACTATTTGTATATGTTTTTTTATATTTTGTCAAAAAGATAAAAATATAAATAGATTTGAACAATTTTATTACTAAAAAAAATCCGAGTAGCTTGTATGCACAGCATATATATTTTTAAAAAATTATGTATAAAATATAAATATTATCGTATAAATACACTAAAAATATAAAAAAATAAACAAATAGTTATAGTTTAAAAAACAATTACATCAAACGTTTTGAAATTATAGAGTTTGTAAATATTTTTTTTTGTAAATATATTTATTATACATACATAAATATACTGATCAAGTAATATCATTTAATTTTCAGGTTCACTTTATATTTAGATAATGAAGTAAAAGAAATGTTAAAAGTTTTAATTCAAAATTTATTATAATTTTATAATAGTATCATTAAATATCTGTAGGTGATTTTTTTAATTTATAATATTTTAATATTTTTTTATTAATTTAAGACAAAATCAAAAAAAATTACGGCTTTTTCTTACATTATGATTTTATCATAAATCTTAAAATATATTTTAATATTTTTTTAAAATATTAAAATTATTTATTATATTTATCAAAACGACCCTTAAATATTAGTGTAATAAAATATACGCATTCTAAAACAATTGAGTTTTAACCCTACATCAATTGAAAATAAACTTAAAAATTGTTGAAAAAAACTTACTGTCTTTGGTAAAGAAAACTACCGATGGCAAATTCTCATAAATATTGAGAAACAAAATTATTTTAAAAAATATTGAACCCTCGAAAATATTTTTTAAAGTATTAAAAATTTTACAATAAATTTAAAGTAGAATTTAAGAGAATCCGACTATAAACATTATTTTTAAAAATAATAATAATAAAAAAAAAAAACGGGTGCAGTAACACCCGACTATGAATAATACCATACACTGTTTTCTTTTTTATATTATTTTTTTGTTTTTTTATATTATTTTTAAAACACTATTCATAATAGATTCTTTAAATCCGACTTTAAATTTATTGTAAAAACTTCAATATTTTAATAAATATTTCTGAGGGTTCAATATTTTTAGAAATATATTTTTTTCTCAATATTTATGAGAATTTTCTATCTATCGATTTACACTTTCACCATTCACAAGCTTACACGTTTCATGATCAAAGCTTAATTTCTTTATAGTTAAGCATAAAGATAATTTTTACCCTTAATGTTTATAATTTTTATCATTTTGATTTTTATTTTTTTTAATAAATTTAACCATTGATCTATATTTTTTAATAAATAACTTATTTTTTAACTATATAACTGAACCCTTACAGTTATTTATTTTTTTTGTCTACGTCTGTCTCTCTCTCTCTCACCATTTCTTTTAATGGTTAGACAAGGAGAGGAAAATCATTTGAAATCAAGCAATCACTGCAACGAAATAGTTTCCCTTTCTCTTTCATTCGAGGTGGAAAAAATTTCTATTTAATGAACAAATCTCGTGAGAAGTGAGAACCTCATTGGACTCTCATCTTCTTCTTCTTCTTCTTCTCAGGTTCGTTGCAATTCTTTTCTAACTTTGTTTTACGGCTTCAGTTTTAATTTTAATTACTGTTATATTTTTCCTTTTATTCCTTTTTTACTGAAATTCCTTTTTTTTTTTAATGTTTTACGAATGAATCGTAATTAAATCAATGTTAAAGTGCGATGAATCTGCTTACTTAGAAATAGTAAAATGTTTCTCCAATTTTATATGATCTGTACTGTGAACTTCAGTAAATGCTTAAATTTTGAATTAGCTGACTTTTTCTTTGAACTGAAAATTTGTTAGCTCAAAAGTTTTCAGCATCATTTCTTTTTGTTGCGTTTAGATCTTTGCAAGTAGGTCAAATTTATGTAGGTAAAGGTTTCAATCTGCGATCCGTGCTTAATTATATTTTTTAAAATGAAAAAGAACAAATCTCGAGTAGCCAAATAAACATGATATTGTTTCATCAATGGAGGAAAAAAACAATGAGTATCCTAGTTCGCTCATTGTTTGTTATCTAGGTTTTAATGGAATAAATAGTTAATAGGAAGCTTATAAAAATAACCTAGAAAGAGAGCGAGGGAAAAAGGGGATCATATAAAACTCTCGTGGTTATATTCAAATTCATTTTATTTCTGTAAAAAATTTACAAGGAAATACATGTTTCTACTTTCTGTAACTTATGTTTTTCCTAATGGTTTGTGACTACAGGTACAGCTACTGGTTTTTTACACACGAACTTAATTTTTTTCTTGCTTAAAAAGTGAGAAACAAAGACTCTGCTTGCTAAGTTGGAGACTATAGTGTAAAATGTCATCAGTAAGCAAGGCAGATAGGAAGGCAGCTCTGGATGTGGCCTCATGGGTTTTCAATATTGTTACATCTGTGGGAATAATCATGGTCAATAAAGCCTTAATGGCCACGTATGGCTTCTGTTTTGGTATGCTCTTAATAAACATTGTAATGCAAACTTCGATATACTTTGTGAATGCAATACGTTTTATTAGATCAATCACTTAATGTTCATTGTGCCTCCAAGAAGTATCGTACATTGTTTTGAATAGGTTCTGAAAATTTTAACAAAATTGACCTGAGTGCTTCTGAAGACCCTGATTTTGTTTTCCGTTAATTACTGTGCTGCAGCTACAACATTAACAGGTTTGCATTTTGCAAAAACAACCTTGTTGACTCTTCTTCTTAGATGGTTGGGCTATATTCAGGATTCTTATCTGCCATTACCCGAACTTCTCAAGTTTGTCATGTTTGCAAACTTTTCTATTGTTGGAATGAATGTGAGCTTGATGTGGAACTCTGTGGGCTTCTATCAGGTCTGTTTTTGAGACTTTGTTTATTATTTTCCCCTGTGCTTAAATCTTTTGGAAGTTATTCATTATTTTGTTTAAAAGTTATTATCAGATAGCAAAGCTGAGCATGATTCCAGTATCTTGCTTTCTGGAAGTTATTTTTGACAAGGTCCGGTACTCAAGGGATACAAAGCTTAGCATAGTACTAGTTCTCCTTGGTGTTGCTGTTTGTACTGTTACAGATGTGAGTGTCAATTTCAAGGGATTTTTAGCCGCTGTGATAGCAATCTGGAGTACAGCCCTCCAGCAGTATGTAAGTAAATCTGCACGACTATCCCGATTTTACATAAGATGCAATAAATTAGAAGAAAATTTTGGATAGTAATGTCAAAAAGTTTTATGATTGAATTGAGGTTCAGAGTGCATTTGTCATGGCTTGATCCGTTCCATAAATGAGACGCCTACTCTTGTTCATTGGTGGTATTTTGGGTCTTTCCTCATTTCCTGATTCATTTATTTCTTTTAATTTTGCAGTATGTACATTTTCTTCAACGCAAGCATTCTTTAGGATCTTTCGACTTATTGGGACATACGGCACCATTGCAAGCCGCAAGCCTGCTAGTGACTGGCCCTTTTGTGGATTACTGGTTAACTGAGAAAAAGGTTTATGCCTATGACTACACTGTGACATCAGTGGTAAGGTTCTTATCAGAGTTGACTAGAATCTAGGGAGTAATGTTACTGTTCCTTTTTACTGGCATGAATTCTGATGAAGTCATTCATTGCTTTTAAATTAAGTTATACCAGTATATCTATGGATAGATTTTTATCTGTAATTTTAGATTCAATCGTTATCTGTGGCCTTTGAGTGTTTGCAAAATGCTAGAAGACCTTGGTTGTCATTACAAATAGCTTATTGAATAGGAAATTAAGAAACCTAGTCTATTGTCAAAGTGGGTGTTATTGCATGTCCATGGCATTTTATTTTGGTAGTCAGTTGTGCCTAATTGGCTCAAAAAGGAGGACAGGAGGAGGATCTACCTTACAGGTCCAGAAAGAGGCCTCCCAACTGTTATTTGAGATTTTTTTTATTTGTTCGTGTTCATGGTGAGGTTATTTCCATCCTTGCATCAGTTTTTTTAACAAGGATTCACAAATAATAAAACATGGGAGATTTAAATGCTTACCTACTTTTCATCTTCGAGTGCCCATTCTCATGTCCTTTTCCTTCTGTCCAAACAAACTTTCTTAATGCAAGAAAACATAGGTTCACAAGTAAGAAAAACATGGAAAATTTTTGACATCTTACCTGCCTTTCATCTTCAGGTACATATTGTCCTGTCTTTTCACAAATAAGGTTATTTTCATTCTTGCATCTGGGAAGGAAGCTTGGAAGATTTAACATCTTACCTACTTCTCATCTTCAACTGTGTCTATTCCACATATGTATTTTATGTTTAATGGCATAGGACTGACATACTTTGTTAGCTACTTTGCAGGGTCCGGTCTCACTTCTCTGGCAAAATACTGTTCATTGTGACAACATATTATTTTTTTTACTAATAGTAATTTGGGTCGAGCTAGCACAAATTACAAATTTCCTTGTCCGAGGCGGGGCCATATCCCTGAATTTGGACAAGTTTACATGCCAAGTCAGCAAGGATTTAATCCTGAACTTGGATCTGCATCTTCATATGCAAGTTCATATGAATGTTAAATATGTTTTGCTTGCAGGTTAAATCATGAGTTGTGTAAAATGATATGCGCTGCTCTTTTGCTTGCAGTTTTTCACAATCCTGTCATGCACCATTGCAGTGGGAACCAACCTCAGCCAGTTCATCTGCATTGGCAGGTTTACGGCCGTATCGTTCCAAGTCCTTGGCCATATGAAGACCGTTCTTGTCCTGATTCTAGGATTCATTTTCTTCGGGAAAGAAGGTCTGAACCTACATGTAATTCTGGGTATGGTCATTGCAGTTATAGGAATGATCTGGTACGGTAATGCCTCATCCAAGCCTGGCGGCAAGGAACGAAGGATTTATTCAGCTCCAAGCAACAAATCACAAAAACGCGACGCATCGGATTCCCTTGAGACCGATGACAAGGTCTAAAACTTCAGTTGCAACTCTACGAAGTAAAAGGGATATATAGAGAGTTAAAAGTTTCAAATTGTTGTTATTATTGTTGCTTATTCGTGTTGGTTCTAAAGCCACTGAAGTTTCCTCGGTACTTATTCTTCAATGTGTGAAATTTTGCCAGAACCTGTGATAACTTTACATTTTTTCCTCTTAGGATACAGGGAATGATGCAATTTTAAATGGAAAAGGATAACATATTAACTTTGAAGAAATAAAAGCTTACGTAATAATTGCTTCAAATTGATACACTTTTAAGTTTCAAAAAGTAGCATAAAATGAATTGGAATTTTTTTTCTATTAAAATCATGCTATCTAATCATACCTCTTTCTATGTCCCACATTAAAAAATATTTTAAAAATTAAATTTTAAATTCTAACCTTAATTTCACACCATAAAATCTATAGCTTATATATTAAAAAATGCATCTTATACCTATTTTTTAAAACTCTAACTTCGAACTCTAAACTTTAAACTCACTATTTTAAGGATACCCAAAAAATATGATTAAGGACAAATGATTTCTATCAAATATATTTCCTTTATTAACCGCTCGTATTTACATAGCACAATAATATAAAATAAGTATATTTGATTATTTACCATCTAACCTTAATGGTTAAATAAATGGTTATTTCTAGAGACCACAAGTTCGAGTATCAATATTGTTAGCATGGTGATTGGACGATCAATCTTCAATAACTAAGAGTATACACTAGAATATATACTATTATAATTATTGTATAATTAAATAAATATCATAAATCATTCAATTAAGACAACAACTAATAATAAATTGGATCGAAAATCATTAACAATGATCACGTCTCCCATTACTACCATAACCCCTAAAATAAAGCTAATACTAAGATTACTTTTGTATTTTCAAAATTCGAATATTGTTGAATATTAAATCACTGACCGAAGGTAGATATTTACATTGCAACTGGTCTATAGCATTATTTTAGGCTTTTTTCCTTTAAGATTGTTTTTATTTTTGGTAATAAAGAAGATTATGCCTTAATGAGAAATTACAGAAAACAGTTCCCCTCAGTGAGTAAATACCCAATACGTACAGACCAAATTCACTCCATTTTAGCCCTTCCAGGCTTGGATTAGAAAAGAAAAGAGAAGATTGAAATTACGTAAAAGCCCTCACTCTATTTCCTTGGCTTCTTCCATACTTCGACATACCTGTCGTCTTCGATCGAAAATAAATAATAAATAAAAAATTATTCTCCCAAATCCTCCCGAAACAAGGAGAAAAACAAGGAGAGGAGAACAAGCACGTTAAGAACAATAACAATCTCGTTTACAGAGATAAAGCTTAGAGGCTTGTGCGATTTGTGGATATGTCGTCAATCAATTGAAGTTGTCGGTTTCAACTTCTCCAGATTCATTATAGAATCTAATATTATCGTATGTTCTATCTCTATTTTTTTAGATTTTTTAGGTTTCATTTTGTAATTTGATTGTTGAATCTTATTTTAATCGTGCAATTGATGCTCGGTTTATTTTTATTTTTGAATTTATTTAGAGGATTTCCCCAATTTTTAAGTTAATAGGTGGGGATGATATTGGATAACGTCGGTTTGGTTGCTGAAAACAAATGAACGAGTGTAAAAGGAAGAGATGGAGTGATTTTTAAATGCCATAGGAAACGTTGTTAACTTGCTAATAAATTGATAGATAACTTAAGTTCACTTAGAATTTTGATTAAATTTCATTCGCATGAATACCTATTGCAACCTGTGCGGTAAGATAAATTGCGCAATTCCATATATTGTTTGCAATGGTTGTTTTATGGGTGTGTCTTTCTTCTGATTAGTTTGACATGAACATGTAGCTTGGAGCTCATATTAGGTTGGTGGCGCAGGACAGTGTTTAATGTTAAAATGCATTGGAGGAATTAGACCTAGATTTTGGTATGATTATAATATTTGTGGTCTTCATCTTCTGATTAGTTTGGCATAGACTTGTAGCGTGGAATGCATATTAGGTTGGTTGTGCAGGGCAGTGTTTAATGCTAAAATGCAACGGAGGAATTAGACCTAGATTTTGGATGATTATTATATTTGTGGTCTTCATCTTCGATTCTGCTTATGAACAGAATGGACCGTTCTTCCAGTGGTAAGGGTCCTGCTATACTGCAGTTACATAAATGGGGTCCCTCAGAGTTGCCAGTCAATCTTTCCGAATATCGTGAGGCCTTTATATCTCCAACAAGGGAGTTACTGTTATTGCTTTCATACCAATGCCAAGCTTTGCTACTTCCTTTGACTAAAGGTTAATATTTCTTATTCTCTACTTCTAGACTGCCAAAATTGTATTGCATTTTTGTTTGGGCTGGAGTGTTGATTTTGGGGCTTCCTTTAATCAACCATTGGTTGTTTCTGTGCATTTGGTTTCAATTGCATGGCTATTCTGGTTTACTTTTACAGTTGTTCAGTTTTCCCTTTTGGTTTGCAGGGGGGTATGTAGATGCGGATATTTCTGAAAGTTGTCATGACAAGAGTCCCCAAAATTTAGATTTATTAGCTTGTAGGTCTAATTTACAGGATGATATACCTTGCACTTCTGGATCAGCAACAGATTCTGAGGATGGTATTTCCCTTGAATGTGGATTTTCACAGTCTAACGGTTACCCTTTTCTTTGTGATGTAAACTCATTGGCTTGGGGTGTGTGTGAGGATACCTATAACCAGCACAAAGATGGTTCATTTAGAGAGCTTCTTTTTGTGTCCAGCAATCAGGGTGTGATGGTACATGCCTTCTCTCAGCCTGTTCAGAGCAGTGTGCCTGGTGCAATGTCAGAGGGTGAGGTCAGGAATGGGACTTGGGTTGAGTGGGGCCCTTCATCCTCATCATTTCAACATATCAAGGAAGAGAAGCCAATTGATTTGTCTTTTGAGGAGTCTCAGAGTACCATCAATAAAAGCATCTCAAATGGAAATTTAGGAGTTCAAGATAAGATAAGTAAGAAAGTCGGGGATGATGTATTTTCTGGAACTGGCAGTTCAAAGAGGTGGTTGCGGTCATTTTTCACTAATGCTGAAACCGTTGAATATGAGGGTGGCATTTGGACCAGGTTTCCTCAGAAATCATCATTTCCTTGCTCTGCGAAAGTTGTTTCTTTTGGCATTTTTACTAGTAATTCCCCAGTTCTGAGATTCCTTTGTAAAAAGAAATCTTTAGCAAGTGGGGAGAGCTGCCGAGAGACTATTGGAGATCTAGAAAATGGTTCCTCTGAAACTGTTGAGTTGGATACATCTGATGTTGGTTCCAGCACTCCATACAAATGCTCCAGAGTGTTCTCTAGCAATTCTCATCAGCTAATTGGATTCTTATTAACACGAATGAACCCTGCATTGGCCAATGCTAGCGATGGAAATGAAAAAAAGAGTAAGAATATAATTGTCATTTCCAGGTTGGATATTCAGGGAATTCAGTGGGTTTCTTTGGTGAAGCTTCCGCAAAATGAGAATACATGCCTGCTGGATGATTGGAAAGACTTCCACTTTTCTGATGATTTTCTTATTTGCCTCAATGCTTCCGGCTTAGTGTTCATTTATGATGCATTGTCTGGTGAGCATGTTGCACATCTTGATATTTTACGGAGTTGTGAGTTAAACTGTGCTGTGAATTTGCGTAAATCAGAAAGGTCAACTCTAGATGATGATATGCAAAGCAAGTCAAATTATCAGCATGTTGATTTATTTGGTAGAAGAACTTTTAAGAGTCTACTTGTTGCATCATATACATCTCTTTTGGCCGTGGTTGATGAATTTGATATAGTGTATGTGATATATGCTGGGGACTGTCTAACAGACCAGTATAATTCATTTGAAAAATTGCTTCCACATTATCAACGTTTAGGACTTGGGATGTTAGTTTGCTGGGATGTAGGGAGTTCTGATGTAAGCCACCAAAGGATATATATTGGTTCTCCAAACTCTTGCAATTTAAATAGTTCTTCCAAAATAAATGAAACTGTTTCCTTTTGTGATAATACTGGAAACAATATTCTTCAGAAAATCCGTGGCTGGAAACATTATGGAAATGGGTGCCTTCCTGATTCAGGTTTGAATGGGTTTTCTGCTACTTCAAAAGCAATGAATGAGAAATTTCATGATTCACAAATGCATTTCCCCCTTATGCGAAAGATTTTTCTTCCAACTGATAGATATGGTGATGATGACTGTATTTTTTTTTCTCCATTTGGGATTACTCGGCTCATTAGAAGACACAATATCAAGGACCACAAGAGTTCTCAAATTGTACATTTTGATTTGCATACAGAATCAGTAGTCCATGATGATGGATTCTTGAATTCGGGAAGCAAAAAATGTTCTCTCCAAGGGAGAGAAGAAGTTTCTATTGGAGAAGCTGTTGGTTGTACTTTCCAGGGTTGTTTTTATCTGGTGACTGATGTTGGTCTTTCGGTGGTTCTTCCTTCTGTTCAGGTTTCATCAAATCTGCTTCCCATTGAAACCATTGGTTATCAAGAATCAGGTATTGGTGCTGGCATTGGATGCCAAGCAGTAAATATCCTGGGACTGGAAGAGCCAAGAATGTTATTACCTTGGAAAGTTGAAGTTTTGGATAGAGTTCTTCTCTATGAAGGTCCTGAAGAGGCAGATCGTTTATGCTTGGAAAATGGTGAGGAAAAACTTAATACAATTTATTTGAATATATCAGCAAAAGTTTGGTGATCAAGATTGTTTTCCATATCATTATTGTCTTCATTACAATCTACCATGCCCAACATCCTAAGCATCATTCTTATGCATTTCTTTTCTACATATATGAGGCATGTCCTTAACTGTTATTTGACTATACAGAACTTCCATCTTCTTGATAATCAATGCCTGTTCTATTCAGGTCAAAGTCATAATAGATATTTAGTTATTGTGGCTCTGGGCATTGATCCTAGACATTTGTTGACTGATATTTTCATATTCCTTTAATTTAAAATGTAAATTGTGAATTTTGTAGTCCCAGAAAAGGGTAAAAAAATTAGATAGTGATTGAAATTTATTGTGGCTACTAAAGAGGCTGGAATATCTGGCCTGTGTTATGAGGTGAGTACTGTTTTTACAGCATTGGTTTCAAATTTGTAGTTATGAGGTTATATGGGCTTGGAAGTGGAAAATTTTATGGAATTAGTATTACCACTTCATATAGAAGTTGGATTCCTTTAATAGTGCCATAGTGGTAGGTTTTGCTAGTTGTAGATTGTAAACAAAGTATTATTCACTCAAATCTTGTTGTTGATTAGCATCATAGCTTGAGTCTATAAGTGTAACTCCTTTGAAATTTTAATTTAAGTAATTTTAAATTATAAAAACATCTGTTGCCATTTGCCAATGATTTATTTGATGGTCCTTTTGTGTACATTAGGCAACTTCTGTTAGTAACATTCCCATTTAGCACTGTTTATGCATCTTTATTGTAGTTAATTGAAGGTAACATTCCCATTTATTGCATGTTTGTTAAATTAAACTTTCTTAACAAATATAGTTGGAAAATGTTAAAATTAATAAAAGTTGTATATTATTTGCTGAGATAAATTTTACAAATGACCATCACATTCCTAATGAAGTGTTTAGTGAACCAAATTTACCGATGCAATTTTCTCTGGAATTCAATGTGCACTTTGCCCTATGTACCAAATGTTGTAATGTTACTTTCTTAGCAATTACATTATTAGGAATCGCATTCCATTGGATCTTAACATGAGAAAGGATGTCAGCTATGTTTATAACTTCATTTTTTTGATTTAATGTTCATAAATTCATATGATGCATTGATGTGCAAATAACATTTATTTTGTTGTTTATGGACAATTTGATGAGAGGCTCTGTAATGACCTACTAAGCTGATTGATGGTTTATTTAGTTTTAGGATGATTTCTAGTTTATCCTTTGCTGGAGATTGCTTTGATGAGATGATATTGGCTACTTGTCTTTTTTAAGAAAAACTTTTTTTAATCCAATTTGGTTTTGGGATTTCAACCTTTCTATAATCCTTTTTTCTTTTACGTTTATTTCTTCTTGTGACAACTCATGGATTGCTGCATCAATAAAGAATACTGAACTGGATTTCCAAAATTTATTTGAATTGCTGCTATGTTAGGATGGGATATTAAGTTTTCACGGATGCGTCGGCTGCAAGTTGCATTGGTCTACTTGAAATTTGATGAAGTAAAGCAGTAAGATTCTTATTCTCACTTTAAATTTATGTGTTGTTGGTCTTTTCTCTCCTCTTTTATCTTTCCTAGGGTTTTCTTTTTATTTATTCTTTTCTTTTCTTTCAAAGTGATATTTTGTACAACATGCTCAAATCTTAGTTATTTGTTTATGCTGATATGGAATATATCTGTTCGAATACCTCTTGTTTCCAACAGCCAATTGGGTAATGACTAAATACGTTTATGCTTCATGGAACATATAACTTCGCAAAGCAGAAGGCTATTTTTATTTTGTCTTTAATCTCTAGTAAATTATATTATGCATACATACTGAGGGAATCATGTCATGTTTAAAATACTTTGTATGGGTTGAACAAGATAATTATTTTATTTTATTCTGTCATTTCATGTTGTATTCTAGGTTTTTAGATGCTGTAGAAATCATATGCTATTATCTAATTGATTCTCTTTAAGATTTTGTTTTGCGTAGGGTATTGCTGTAATTTTCTATTCTGAACCTCTCTTCTTTTCTCCTTACTTAACCTATGTGATATATATTCTGCTGTCCTCTCTGCTGTACTGTATGCCCAGAAGAATACCTTGATTCTTCAGTTTTTCATATTATCATATATAGAGAACTGGGTTGAGGCTTTGTTCCATGGATTAGACTTGTTTTTAATGTGTAATTAATTGTTTTCTCCTACTGGATTAACAGATCCCTGGAGATGCTTGTGGGTGTCAACCTGGCAGAAGAAGGTGTTTTAAGATTGCTTTTTGCTGCTGTTTATCTTATGTTTGGAAAAACTAGCAATGATAATGAGATTTCTGCTGCATCAAGGTTAATATCCTTCTAACTATTGTTCACTGGCTAGGATGGTGATCTTACTGTTGCATTTGTTTGCACCTTGAAATGCGCATGGAAAGCATTACTGCTTGTTATATTATAGAATATAGATAACAGTCGACAGTAGAAATATATGTTATAATTACAATTTACAACACACTGCATTTTTTTCTGTATCTTATACATGCTGCTATCCTCATATCCAAAGATGTACTGGGATAGTGGCAGTGTGTTGAAGGTGAAGATACTTGACACTATGTTTGGATTGAGGAGTGAACAGGAAAGGAAGGATATGTTCTTATATTTTTAACCATTTTAATGGATTGCATATGTTCTTTATAAGTTAGCATTACATATATAATTTCCGATGTGGGTTTGGTATAGTTGGTAATGTGTTGATTTGAGTAATATGTATTTTTTATGGATGAGTCAGACTGCTATGTAGATTTTCTCTCTCTCTATTTATATATGTTTACATTTGATTTTCTATTGTTACAGGCTACTGAAATTAGCTACCTGGTTTGCTACCAAAATGATCCGTGAATATGGATTACTCCAGCTTAAAAGGGATGCATTCATGTTTCAAGGCTTTGATAGGCCCCGTGTCCTTGCTCTTCCTTCAGTATTACCTGATAAAACACAAAATGAAGTAGGAACTTCCACAAGACTTAAGGAGATGGCTCAATTTTTGGAGATTATTCGTAATCTGCAATATCAACTTAGAGCAAAACTTGAAAAGCCAGGCCAAGGATTGGTATGATTTGGATACTTTTTGCTGGTTGTAGTCTAACCCTAGAATTTTAAGTAATGTACTTTCCATATGAAACAGGTGGATCGAAAGGAGCCATTAAGTATTGTAGATCCGAGTTCCCTTCAGGATGAAATTCAGTTTTCAACACCTTCAGTGGATTCTCTGGAGACATATAATGAACTTGAGCTTCAGATTCCTGCATTGGCATTTCCACCTAACAATAATGAGAGGCTTGCTTTGGTGCCCAACAATTCTACAAGCACTGAAGCTTTTACAGACTTAGAGGATCCAAGTGAAGCAACCGCCCTTATTCCACGAGGAATGGGCTCAGGGAAAATTCTTCCTACTGAAAATCCAAAAGAGATGATTGCACGTTGGAAAGTAGATAAACTGGATTTGAAAACTGTGGTAAAAGATGCTCTACTCTCTGGGCGCCTCCCTTTAGCTGTTCTTCAACTACATCTTCATCGTTCTAGTGAATCCACCTCTGATGAAGAGCCTCATGACACCTTCAATGAAGTTAGTGACATTGGAAGAGATATTGCATATGACCTATTTTTGAAGGTAAAATATTAAAGGTTTAAGTGCATGAAAGTGAATTTTTCCATATATCTTCAGTATATTTACTGTACATGAACTACAGGGTGAAACTGAACTTGCTATAGAAACACTACAAAAGCTTGGTGAGGACATTGATATCTGCCTCAAGCAGTTGTTATTTGGCACAGTGAGGAAAACTCTCCGATTGAAAATTGCTGAGGAGATGAGGAGATATGGTTACCTGGGATCAGTTGATCGGAAAATATTGGAGAGAATATCACTTATTGAGGTATGCAAAAGTTTTCTGTTACTTGCCTTATATTTCTGTTAAACATGTGTAAATGCAATTGAGTTTATACACTTTCCATTTCTGTGAAGTTGATTTTTTTTTCTGTCTCTCTTGGAAGCGGCTTTATCCCAGCTGTAGTTTCTGGAAAACATTTCATGACCGCATGAAAGGGTGCAAGCCTGTGTCATCAACCTTAAACTCACCAGACGGGATACATTTGTGCCTCTTAGACTTTTTCAACAATTTAAAAATTGAATGTGGTGAGATTGATGGAGTCGTTTTAGGTGCATGGGCAAATGTTAATGAAAATTCATCTGACACTGTGCTTGAACAAGATGGTGTTCATGCTGGATACTGGGCTGCTGCTGCTGTATGGTCCAAAGTTTGGGATCAGAGAACCATTTATCGTGTAAGCAACATTTTCTCACCTTCCTTGCAGTATATTTATTTTGAAAATATTATGAGTTGTATTGAAATGTAATGGATAGAAATGAAAGTTTTCATGGTAAGACATGTTCAATGATCACTATTGTTTATGGTTATTGGCTTTAGTTTCTTTTCATCCCATTGATTGAATATGATAAAAAAAGATGTGTTAAAATCTTTTTTTTAATTACATGCTTAAACACGTTCAAACCCACTCCTGGATTTTGCAACAACAATGGTGCTAACTGAGCTAAGGCTCGGTTGACGGGTGTTAAAATCCTTTTAAATGTGTTTTCTATATGTCGTTAAAATCAAATTTTGATTCCCTTGTTGTTCCAGTCAATTCACTTGGAATGGAAAAAGCTTTCAATGTGCCTGATATCTTATGAAACAATAAAAGGTTTTGCCAGCATCCAGAACTTAAATGGAAAATGATATTTTATCTGTGTGAAATTGGCATCTACAATTTGGGCCCTAATTACTTTAAAAGAAGTGCATCATATTTACAATTATTTTTGCCGGATAAATCTTTGAAGCTGAAACATACGATATCTTTGAAGTCTGATTTTTGTATTGCATGTTAATTCTGTTTTGCTTTAACACATTTATTGGGTGGCAGACCTAAACATGTCTTTGTTTAAACTTCTGCTTTTCAGATAGTATTGGACCAGCCTCTTGTAATGGGTGTTCATGTGTCATGGGAGTCACAATTGGAATATCATATATACCATAATGACTGGGAGGAAGTCTTCAAACTCTTGGACCTTATTCCTTCATCTGTTTTATCAAATGGAAGCCTCCAAATAGCTTTGGATGGTTTCCAGACTTCCTCAGCAATTGAGTGCAGTGGATTTCCTGATGCTGGCAATTACATATACTCTGTCGAAGAACTGGATGCCGTATGTATGGATGTTCCAGATATTAAGATTTTAAGATTGTCTTCCATTTTTATGTGTTCTACGTGGTTAAGGATTCTGATAGAGCAGGAGCTTGTAAAGAAACTGATATTTTTGAAAGAATACTGGGAGGGAACTGCAGAGGTAGCATCTCTTCTTGCACGGTCAGGCTTCATTTTGAAGAGATATAAGGTTTCATTTGAAGATAATTCCATTGGGAGATCATCGGATCTAGATTTCTCTAGCAGGAATGAAAATTTTCGTGCAGATACTGTACAAGCTCTGGATAAATTACTTATTCATTACTGTGCACAAAATAACTTGCCAAATCTTCTGGACCTTTACCTTGATCGTCACAAGTTGGTTTTAGATGATGAATCGCTTTTTTCATTACTGGAAGCTGCAGTAAGTATCATAAAAACTCCTGTGATTGTTAATGTTTTTTTTAGTTTCAATCTCTTCTGATTGATAGATATTTAATAACCATCCTTAAGTATTTTATTGGGTTTGATAACTGGACTTGTCTTTGCTCAAGGTGATTACCTCTCATTCTATAATATTTTATGAACTTCATCACTGTGAAATTTCATGTTTATATGTGGATTATCTTAAAGCTTTCTGATATTTTCAGATTGTTTACTAATGTCTCTATTAGATTGTTCTGTTCTGTCATAAACTAATTTTATATGTTTGTACATGTCTTCTCTTTTCTGATGCATCTGTTCAGGGAGATTGTCATTGGGCAAGATGGTTGCTTTTATCAAGGTTTAAGGGCCATGAGTATGATGCGTCTTTTGAAAATGCTCGTTCAATAATGTCTCGTAACTTGATTCAAGGTGGCAGCCTCCATGGTCACGAAGTAGATGATATAATTCATACTATTGATGATATGGCAGAGGGAGGTGGAGAGATGGCAGCATTAGCAACTCTAATGTATGCTTCTTCTCCAATCCAAAATTGCTTAACTAGTGGGAGTGTTAACAGGCATAACAGTTCCACAGCACAATGCACATTAGAGAATCTGAGACCTACTTTGCAGCACTATCCTACATTGTGGCGCACACTTGTATCTGGATGTTTTGGACAAGATGCATCTGTCGGATTCTTACGCACCGGAGCAAAAAATGGTTACTGTTTTACCTTTCTTTTTCTTGTTTATCCATATCCATTAAAATATGTATATTTCAGGCATAATTTATTTGCGTTTGGACTGTGGGACTGCAGCTTTAGCAGAATACCTAAATTGGCGTGACAACATCTTCTTCTCTACTGGACGTGATACTTCGCTGCTACAGATGCTGCCTTGCTGGTTCCCTAAGGCTGTACGGCGATTGATCCAGCTTTATGTGCAGGTCTCTTTTCTTTTCTCATTTTCCCCTTTTAATCAAATATATGACAGTGGGTACTGGTTTACTAGCTAGGTAAGTTGTCATGCTTCTATTAGTTATTTTATGTTACCTTTGACAGATTTAAGATACCTTGCATTTGAAATTCTATCCATTCATTTGCTTTTCTGGTATTTACTTTTTCCATATCATTTACTTTGCACATTGTTGCAGGGTCCCCTTGGATGGCAATCGCTTTCAGGTTTACCTACCGGAGAATCTTTGTTGGATAGAGACATTGATTTTTACATAAATGCGGATGAACAAACTGAGATTAATGCCA
The DNA here is from genome assembly GCA_035048815.1 of Abelmoschus esculentus. NCBI lineage: Eukaryota > Viridiplantae > Streptophyta > Magnoliopsida > Malvales > Malvaceae > Abelmoschus > Abelmoschus esculentus. Next base: position 23,180,664 of record JAUCBN010000005.1, read on the forward strand.
TCTCCTGGGAAGCAACTATACAAAAGCATGTTGAAGAGGAACTTTATCACTCTTCGCTCAAGGTTTATCCTTAGTCACCCAAGAAAAGTTCATAATATCAAAATGGCTGATACATATGCAGGATAATTCGTTCACTGAATATAGTTCTCTATTACCCGCATTACATTAAGGATGATATATTGCTATAGGCTATTTTTAAAAAATCAGACTAGAGATCAAACTGGTGAGACCGTCAATTGCTGATTGAACAAGTCAGTTGCATTGAATAAGTATTAAATATTTAATAAAAATATTTATTTTACTAAATGGTATTATTTTGGTATAAAGTCAAGGGATTTAAGGTTCAAATCTCATCAATACAATAAATATTTTGTAAAGAAATTTTTTAAAGAGTTATCAGTATATGCAAAATTTCAGGGTTTTTAATGGTTTGCTGGTTTGACCAGCTCCCTGTTTAATGATCCATACTGGTCCCGGTGGACCACTTGCTCCCAGTTTAGCTGGCCTGTCTGCTCTAGTTTTTTAACACTAGACTATGTATCTAGGTTAGAGTTTCATGTGTATTGTGAAAGGATGGTACTCAAAATCTGAGTTAAAATTTCTTGTGTATTTTGTAAAAAAGTGTTCTTGCTTGAAACACTAGCAGATATTTAAGGGGGATGTTGGACTCATTTTCTTGTGTTGAAAGGATCCTGTTGTTTTGAATTTCTATGCTTGTAAATTGCCTTTCCTTCTGATTAAAAAGCTAAATAAAGCTTGAGGTACATGGTCATCATCACACTTCGTTTCAAATATTTAGACATGGAACATTTGCTTTATTAAATAAATCTGATAAAACATTGCCTTGTTTGTATAAAAGAGTAGTTAACTTTCATAAAGTAACTTCATTATTATGTTGTCACGCCTTTTCTTTCTTCTGTGTTTATTTGGGTTAATGCTACTGTTAACATAGCTTTTGTTTCAATTGATTTAACTGTAACCAATTTATCCCAGTAGTTATATTTTCTTTTTCTTTTTTTTTTCTCACTTTAGGAAACTGGACTTGGGATTGAACATCATTTGCATCGTGGACGCGCACTTGCAGCTTTTAATCATCTTCTTATTTCTAGAGTTGAAAAGTTGAAAATTGAAGGGAGAGCCAAAGATTCTGGACAAACAAATGTTCAATCCGATGTCCAGATGCTTCTTGCACCTATATCTGAGAAGGAAGAATTTCTTCTTTCATCTGTAAGGGTTTTCTATTCATGTTATTTGGATGATATGTTTATGATTGAAAAGAATGACATTGACTAGAATGAAATCCATTGATGGGCGCAGGCTTAGTTTATTTTCTTATGCTACTACAGAATTACCAAGAAGACAGTTAAGGTAGGGCGATGTTTTATATGATGCTGCGTAATACTCATTACTCTTGAATTTTCAGGTCACACCCTTTGCTATTACACATTTTGAAGACAATGTGTTGGTGGCATCATGTGCTTTTCTTTTGGAGCTTTGTGGCTTATCAGCCAGCATGCTTCGAGTAGATGTAGCTTCAATGAGACGGATATCTTTCTTTTACAAATCCATTCAAAATAAGGAGATTTCTAGGCAACTTTCTTCTAAGGGTTCAGCATTTCATGTTGCAACACATGATGATAGTATTATTGAGTCTCTAGCTCGAGCATTGTCTGATGAATTTATGCATGGGGATAATTCCAAGCAAAGGGGATCTCTTAATTCAGTTTCTAGTAAACAGCCTTCTCGAGCTCTTATGCTTGTCCTACAGCATTTAGAGAAGGCTAGTCTTCCACAGTTAGTGAGGGGAAAAACATGTGGATATTGGCTGTTAACCAGTGATGGTGATGGCACTGAATTGAGATCTCAACAAAAAGCTGCTAGTCAGCACTGGAGTTTGGTAACTCTCTTCTGTCAGATTCATCAATTGCCCTTGAGTACAAAATATCTTGCTGTATTAGCAAGAGATAATGACTGGGTATGCCTCAATATTTTTTATTTCATTTCTGATTTGACAAAATTTTAACTCCAAACTTATGGTTCCCCTATCTTCTTAAAGGTTGGATTTTTGTGTGAAGCTCAGATTGGAGGATTCTCATTTGACACAGTGTTCCAAGTTGTAAGCTCTTTGTTTGTGATCTTTCTCTTTTAAATATGTGTTATCTTTGTAAGTTTAATGTTTGATGCCGTTCTATTAAGTTTAAGAAAAAATTCACTAATTCGTATCATGATACTTTCTCTCATGTGTCAGGCATCAAAAGAATTTAGCAATCCTCGTCTTAAGATCCATATACTAACAGTTTTGAAAAGCATGCAATCAAAGAAAATGGCTAGCTCTCAATCATACCTGGATAGGAAGAGTGAAAGTCCCTTCCCAGAGGAAAATGTATATCTACCTGTAGAACTCTTCAGAATTTTAGCAGATTGCGAGAAGCAGAAAAACCCTGGCCAGGCGTTATTGCTAAAAGCAAAAGACTTCTCCTGGTCTATTTTGGCCATGATCGCATCATGCTTTCCAGATGTGTCTCCACTATCATGCTTAACAGTTTGGCTGGAAATAACTGCAGCCAGGTTATAACAACTAAATATGAAATTACATTTCTAATAGTCTTTTCATTTTGCTCAATATCAGTCTACTAGTTTAGTATCCTTTTTTCTTGGATTTTGCATTTTCTTTGTGAATATATCCATTTTTATAGATGAATCTTATATCTGACTGAATATTGTCATACAGGGAAACTAAATCCATCAAGGTGAATGACATAGCTACCCAGATAGCAGATAATGTAGCAGCAGCTGTAGAAGCTACCAATTCATTGCCATTTGGCAGCAGATCACTATCATTTCATTATAATAGGAGGAATCCAAAACGAAGGCGACTTTTGGAATCTTTATGTAGGACTCCTTTGGCTGAGGGATCTGATAGTTCAACTAGAATATTTTCTGCTGAAGGCAGTACTGCTGGGGAGGAGAAAAAAGTTGAACATGGTGAACAGATTAATGTTTCAAGTGATTTTAATGAAGGTCCAGCTTCTCTGGCCAATATGGTTGCTGTGCTTTGTGGACAGCGCTTGTTTCTGCCTTTACTAAGAGCATTTGAATTGTTCCTTCCCTCGTGTTCTTTCCTGCCATTTATCCGGGCTCTTCAGGTTTGTTAGAAGAACCAAACTCTAGCTTTATCATTTATCTGTGCTGCTTTTTTAAGCTGGAGAGGACGGTCATCTATGTGGTAAAAGCCTTGTGAGCCAATTATCACCATCTGGTGGTAGATGCATTATTATATCCTGATAATCATCAGACATGGGTTTGCAGTTTCTGTGTTTTCCACTTCGATTTGTTGTTTGGATACCAAACATACACTTTGTGCTTAGCATAAAGCAATTGGAAAGTGAAATTTGAAGAGCTTGAACCTGAATAATTTTTGTTAGCTAATTTTAAAATTTAACTGTGGATGTAGTATTCATGTAGAGAGAATGAAGAAAGTAGAGGCAGACCAAAATTCACATATATTGAAGCAATAGGAAGTGTTCGGAATATTTGTCTCTTTTAAGGGATGCTCTATTTGACAGAAGGCCCCAGAGAAAACGGGCTCAATATTCATGTAGCCAACTTTTAAATAGTTTAGGGATTAAGTCTCAATTGAGTTGAGTTGTCTCGTAAGCAGTGATCAACTGATTATTTGATGTTTTTGGGAACAAATTAGTAAGTAGATTTTTTTTGTTAAAGAGAATGTTCTTATTTTCTGTGCTCAGAACTTTTATGTCTTTTCCTTGTATCATTTTCTTCAGGCATTTTCACAATTGCGTTTGTCTGAAGCTTCAGCACATCTTGGTTCCTTTTCTGCCAGAATTAAGGAAGAACCAAATCATTTACAGACAAATATAGGAAGAGAAGGGCAGATTGGAATGTCATGGATTAGTTCCACTGCTAAAAAAGCTGCTGATGCTACACTTTCGACTTGTCCATCTCCTTATGAAAAAAAGTGCTTACTGCAACTTCTTGCTGCTGCTGACTTTGGTGATGGAGGCTCTGTGGCTGCTCACTATCGACGACTTTATTGGAAAATTAATCTAGCAGAGCCATCGTTGCGTAAAAATGATGATCTGCAGCTTGGGAATGAAACTCTAGATGATGCTTCCCTCTTAACAGCATTAGAAGAGAACAAGCAGTGGGAGCAAGCACGCAACTGGGCGAGGCAATTGGAGGCTAGTGGTGGACCTTGGAAATATACTTTTCACCAAGTTACTGAAACTCAGGTTCACTTTTGAACTATACCCGTTCTTGCGGTGCAATGTAATTGTGTCTTTTAACTTGTGGATTAGACCACTTGAATTAGTTGTCATACTACCACTTAAGCTTGTGAGAAAACAGCTAATTTGGGTTAAGCTATGTCACATCCACACACCATGTCTTACCTTGTTGGCTAAAAATCAGTTTAATGATCACTAGATTGAAACTCATAGAGAAATTTAGGAATTTTCAATGGTTTTCCACTTGCATTTTTATATTGAACTAGAATCAATTCTGTTTACAGTTCTTATGTTCTGAGGGGTCATCTTTCACTTCAGTCAATTGGGTTTGTGACAGACTTATACTCTTACCCTTCCAGCATTAAGTTTGGAAATATGTTTTGATTATTCAATGTTGAGCTTATGTTTGTTGCTAATCTTTGTAGCCTTGTTTTCTTCTTGAACGTCCCTTCTGCATCCCTTGGAACTTTGTTGTTGTATACCTTTCTCTTTTTCTTGTGATCATCTATTTTTTTTTCTCTTTAACATTCTCGGACCTGCATTTTGGAAGAAAATGAATTTACCATGCATAGGTTGTCACAATTTAGATGCTCAGAGAGAAAAGTTACGTTTCTTCCTCGTATTTTGATAATGGTATATTTGGTGTGTGAAGAGCACTTTCATGAATTAGTTTTATTGATCCCCCTTGAAAGACATCTAAAGAGGGTTTGTTTAGTAACTTTCAATAGGGGAAAAGGAAAGACTATTGGAAATTGTCATGGATATATTTAAGGTGCAAACTCAGATAGGCACATACAATGATAATTAGTTCACATATGGATGGAATGACCAATGGCTGCCAAACATTAACAGAAAATCTAAGGGTTTTAAGAATTCTCCAACCTTTGATGATATATTCCAGGTTTGGAAATAGTATATTAAAGTGTTTAGGAGTTATGGGTGCTTTGGCAAAGGGGTGAATTGAGGAAGTGTGTAAAATAAGGATATGTTATCACTAGGAAGTTGATGAGAACTTTGATGGAGAACCTTCCAGGCCTTAAGTGTAAACCTGATATATTAGATTTGCCCTAATATGTGATTATAAAGCTGAATTCCAAATATGGTCAAATCTAGAGTAAAATCATGGACTATTTCTGTTTATTTTGACTTCTGATAATGGTTGTTCTTTCTAGCAGTACCTCTTGAACTTTTGAATGTCAACTCCCTTTGTCTTTTAGGCTGAATCCATGGTAGCTGAATGGAAAGAATTCCTTTGGGATGTCTCAGAAGAGAGAGTTGCTTTATGGGGTCACTGCCAGACTTTATTCATCAGATATTCATATCCTGCTTTACAGGTATGCTTTGGTCATACATGTGAAATATATCTCAGAGATGCTTGTTTCTTGGCTGCTTGGTCATTTATTCTTGGTGTGATTTTACTGCTATATGGCTTGCAGGCAGGATTGTTTTTCCTTAAGCATGCAGAAGCAGTGGAGAAAGATCTTCCAGCTAGAGAGCTTCATGAAATGTTGTTGCTTTCTCTTCAATGGTTAAGTGGGATGATAACCCAGTCCAACCCGTAAGTGATATGTCCAAATTGAATTGCTTCTTTTCATCTAAATATCTAGGTTTCGTCTCTAACTTTGTACTGAATTTATCAGAGTTTATCCTTTACATCTTCTGCGAGAAATTGAGACAAGAGTATGGCTTTTAGCCGTAGAATCTGAAGCTCAAGGGCAAAGTGAAGGAGAGATAAATTTAAAGGGTTCTAGCCAGAATCCTCTGACAGGAAACATTTCCAACATTATCAATCGAACTGCTAGCATAATAGCAAAGATGGACAATCATATTAATTCAATAAAGAATAGAATTGTGGAGAAATATGATGCTAGGGAACCACTCCACAGAAACCAAGCTTTAGACTCAAGCTCTTCTATTGTGTCAATTGGGAGTTCAAAGACAAAACGAAGGGCCAAAGGCTATGTACCATCTAGAAGGCCAATGATGGACTCAGTGGATAAAGGCCTTGAGATTGAAGATATTTCCAATCCTCTCAACTTTAGAAATGATGTCCAGTTGCAAGATGAAAGCTTAAAAATTGAAATATCATTTTCTAAGTGGGAGGAGAGGATTGGTCCTGGAGAGCTAGAAAGGGCTGTTCTGTCCTTACTGGACTTTGGACAAATATCGGCTGCCAAGCAACTCCAACAGAAGCTGTCACCAGGAAAGATGCCTTCTGAAGTCGTACTTGTGGATGCTTCTTTGAAACTTGCTGAAATGTCCACTCCTACCAGCCAAATACCAATACCAATACCAATGCTTGGTGAGGAACTTCTTTCTGTTATTCAGCCATATACACCAATCAATCAGCATCTCATCTACCCACTGCAGGTACTTATTGTTTATGTAGTTTTTCGTACTCAAATTCATATCTGTAAAGATGATATAGGTTTTGAGTAGTTAAATTCAATAGGAGTTTTCTTTGTTTTGGGGCTACTCATGGTTCTTTTACTTTCTATTTAGTTTCCCTTCTGATTTTCCTAACAGATTCCTATATTTTGAATATCAAAGGTGTTGGAGACTTTAGCAACTGTTTTCAGTGAAGGTAGTGGACGAGGGTTATGCAAGAGAATAATAGCAGTAGTCAAAGCTGCAAATGTATTGGGTCTTTCATTTTCAGAGGCATTTGGCAAACAGCCTATTGAACTGCTACAACTACTTTCTCTTAAAGCACAGGAGTCTTTTGAGGAAGCAAATCTCCTTGTGCAAACTCATGTCATGCCTGCTGCTAGTATTGCTCAAATTCTTGCAGAGTCCTTTCTAAAGGTGATTTTCCTGATGCACTTTATATTCACTTGAGTGATGATGCTTATACAAAGGCTCATTGCCTTTGATATATGGTGTTTTGTTGAGTGAGAAGCCTTTATGTTTCTGTCTCAGTCCAAATCTTTGCTGCACCTGTCCAACACTTTTGTGTTAATTTTGTTTGCATATCCATGTAACCTGTTGACCTCACATGTTCAATATACTTTAGGGTTTATTGGCTGCTCATCGAGGGGGATATATGGATTCTCAGAAAGAAGAAGGGCCTGCTCCTCTTTTGTGGAGATTTTCAGATTTCTTGAAGTGGGCTGAACTGTGTCCTTCCGAACCTGAAGTTGGCCATGCATTAATGCGATTAGTGATTACAGGACAAGAAATACCGCTTGCCTGTGAGGTATTTTCTTGATATAACAATAATAGTTAAGAATGTGCAAATGTGCGTCCCGTAGAAACTTTTAGGAGTTTGTTGAACTATAACCAGGATAGTTTTAATGTTTTGGTTTCCATCTTTCATCTAAGAGAAGTCATATTTTCAAAGCCTATCCTTAACAGTTGTGATTATGCATGAGAGTCTTGTGAGTAATGACTGTTGTTTTGGCTGTAATATGGTCAATAATTCTCATTCTATTATTTCTTCTTCAATTGTATCACTCTTGCAATTATTATGATTTCTGATTGTTAGTTCAGTAAAGGTACAAGATTGTCAAAGTCAAAACTTTCTGTTCTATTCTCTGCTTTAGATGATTTGTTTTTTTATGCGTGAGCATTTCATTCACTGGAAATTTTATGTTCTCAGGTTGAGCTTCTTATTCTTTCACACCATTTCTACAAATCATCAGCATGCCTTGACGGGGTTGATGTTCTTGTAGCCCTTGCCGCAACCAGGGTTGAAGCTTATGTTTCCGATGGTGATTTTGCATGTTTGGCTCGCTTGATAACTGGAGTTGGAAACTTCTATGCCCTTAATTTCATTCTTGGTATTCTTATTGAAAATGGTCAATTAGAGATACTTCTTCAGAAGTATTCTGCCGCTGCAGACACAAATACTGGCACCGTTAAGGCTGTTAGAGGATTCCGAATGGCTGTTTTGACATCATTGATGCATTTTAACCCTTACGACCTAGATGCATTTGCTATGGTTAGTATGTGCATGTTTGGATCCAATGCTATTTGTTTTATTTGAGGCGATCAATACCATCTTTTGGAGAAATTGTTTTGAGAGTTTATAAATGTACAGCATATAGGACCAAATCTGACTGGTTAAGGTTTCTGTTAAATACAAAGGGGGACTGTACAGTACCTCCCAAGTTTCCTGCCCCAAATATGTATTGATTTTTTAACATACATTTAGGAATTAAATTCAAATAAGATCTCTTTATTTATTTAATAAGATCATAGTGTTTTATGTTCTGGCTTGCTGACCTGAGCAAGTTGTTCGGTCCTTGAACAGATCCATTTAGGCTATCAGATTTGATATAATCTAATAATAGACAGTCTACTGTTTCAGAATTAAGTTGATGGTCATTTTGTATGTTCTGCACTGGTTTCTTGCAGTTCTAAGTTAGATACTTTATGGACCACATTTTCAGTTTGGTGGAATACTTTTATTTCATTTTTCCACATTCATATAATTCAAACATTTTGGACCATTAATCAGTTTCCTTCTACCATGTTTTTCTTATTTGCAGGTATATAATCACTTTGACATGAAGCATGAAACAGCATCTCTGCTAGAGTTACGAGCAGAGCAAGCTTCCAAGCAATGGTTTGAATGCTATGACAGAGACCAGAATGAAGATCTCCTGGAATCGATGCGTTATTACATTGAAGCTGCTGAAGTTCACTCATCAATTGATGCTGGCAACAAAACGCGTAGGGCTTATGCCCAGGCTGCTCTTGTCTCCCTTCAAATACGAATTCCAGATTCTAAGTGGCTCCACCTGTCTGAAACCAATGCTAGACGAGCGTTAGTTGAGCAATCTCGATTCCTGGAGGCTCTAATTGTTGCAGAAGCCTACGGTCTTAATCAGCCGACAGAATGGGCCCTAGTCCTTTGGAATCAGATGCTCAATCCAGAACTGACAGAAGAGTTTGTGGCCGAATTTGTGGTTGTGCTTCCTCTTCAGCCATCAATGCTTATTGAGCTGGCAAGATTCTACAGGGCTGAGGTAGCTGCCAGAGGTGATCAGTCCCAATTCTCAGTTTGGCTCACTGGTGGAGGGTTACCGGCAGAATGGGCCAAATACCTTGGAAGATCATTTAGATGTTTGCTGAAGAGGACTAGGGATTTGCGGTTACAGTTGCAGCTGGCAACTTCAGCTACTGGGTTTACTGATGTGGTGAATGCCTGCATGAAAGCCTTGGATCGGGTCCCTGACACTGGGGCACCACTTGTTTTGAGGAAAGGACATGGTGGGGCGTACCTCCCACTAATGTGAGACAGATTGTTGATATTCTTGACTCTTGAGAATATGATTTTGGCTGAGCCTGACAATTATTCTGATGGCTATAAGGGATGATGATTGAAGAGATGGTCATGCTCATTGATCCGACTCACAGTTTTATGCTACTTCCGCTTTCGATCATCATCGAAAAACATGTGATTTTGGTTATATCTGCCGAAGCTTAATGGCATGCCCTTCATATTATATTAAGATTACCGAACATACTCAAAACCAAGTGCCAAAAAAAATTAAAAAGGAGGAAAAGAAAAAGATGTATTTTTTTTTTAGATTTAGAGAAGGGGTTGCTTTGGAATCGATATGTTGTATATTGCTTTTGTCTCATTTGTTCTTCTTTTTAAAGGAAAAAAAGAATTTTCGTGTTCTGATTTATCAACAATTTTGTAGCAGTTTGGAGATGCCATTGACAAGAGACGGATGAATATTTAAAGGTCCGTATAACATTCCTGTTAGACTAAGAGCTGTCTAGTTTGTTCATTCTTTTTGAAATACTCTTATGCTTTCATTTGTCAGCTCTTCTGTTTTCCATTGAAATTTTATAAAATTCTCAAGATTTATAATTAAGACGTTAGATTCGATCAAATTGTTTTAGTTCGGTAACTCGGTTCTCTTACTTCGCAAATTATTTTTGCCGATGGTTGCTCACATTATCCTTTAACTATAAAGTTATATTTAAGAAAATATAATACACTTCGTGACAAATAGATTGTCTCTTAATAAGAGCACATCCACAGTCAATTTGATAGGTCTGTATTTATATTTAGGATTTAAATTATTTATACGATTTACATTAAGATTTTAACGATAATTTAATCTCAATTTTATAAGTTATTTAAACGAGTTAAATGGGTTTACATTGGGGATTGAGATTTTCTTATATGTAGTCTGACTTATAAACATATCTATTTGACACCCATGAATACAATATGAGCAAGTAAATTGTACTCTAAATTTAATCACTAATTCACTATTATAAATATATAAAACATGATACAAAATAAAAATAATACCAACAAAACACAAATAAAATTTTATTAGAGTTTATATTAAATGAATGCTTTATATATATATATAATCATGATTAAATTGATAAAATATATAAATATCGAATGTCAAATGTCAAATCCTGAAACATACAATAAAAATATGGATGAAAAATAAACTGTTATCTATTTTTTATAACCTTTCTCTAAATTAACTGATATCTATTAAATTTTTTTTATATATTTTTATAAATAAACTGTTTCTATTTTTTAAAAATTAAATAAATATTAGGATGAATCAATTGACAATTTGACATATGTATTTGGTATTAAAAAGTTCGTTATTTGAACAAACTAAAAATAGAAAAGCCGGTTCGTCCATTAACGAACTCCTCTGTCTGTCTTCAGACAAGGAAATAAAGGCTGTCATCAGGTAAAACACAACCAGAAAAACTACCAACACCCTCTAAATTATGGTTCCACCGTACATTTACAAAGGAACAAATTTCTCCAACAAGCATAAATACCAACTATGTCAAACCATTTGGAGGCAGAGCCAGATCCTAAATCTTAAAGATTTCCCGTTCCAGACCTTGCAGAATTCAACTCCAAGGCATGGCAGCAACATGGACCATGGCTATTGCCTTGTTCCTGGTTGTTGCTGCCGTTAATGTTGTTGCAGATACCAATGAGCTCGGTGTGAATTGGGGTACGATGACGTCGCATCCAATTCATCCTAAAATAGTGGTTCAACTGCTGAAAGACAATGGCTTTAAAAAGGTTAAGCTTTTCGATTCAGATCCTTGGATGGTCGGATTCTTTGCCGGAACCGGGATCGAGGTCATGCTTGGAATCCCTAATGATCAGCTTGAATTTTTGTCTGAAGACTATGGAAATGCCAAGGATTGGGTTCAAGAAAATTGCACAGCACATCTTGGCAAAGGAGGTGTCAATATCAAGTAAGCTAATATATACACATACATGATACTTACATACTCCAAGCAACTTTTTTACGTTCATCTCAAATTTAGAAACAAATTGTGTGATGAATTGCAGGTACATAGCGGTCGGAAATGAACCGTTTTTGACTAGCTACAAAGGGAGATTTGCCAAAACGGCATTCCCAGCGATGAAAAACATTCAGGAGGCTCTAAATGAAGCAGGTGTAGGGAAAAGAATCAAGGCAGTAATGCCTCATAATGCAGATGTTTATGAATCAAAATCAAATAAACCATCCGACGGAGTGTTCCGCAGCGATATAGGGGACCTCATGCAGCAGATTGTGCGTTATTTGAAGGATAATAATTCTCCATTCGTTGTCAACATATATCCTTTTCTTAGTCTCTATTTGAATAGCAAGTTTCCTTCGGATTTTGCCTTCTTTGATGGAGGCCACACCATTCAGGACAAAAATGTGCAGTATAACAATGTTTTTGAGGCAAATTTTGACACTCTTGTCTATGCATTGAAGAACGCCGGCACCCCTGATTTGCCGATCCTTGTTGGGGAAATTGGTTGGCCAACAGATGGACATAAAGAAGCAAATAAGGCCAATGCTAAAAAGTTCTACGATGGTCTATTCAGAGTGTTAGCAACTGATAAGGGAACCCCAGTTCGTCCTGGGAAAATACAAGTCTACCTATTCGGCTTGTTCGATGAGGACACCAAGAGCATTGAACCAGGGAATTTCGAGAGGCATTGGGGAATCTTCGACTTCGACGGGAAACCCAAATTCGAAATGGACATGTCTGGGAATGGCGCACACAAGGAACTAGTAGCTGCCAAAGGGGTGAAATACTTGCCTAAACAATGGTGCGTGGTGGCAAGTTATGCTACAGACCAAGACTTGATCGAGGACCAGCTCGGTTGGGCTTGCTCGAAATCAGACTGCACTGCTCTCCAGGATGGAGCGTCTTGTTCCACTCTGGAACCTAAGGGTAAGGCCTCCTATGCTTTTAACACGTATTACCAGGTGAATGACCAAGCTGAAGACGCTTGTGATTTCAAAGGTTTAGGCACGGTTGTAAAGCAAAATCCTTCCACAGAATCTTGCAAATTCAATACTCAGATAGAGGTTGATGCTGCCACCAGGTTAAGTTTTGTGTATGGAGCCATTGCTTCCTTTATTTCATTAGTCACATTGTTGAATTTGTTGTAAGTTTGAGTTCATTTTGAAGGTTATATTAATGGAACAGAAGTTCTGATATTAAGTTGAGATAAAAAAAAATACCAAGTTGAAAAAGTGGATAAATTCAAATACCAAACTTACAATTAAGCAAGTTAATTAACTTAAATTGAATAAAAATCATCTGCCTCTTTACGTGCATTCTTTACGTGCATTCTTTGAAAATTTTTTAAAAAGTTGAATTTTTAACCCTAACGCTTATATTTTTATCCTAAACCCTAAAAAATATACTATACCTTTAATTTCCTAAATCCTAACTATAATTCTTAACTTTAAACTCTAAATCCTAAACCTTTAATTTAAAACTGAAGCATAAAAACCCCCCCAAAAGAGGTGATTTCCGCCCACTTAATTTAGCCTAACGATGAAATATTAATTCAATTAAGTCTAATTATGTTTTGGGCCCTCAAACTTCTCAAAAAATGTCATTTTAATCTTCTTTCTTTTCTTTTTTTAATCTCTTTTGATACTCAAAACTTTTAATTTTATCCAATCAACAATGAGATAATATAATGTTTTATATTTATATATTCTATAGTTCATTAATATGTTAATAATAAATTATTAGTTATTAATATTAATATAATTTTTTATTTAGGATATATATTATTTTGTCTCTCTCAAATAAATATAATTAAATATCACTAAAAATATTTTTTATCATTTAAAATTAAATTAAAAATTTAATAAAACACAATTTTATATATCTTTTAATATTATATAATTAGTCAATTAATGATTTAGTTTTTTAACTTTTTGACTATTTTATATTTACTTATCTAAATTATGAAATAAAATTATTATAAATCATCAAAAATAAATGTATAAATAAACTAGTTAGGAGAGATTATATGGTGAACTTTGTTCAACACGTCATTCATGATCTAAATAATTCAGACCGTTGATCTTTAAATAATCACCTAATAACTATTCATTCATTAAATTCATGTAAAAAAGAAATGATAATTCACTTAAAAAAAATTAAGATCAGCAGTCCTAATTGCTTGAGACCACGTATGACGTGATGAACAAAGAATTTTTCCTAGTTAGGAGTTATATTTCGAACGAAAAAAGAGAAGTATTGTAAACAATCCCTAGCGCCGTCTCCGACATATAATAACTCCGAAAGCCCTAAACCCTCGCACGAAAGGGAACGAGGAGTTTCAAAACTGCAAATAACCAACCGGAAACCTAAGCAAAATGAGGAAGAAGGTGGACGAACGCATCAGAACTCTCATCGAAAATGGAGTTAAAAACCGTCACCGTTCTATGTTTGTCATAATCGGCGACAAATCCCGCGACCAGGCACCCCCGCTTTCTTTCTCTCTTAAAGTTTCTCAAGAGACAGACGGAGAGTGTACTTTCTTTGCTAATTTCAACATTTTATACGATTTTTGGCTTTCTGCAGATTGTGAATCTTCACTACATGCTAAGTAAGGCTGTGGTTAAATCTAGGCCAACTGTTTTATGGTGCTACAAGGACAAACTTGAGCTCAGCAGGTTTTTTTATCTAGTTTCAGACAATTAGATATATTGCTATTTATTTCGTGCGATTCAAGCTTGTTGTTTCATTTAAAAAAAAAGAAAGCAGAGAAATTAGCAACCAAACGGATTGAATTTTCGAATGTATTGTTTTTAATTATTGTGTAAATTGAACGAATCTTCATTTGATGTTTGTTCTCTGTTAAATGAGCTTGTTCTCATAATAATATCGGAAAGGTGATGTTTTTGTTGTAGTCACAAGAAAAAACGAGCGAAACAGATAAAAAAGTTAATGCAGAGAGGGCTGCTGGATCCTCAGAAAGTTGATCCTTTTTCGCTTTTTGTGGAAACCGGGGGATTAACCTATTGCTTATACAAAGATTCAGAGAGAGTTCTTGGAAATACTTTTGGAATGTGTATATTACAGGTAGCCTATTGATTGTGTTTTGTTTGATTCAGATGTATAATCTTTTTTTCTTTTTTCTCCTACATTTCAATAGTTTAAAACTTGTTTACTTTGTTTTGATGTTAGGACTTTGAGGCTCTGACACCGAATCTTCTGGCCAGAACAATAGAGACTGTGCAGGGTGGCGGATTGATTGTTTTGCTTCTTCGTTCCCTTTCTTCGCTGACCAGTCTTTGCACCATGGTTATGGTATGAACTATTTCTACTGTTGCTCTGATTTTTATGATTGTCCAAAAAGATTATGAAAACTGTATTGTCCTCTCTTATGATAGCATGTTTTCATTTGCTCTGTCATTTTTGTACGTACTTTGTTTTAGAGATCATTAGTCCTACATTTCTTTAATTAATGATCTGCGATTGACATTTTTGGACTACTGACCAGTTCTATTAGCTTTGGTTTTATTATTTTTCGTTTTGGCTGGATGGGTGAAGGATGTCTCTCGTGCTGTTCCAAAAATATGCATATGGTTTATTCTATCAATGATAAATAGGTGTAGACATAACACTTGAAAGATGCTTAGTGCAAAGAAGTTGTCATCTACCTAGCCTTTTTATCATATACTTTCAGTCTTAATATGCATACAGTTTGTCTTTTTAGTTTTATGTTATTTCGACCCTGGTTTTAATATCTTATGTTCCTTTCCTTTTGACATTAATCTTCTCCATGCTACCTTCTTGTTTAAAGCACATATTGTGTAGAAGTTCCAGTTGAATCATTTCCCTATTTGAGTCATCCTCTTACCTTAAGATAATGCGTTCAAATCTGCAGCATGGTTTGATATTTTTATTCGAGAGGCTGTCCATCTTCTTAACTACATATCTAATACTTGCTTAACTACTGTTTTTTGTACTCATTTCTACTTGCACTAAAACAACCACAGTTGTAACTTATAGAAACCTTGCTTATTCAGGATGTTCACGAGCGGTACCGTACGGAATCCCACTCTGAAGCTGCTGGGCGCTTTAATGAACGATTTTTATTATCTCTCGCATCATGCAAAGCATGTGTGGTCATGGATGATGAGCTAAATATCTTACCAATTTCTTCTCATATTAAATCAATAACTCCAGTTCCAGTTAATGAGGTGATTACCTGACTTCCCAATTGAGTGATTATGGGTTAAATTTTCTGGAAATATTTAGAAAAGTTTAGAACCCCATTTTTTTAAACATAATTTTATCAAATGTGGAGGCTTTTTATGCGTATAATTTCTCTGCTCTCTGATTTGGCAAAAGGACTCTGAAGGGCTGTCAGAATCTGAACGGGACCTTAAGAATTTGAAAGAAGAACTAATTGAGGATTTTCCTGTGGGTCCTTTGATAAAGAAGTGCTGTACGCTAGATCAGGTTGGGATTGCATCTCTTTTACTAATTTTGCATCTGGCTCAAACAATTTTGCTTACTTATTCTGGGGTGTTTGATGGGTATATTTATTTTCATGTTTGAGTAGGGAAAAGCTGTTGTTACATTTCTTGATGCAATTTTAGATAAGAATCTGCGCAGCACAGTTGCTTTGCTTGCTGCTCGTGGACGTGGAAAATCAGCTGCACTTGGCTTAGCTGTAGCTGGTGCTATTGCTGCTGGGTAAGATTGCTTGAATTATGCTATGAAATCTCTTTACCTCAAGTATGATTTCTTTTTCCTTGTTTCCATTTGAACTCCGTTTAATCTAATGAGGTAACTTACACTGACAGCTATTCAAATATCTATGTAACGGCACCTAGTCCTGAGAACTTAAAGACCTTATTTGAATTTGTGTGCAAGGGTTTTGATGCTATTGAATACAAGGTACAATCTATCCCTTCATATCTGTACACATTGACAAGCTTGTATAGTTGCATGTGTTCCGACTTATATTTGTCCTGTATGATTCTGCCCCACGAGAGTTATTTGTTTCGGTCTCTATCTTTCTACCCGTAATAGGTTTGTGAGGAAAATGCTTTTAGCTTTGTTACATCCATAGAATCTTAAGGCAGTTATAAGAAAGAGTAACTTATGGTCTGTTTCTTTGCCTTTAAATTTTTTTGTGGATTCTTAATTAAATAATTCTTCTTCTTTAGTGCCATGAAAACATTTATAATGAAGATTGTCTTTGTAGTCTGGCTTTTGAAAAAGAGAATTTTTTGATAAATGATGTGATGATGGCATCTTTTTTGGATGGTTACTCTTGTTATATCTCTCTTTCATAGCTTTTAACTTGCTAACTTTTTTTTGTTCACAGGAACACATCGATTATGATGTTGTGAAGAGTGTGAATCCCGATTTCAAGAAAGCAATTGTGCGTATTAATATTTACAGGCAGCATAGACAAACAATTCAGGTTGAGAAGACATGGATCAATGACTTTTATTTAGTCATTTTAGTTCATATGTATATACTGCAAGATTATGTTATTGAATATAGGACTATGTCCACTGTGCGCAACACTAATAAATCTATTTTTTTCTACCTGTGCCTTGCAGTATATACAACCACATGAACATGAAAAGCTCTCCCAAGTTGAGCTTCTTGTTGTCGATGAAGCAGCAGCTATACCATTGCCTGTTGTGAAGTCCCTGCTTGGTCCATACTTGGTCTTCCTTTCATCTACTGTAAACGGGTATGATAAATCTGTAATACATTAGTTGGCATCCTGGAACAGCTTCCCTGCAAGTGTGGTTAAATCAAGTATTTGGTTTAATAGGATATGAGTTTGACTGAATTGAATTTCTTTTATCCCATTTAAAGATATGAAGGTACGGGTCGGTCTTTGTCCCTAAAACTACTGCAGCAATGGGAAGAGCAAAGCCAGCTGTCTAAGGGTGTTGAGGGCTCCCTCTCTGGTATTTCTGAACTTCATTGAATTTTTTAGTTCTATGAACAAATATTATTCCTCTGATTTCTAGGTGAAGTAGAGCTGGACATAATTAGGTTTTATCAATATTTAGTCATATATGATTCTTTTAGTTCAAGTTTATGCTTTGGGAATGGGCTGACTTCTGGTTGCCTTTTGATGCAGGTCGTGTTTTTAAAAAGATAGATCTTAGTGAGTCAATTAGATATGCCTCCGCTGATCCTATAGAGTCCTGGATGAATGCTTTACTTTGTCTTGATGTTTCAAACTCGGTACCAAGTATCAACAGGTTTGGGTTATTATATTATGTGTTTCTGGGACTTAATTCTGCCTCCATTTTATTGATTCCAGGAGTGATGCCCTTTATGTTTACCATTTTGTAATTAGGTTACCTCCACCTGGTGAATGCGATCTCTACTATGTTAATCGAGATACACTTTTTTCTTATCACAAGGATAGTGAACTATTTTTGCAGGTAATCTGATTTAATTTGAAACTGAATTTAGAATTGATCAATTAATGTTATTATGAAGTAAAACAAATGTTAATATGCCATATACTTGCAGCGAATGATGGCCCTATACGTTTCTTCCCATTATAAAAATTCCCCAAATGATCTACAACTTATGGCCGATGCTCCAGCTCACCACTTGTTTGTGTTACTAGGTTTGTCTGCTTGCCTTAGATGCATTTTCTACTTCTAAATTCAAGCTTAGAATAGACTTCTGTAACCTACTTTTGATGCAGGTCCTGTTGATGAGTCAAAAAATCAGCTTCCTGATATTTTGTGTGTTATCCAGGTTTGCATCTTTGTTATAAATTTCTTTCTATTCATGTCGTCCGTCCAAGTAGACAAGGAAAAGTAGTGGCTTTCAGATTCTACATTTTCTTATTGTTCCCTAGCATGTATAGTTATATTTTGGAACACTGTGCTGCAGTGCTACTGATAGTGGTTCATTATGCATTATTTGAAAATAATATTTTGCCCATAATTTTGTTGGATGAGTTGGTAGGTTTTTTGTGCAATTGGTTTGATGGCGAGCGTTGGTGTAGGATAGAAGAGAAATAGAATAGGGCTAGAGAAACCAGTTATCATATAATTCCTCCATATGGATTTCCTATTTCTGATGCTTATGTTTATCTTTGTTTTTTTCATTATTTATTTATTTATTTGTTTGTTTCTCCTCCAAAGAAGCTTTATTGTTTTATTTTGTTAGTGAACTAGAATCGGTAGAGGTATAAAAAAAAAACTAGCTCTACACATATTTGTGTTATGAGCATAATAGTTATCAGCTGTTGCGTTAAATTACTTTATTAATGAGTGTAGGTTCAGTTCTCACGGCAAAGTTTTTCTATCTGTATCATTATATATTCACATTAGTTTATCACAGGTCTCTCTTGAAGGTCAGATTTCTCGTAAATCAGCAATCAAAAGCTTAAGCGATGGCTATCAACCTCATGGAGACCAAATACCATGGAAATTCTGTGAGCAGTTTCGAGATCCTGATTTCCCAAGTCTTTCAGGTGCTCGCATAGTTCGCATTGCCACACATCCTAGTGCTATGAGGGTAAATTTATGTTTTATGCTAATATTATCATGTTTGGTTGTTTTATGTTCATTAAACATTTTGACACCTTATTTATTGGGTTTTGGAAGCTTGGATATGGTTCTGCTGCTGTTGAACTCTTAACAAGGTAATAATTCTTTGAATATGCTCTTTGGTTTGGTCAATTATTGTTGTATTCCAGCTGTGCAACGGTTTTCATCCTTTTCCATCTATCAAAATCTTCTATCAGGAATTAGGGTTGTGAATTATCATAATGCTGTATACTGATTGAATGCTTGACCTTTTACGTGCTGGTTCCAATTGTGAATTTGTGATGTCTGAACTTGGGACTTGGGAGAGTTTATGACCGAGTAAAAAGAAGTAAATTGTGGGAGTTTTAACTGATCACAATATAAATCTTGTTTCTTATGCTGTCAGATAATTTCTAACAAGTTTGACACATGAAATGTGTGGAGAAACTGAATAAATGAATGATTGTATACGCTAATTTGATGAGCTTTATGTTATGTTAGAGATAATGTTGTTCTGTACTTTTATATTTGTCAAGTGCTTTTAAAAGATGAAGCATTTTAACATTTGTTCCTCTTTCTCCAGATATTATGAAGGACAATTAACTTCATTCTCTGAGCTAGATGCTGAAAATGCTGTGGAGACTCCACAAGGATCGCAACTCAGACTTTCAGCAGCAGCAGAGAAGGTTCATAACTGAAGAAAGCTCTTAATCATACTTTATTTGATTTATTTTGCTTGGCATTTAGGAGAAGCGTTGCTGTGGATTGTGTGAATCAGAACCTTTCTTTTATCATTTACGTAAATCAAAATGTTTTCCATGTTTTCTTGCTAAATTTCCAACCATTGATGTTGCAAGTTCCCCCTGACTGTTTCCTTTTTGTAATATACTGTGTTACAAACAGTCTCACTACCGAGTTTCTTTGTGCAGATCATTTTTTTCATGTTAAACATTAAACAATAACATGCTGCTTCTCTCATATTTAATAAGTTTAAAGTTCAAGCACTCCACCCTAAACCCTACTAGTTGATTTGTGCGAGATCAGGGTTTTAACATCAAAATCAATTATAATTTTGGTTTCATTGTTTTAAAAGACTTGTCTTTTACTTGTTTTTGATGTGCTTCGTATCCTTGATATATTTTTAGATTTTTTCTACTTTCCACTAAAGGGCATATTCTTATGATGTGTTTATGACATATAAGCTTGTACATCTATTAAATTTATCTCCAGGTCTCCTTGTTGGAAGAAAATATTAAACCTAAGACAGATCTTCCTCCTTTGCTTGTTCATCTGCGTGATCGCCAACCTGAGAAGCTCCATTACCTTGCTGTCTCATTTGGGCTTACCTTAGACCTTTTTCGCTTCTGGAAGAAGCACAAATTTGCTCCATTCTACATATGCCAGATTCCAGTTAAGATGATCTTGTCCTACTTGTTTCTTTCCCCCTTGTTAGATTTTGTATGTGCATCAAATTTTACCTTTGGATTGGAGGATCGAGTCGAGAATCTTATATTCTTCTGATTTCACCTCTTAACTGGAACAGAATAATGTGACTGGTGAACATACATGTATGATCCTTAAACCATTGAACAATGATGATTTTGAGGTCAGTGGATCTGATGAATGGGGTTTCTTCAGTCCATTTTACCAAGGCAAGTACTTTAGCTAAGAATGTTTTCCTGCCTATGTGTTTATGTGTAATTCCTGCTTATTTTATTTTAATATCTTTTCCTTTGACTGCCGCAGAGTTCAGGCTAAGGTTCAGTAGAAATCTAAGCCATCATTTCCGTAACATGGAATATAAGCTTGCCATGAGGTCAGTGTTGAAATTTTATCTCCTGGATATTAGATCATCTCAGACAATATGCTGATGCTATTATTTTTCAGTGTCCTGGACCCTAAGATCGACTTTACAGATATAGAGCCTGCAGCTTCCAAATCAGATGGACTTTCAAATTTAATTAATACTCTATTATCACCATATGATATGGGACGGTTGAAAGATTATTCAAATAATCTTATTGACTACCTATCGGTAAGTTTTCTGATAGAAAATGTTGTATAGCACTACATTTTGTGATTTGTTCATAAACTTATTTCACCAGTTTTTGATTTATATTATTGTAGTTTGAGAAATTTACCTGTTAGGAAAAGTATAGCATTTTTGGGTGTTAGCAATCCGGTTTAAGATCAGTCCATTAGTTTTTTGTCCATTACTTTCCAATGAATTAATTGATCTTTACCATACATTTTGTAGGACCCACTTACAGATTGTATAAATCATGCTTATAAAATATGAATAGTAATGAATAGTGATTCAGTTTGCATTGGACAGTAATGGATGGGAGCATGACCCTAGCAGTCCACTCAAATTGCCATACTGCTCTCAGGATTTAAGGGATGTGTAGTGCAATGCTGTTTTATTTCCATTCAATGATAAAGACTTTAATTAGACCTTGTAGAATGAGAAAATTTTCTGTATATTAATGTTGAAAATTTAGTAAAACTATCAATGTGCATAAGAATTGAACATAGATTGCTTGTCAATGATTGCACTAGGCTTCCAGAAATATTTGCCTTTTAAGAACTTTGTTTTTTCCTTTTCAGATCACTGACCTTTTATCCATTCTTGCACACCTATATTTCCAAGAGAAGATGCCCGTTAATTTAACGTACGTTCAGGCTTCTATTTTATTCTGCATGGGCTTGCAGAACCAGGATGTCTCCTATGTTGAGGTTTGATTCTCAAAACATTTTTATTACATTCTTTCTTCCACAACATCGATACACCTGGCTAGACTTCTACATCTCTTTGATCACCGCAGATCACATACATGGAAAAAAAGGATCCAAATCCATGTTGTGATGGTTTAAAACCCCAACCTTGTATTATTAACCTTTCCTTACCTTACCTATATGGCTAAGCATTAGCTGTCAGGTCTCTTCAATTGTCTAGGGGGGTGAAAATTGGAGAATTTGTTTAAAACTGATATAATGTATATTAATTAATTGTTTCATTTCCATGTATAACACAACCATGAAATGAATTGTCATTTTGCAGGAACAAGTGAAAAAACTAGAGAGGCAGCAGATATTATCACAATTTAAGAAGGTTATGATAAAACTCTACAAATACTTGTATGGAGTTGCATCCAAGGAGATTGATTCCGCTTTACCTCGACTAAAAGAAGTAAAGTCATTCACTTCTAATTCTTCCATTTTATTGTATAGCTGGTACTGTCACTGGTATTATGTGCTGATATTGATTTTTTTCTCTCCTTTCCAGAGAGTGTTAGAACCTCATAGCATCTCTGTGGATGAGGACCTCAACGATGCTGCAAAGAAAGTTGAGGTAAGGTCCATCAGCAGTGCGTACTTCTTTCGTGGCAGGTCATCTCTTTCTTAATCTAACTTGATGTATTTTTATAGGAGGAAATGCAAGCCAAGGCAGATGGAATGTTAAATCTAGAGTTCCTCCAACAATACGCCATTGAAGGTAGAGAAGGTGATCTTGAGAATGCTTTGGAAAATGGTGGTGAAAAGGTGCTTTCAGGTGGTGTCATCAGTGTGAAATCTAGCAGAAGTGGAGTCGAGAAACACGGGAAGCGGGACGAATCGGATAAGAAAAGTGGGAAAAAGAGAGGAAAAGACGAGCATGGTTCAAGATCAACAAGCAAAAAGAGAAAATCTTAGTTACCAGCATAAGCAATTGTAATCTGTATAGAGGCAATTGAGACTTTGTCTTCATGTTGGCTTTTCTAAGCCTGTCCGTCGCCTGCATCGCATCACGCTAAAGGTATGTGCAAGTTTTGCTAGAAAAGGGATCTAGATCACAGTTCTTGTAATCTTAAACTGTTAATTATCTCTGCAACTGTATTTTATTCACAATTTATTTTTAAAAAATATTAATGATATTCAGTGAATCGTACATTTTATGCCCTATTTAAGAGATGTTGGTGTTCTGGGTAAATCCTTGAAGGCTTGGCTATGTTTGCTTAATCAACCTTTAAATTTCAGAAGATATCTGAAAAAAGTGTTTAATATACATTATTACATCAACATAGAACCTCCCTAATCTCCAACCTCAAAAGAATTAATTATCATAAAACAGAAATGGGAAAAGGTGAACAGCCAATATATGCAATCACCGGTCAACTTCAACAAGCGCAACGTCCTCCCTGTTCAACTTCCGATGCAGTTTCCGATATGCCCTGGAAATAACTGCATCAATGAAAATGTTAGTTTCAAGCGCAGCATCCTTCCTGTTCATCTACTTGTATATGATGGACGAGGAGAAACTATTCAAGGCACAGATAATATTACTGTATCAGATATGAAGGATTCTTAAAGGGTATGCTTACATGTCATGTTCACGTTCACATGCTACTGCAGTTTTTGCAACACATAAAAATGCTTCATCAATATTGTAATCCTCTTTTGCAGATGTCTCAAAGTAAGGTATATTTCCCCTGGAGGCACACCAGTCCCTACCTTTTTTCTCAGGTACCTGAGCACAACTACCCATATTTAGTTATACCCCTAACACAAACGTTTGAAGAGGATATTTTGGAAGAAAAAAAGAGTAGGAACAACATACCACTCTACTGTTTCCACCGTCTAGGTCGATCTTGTTTCCGATTACTACGAAAGGAAATGACTCGGGATCAGATGGATCTGCCTGGTTTTACAGTATCAAACTATGGGATCAAAATCAACATTATTGCAAAACAGATGAAATGCACGGTATGCTACAATGGGTTTGCCTTAAAATTTTAGTTAATAAGTAGTTTGATTAATAATGAAGACAGGAAAAGAGAGTTCCAATTTCACAATTGAGAGGTAATCTTTTTACCTGTTTTAGAAATTCTTCGCGCCAGTTGCTTAGTGTTTCAAATGATCTTTGTATGTTAACATCAAACACAATAACACAACAATCTGCCCCTCTATAAAATGCAGAACCAAGACTCTGGAACCTTTCCTGCCCTGCTGTATCCCATATCTGTCCGAATAATAATAAAAAAAAAAAACATCAAATCCTAAGATTTTAGTTCAAGAAATGTCCTTGGTTTTTCATCACTTACTTGCAGAGTCACCAATTTGTCATCAATCTGTAATTCTTTAGTGACAAAGTCAGCCCCAATTGTAGCTTTGTATTGTTGGTTGAACTTGTTGTAAACATATCTGGTTCACAAAGTTAAGAATCTGTACAACCCTATGTCATCAGATACTACTAATTAATAAACAAAAGGATACTGATTCATCAAAGATGTCTTCCCCACTCTGAAACACCATGAAGAATATCAAGACAAGAAAACTGAAGATCACAGGCTAATAACTTCCTACAGAAGGAAAATTAAAACTCACCCACTGTCACCTAGAACAATGACCTTGAGCAGAGTTCTTCTCTTCATAGAAAAATCCATGATGATGAGCAATACAACAGAAACAGTTGTTAATTTAAATACAAGTAGCAGGGCAGTGCCTGTTTCTCTCAAACAATGATCTTGATTCTTCTTAAGCTTCTTTGATTCTCTTCTTTCTCTTTTCCTTACCAAACAGTGGTTGTTTAATGATACAAGGGCAAGAACATGTGAACCCTGGCCAATCAATGCCAATGCCACCCGCCGCCAGTAAAGCTGAAAAGTTCAAAACAGTATATATATAATATATACATAAGCTTGGCCAATCGAGTAGGTTGAATATGACTATCACAGTTATTATATGATATATCATCTCATACATGGTCAAAGAAAGCTTTTATTATGAGGGTGTATTAAACTTAGTGATTAACACTAAAAATTATGATTATCCAAAAAGAAATATAAAAAATACCCCACAAATTAACGTTTCTCATTCTAAAGTTCAAAAGCATGGCCTGAGCTGTTACAATAAAAGTTTCTTGCCTTTTCCTGTGAGTTGTATACCTATAATTTGGTGAATTTCGTTTTCGAGTGGCCATGACCATTAATAAAAAGCACCACAACTTCATAATGTCATTGCAACATTTACTTGACTTTTAACATAACCATCTTAAACCAACACTGGTTTCATTGTGTTTGGCCTGTGCTATAGGTTTAAGGAGATGACAAATCATTTTCACAATCACTACAGCTTTCTTCGTTAAGAATGACTAAAACGATTTAGAAAAATATTTTAATACATAAGTTTGTGTGAACTCATAAGCATTATAATTTTAGGGTTTTAGATTAGGTTTTACGATGTAAGGTGTAAAATTTAAGGTTTATGACTTAAAGTTTAAGTTTTAGAATATTAAAATTTTGTGTTTAGTTTTTTTTTTTGAATTAGCTAATAATGATTACAGTAGTATTTGTTTTAGAATATAATTTCTACCATTTGACATTAACCGCTCAATCACTTTGTTATTCTTTTAGCCTGTGATCTCTAAGAACAACATTGTTCCTTTAACCCATGACCACTAAATATCAAAATATGATACAACAATTAATATCATTGAATATCAATATTTGTATATCAAAATATAAAATATATTTCTTTTTAAATTTAAAAAAAAAGCAATTTATATTATTCAACAAAATTTATATTTTATCATATAAATTATACAAAGCCTCAAACGGTAGTAAAACTCATCAGCGTTTACTTTAAAAGACAGTCCTGAACCACTATGTTTGAGTAGCTCTTTAAATTTATTTAAACATTAAATAAAATAAAAATTAATATAATCATAAGATTGTATTAAGAATGTAAAAAAATTAAGTTTTTAATAAATTTAAAAAATTATAAAATAATATTTATTTGTATATATTTTTGATCCTTCGATAATGTACACATTTTATTGTGATGGTGGATCGTTAACTTTTTATATTTATTTTTTAAGTTAAGATTTGAAAGTTAGGTTTAAGTATGTCTTGCGTGAGGTTAACATTGTAGCATATAGTTTGGTAAAGATAGATAGTAGGGGCATGAATGATCATAAAATTTTTCTCTAAATATGATCTGAATTATATTACATTTTGAGCAGAGATAAAATATGGCTCAAAGTGAAGGTTACGATCAAGTATTAACTGCGGATGTAATTGATGTTTAGTTGTGCGTACGTTGTGTATCAACTTGATAAATTGATTTATTTGATTTATTTTTATTCTTTTGAGTTATTATAATTACTAGAATACGTACTCTTTTTCCTTTAATTAGAATTAAAAAAATATTTTAACAAGACATATGCTAGTAGTTTTTTTATAAAAAATAAAAAGATTTAGACTCGAATTTTTTAAGTTAAAGATTTTTTTTTTACTGTAATTACTTATTGATTTTTATATATCATAAAATTATTAATAAAGGAGGTTGTGTTGCATAAAACTTAATTTTAAAATACTATAAAGTATAAGAATGGGTATCCGTTTTCTTTCCCGAGCACTTCATCAAAATTAAATACCAAAACTCATGACACAGTGACGGATTCAGAAATTCATTTGAGGGTGAGCACATATGAAATTTCGAAATCTCAAGTGGGCACAAAGCTTAAATATTATAAAAAATTAAAAACTAATTCATAAAAATTAAGAAAATTAAAGGTAAATATACGAACTTTATGTATGACATACAGTTATGATGTTGAACAGTGCATAGTCAGCAGGTTTAGAGCCTTAGATCTTGAAGCTTATTCTTCATTTTTTGTTCTTCTTTTCGCTCTCATGGCCGGTGATTCTCCCTCAGTTACTGCGGTTGCCGATGGTCTGGATGACACCAATTTCCTTCTATGTCTTGTGTTGCGAGGTCAAGAGCTCGAAGGATATCTTGATGAATCGATTCCTCCTCCATCAAAGTTCATGGTTACTGAAAATGGTGATAGATTTCCTAACCTTGATTATGTTCGGTTTATTATTATTCAGTTATACAGTGATTATAATAGTATCTGTTCTAATATAAACTCTCAATTATTGGGCATTGATCATTCAATCACTATACTGACATTTCTGGTACTCGAATTCGTAACCTCTAAAAAGAACAACAGTTCTTTTAACTACGAGGCTAGATACTCATGCATGATGACTCAATTAATAGGCACAAAACTTCTCGATTAAATTTATGAATTATAAATCGTCCTAATATAATAATTCTGATCGATTATTTTTATTTTATTTGTAAATTTAAAAATCATAGTTATCTAAATTCAATTCTATTATTTTAATTTGATAATTTTAAAGTATTTTATAATATAAAAATAAGTATTTGCTTTTAAAATAGAGAAATAATTTAAATATTTTATACGAATTATTAATTAATTTTTAAAAATATTTATCAAAAAAAGACATTAAGAGTTTATAAAAAACATTTAAAAATTATTAATTAGAATTGATATAATAAATTAGTTCAAATAACTTATTAAACCAAACTAAACAATATACAAGAACGACCGAGATTTTTTGTCTTTTAATTGAGAGATTATTATTATATTATGAGTCTGACTCGTTATGTCATCCGTAATTTTTAACCAATAAAAATTATTTATTTTATTATTAATCATCCATGTCATTAATCTTATTTTATGAAAATATACTTTTAAATGATATAACAAAATAAGTGAAGATTCATTGGTTGAAAAAATTGATTTAGAAGATATTGATAAAGTAGATAATTATGATTAGATGAGACCAGCTAACGTTGAACATTGTTAAATTAATTAATAAAAATCAAGTACTCGATTTATAATTATTAATTATATGTTGAGTCTATCACTTTTTTATTAATTGCATGTTGAGTCCTTGATATTTCTAATTTTTATTAATTAATTTAATAATATTCAACAATATTCAGCGTTAATGATATTTAATAATATTTGACGTCTGTTATAAAATTTTCTAATAAACTAGACCCATAATTTAATTTCTCCTTTCGATTACATCCAGTTCTGCATATCAGTCCAGCTGCTGTCATTGAAATGAACGTCCCAATGCTTGAAAACCATCTCCAGTATCTGCCTTGTAAACCCACACGCAGCAAACAAGTGATCTCTGGATTCCACTCCTTCGCCACACAGCAAACATAAAGGATCAACAACACATCCCCATGGCAGCATCTTAGACTTAGTTGGCAGTCTGACAAGGATTATCAGCCAAGCTATAAAAGAGTATCGCGGAATAGAGTGACAACCCCATACAATCTTAGCCTATGGGACCTTTTCTTGCTTGTGTCAGAGCTCCTCCCGCAACAACCTAGACTTAAAATTCCCCTGAACAGTCACAGCCAGCCGCAACAACATAATTCTCAGTTTCAGAATCTTCTTCCAAGCCCTGCTGTGATAACATTTAGCTTGAGCCTCTTAGATTGAGTTGCCCTTGAACAGTGACGGATCTGAAAAAACATTTGAGAGTGAATACAGATAAAATTTTAAAATTTTAAGAGAACACAAATCATAAATATTAAAAAAATTAAGAACTAATTTATAAATTTTTAAAAATTAAAGATAAATATATAAACTTTGAAAAATTTAAGATGAATCCAGATCCATACAACCCAATATATACATCCGGCGAATCAGATCTGATAAAAAATAAGCCACAAACATTTTATGAGGCAAGTCCTATTCCCAGACTGAAAAGAAAATCGATTATGTGTGGTCTTCAATATTTTAAACCAATAAAGATGAGTTTGAAAATTAATAATTTAATACAATAATTGTATATTAACTAATCATAGCCGTTGAATTATGCAGATGTAATTGTATGCTAAAGTATTGTAGTTAAATCATGATTCCCTTATCCTAATAAATAAATAAATAGTTTTTAGAAAATCTGTCATTATTTGTGGGTGTTTTAAGGATCCAATCAATATTAACATCTCATTAAGATTGTAAATTAATTACATCATAAGTATTATTATTGACAGCAAAGCATTTCAGAAATACTCATCAAATTCAAATATAACTTTATGGTATAAGCCTTTTATAAAACTATTAAAATTTTTTGATTAGCGCTTACTTGTGCGCTAGCTGTTTTTATCTAGATACTGAAGTTCTAGAAAATGACAGCTTTAAAAAATAATCGTATCTTTTTTATAAAATTTAATAATTTCAATGCACAATTTTTATATATATTAAAATTTTTATAATTTTTATAAAAAATAATATATATTAATTCTTTCAAAAATAAAAATTTTAATTCATAAATAGATTTTTTTTATAAAAAGTATAAAATTTCAATATATATTATTTTTTTATAAAAATGTATACTAAAATTCTTACGAATTTTATAAAAAAAATAATATCGCTGTATTTTAGATTTTTTTTCATGGAGATGATTTTCGTTTCTTCTATTTTATTTGCCTTGAATGAATAAACCATTTATTTGTTACTTTTTCTCCCCTCCTAAAGTTCTCATATTGACTTTCCCCAACCGCAGACAATTTATATCATATTTGAAATCTTCAAAGCTAACTTAAATGAACCAAATCAAATCCTTTGGAGCACCCATTCATAAAAAGTCGGTAAATATTGTTTATTATATTATCCGTGATTTTAATTGATCAGAATCATTTATTTTATTTTTTTAGAGTGAACCATTAGTTTTTTTTATGCATGATTAGTAGGTGAGTAATTATTAAATAATTATTTAAAATTGAACGATCTTAATTGCTTGGACTATAAATTACGTGGTGAATAAGATTTACCTAATAATCTCTCGGCATAAAGGGTAGTTAAGTTCTAAAGTAACACCCTAACCATTAAAAACATGTAAGCTAATATGGTTAGTTATTTAGTTAAACATGAAACTAAAAACAACACATTCGTTAACTAAGTTTGTACTATATTGCTAAGAAAGCTTATTTTAATCCAAAAGCTACAAGCATGGTCGGTAAAAGCTTGTCCGAAAGTGTGGCAGTCCATGTAATTTCAACAAAAAGGAAAGTCCATTATCGAGAACTCAAAAGTGCGTGTGTGTGTATAGATATAGTTTATTTTATATATATACAGAACAGAGACTTCATTGATTGATTTCATTACGCGCTGGTTAGAGTTTTTCCATAAAGAAAATTCAAATTCGGTGGCTTTAGATCAAGTCTGCTGTGAGAGCTCAATCGATCACCACAAGTTTCTCTTTTCTCAGTTTATTTTTCTTTAACTTCTATAACTTCGGGAAAACAAGATTTGTTTTTTGGGTGTCAAGCATGGAAGATCATAAGGAGGTGAGTCAGTTTCCTTCTCTCTCTTTTCCTGGGTTTTTAGTTCTGTTTTATTTTCTTGTGAAAAAGGAAGTAAATTCAACTGAGGGGTGAGTTGAAGTTCATGCTTTTGTATAGAATAAATATATCATTTTCTTTGCAACCAAACAGAATTCATGTTATGTGAATCTTAATTAGAAGTTGAGCCATGGATGTAAAATCATGTGGGGTTTCACTTTGTGTTTGCTATACTATCTCTCTCTCTCTCTCTCTTTTTCATTTTATTTCATTTTAATCCTCTTTCCTTGGTGAAAAAAAAACTATGTTTACATTAATTTATGCATAATTTTTTAACTTATTTCCATGTTAAAATCTCTAGAGATTTGTGCCTGATTGTAATCCACAGATTTTAAACCAGTAGCCTTTGACTTTGGCAATGGCAACCCAATCAACATATCTGCTTTGGGATTACTGTTTAAGTGCAGCTTTTCTGCATCTCTGTTTCTTCATTTCTGCTTTTCATGCAAACTTTTTTAATCTTAGCCAATAGTGAAAGAGAGACTCGAGCAACTTGTTATGGTGATTTTGTAAAGAAAATTTCACTACTGGCTAATAAAATGAAGGATCTGCAGATTGTGAACGTGGGGTTTCATTGTTTTGAGCTAACAGATTAGATTTTCACTAAACAGATACTTTTATTATGTTTTTGTTTAAGATTTTGTTAAGATGTTGAATTTCAGGCCAACTTGAATCAATTAATATTAATGTTTTGTGTTAAACATGATATAGAAAAACGGGCCATGGCTCTCAGTGCCACAGTTTGGGGACTGGGACCAGAAAGGGCAGCTGCCAGATTACTCTCTTGACTTCTCAAAGATCAGGGAAATGAGGAAGCAAAACAAGAGGGAAGTTTCAAGAGCCAGTCTTGGAAATGAAGAAGAATTCATCAACCCAACTGCCTCCACTGTTACCGCCGCCCCTACGGCTGATCATCATCCCCATTGCCCTCCTTCAAGCCATCACACCCCGAATGTCAGATTCCCAAATGCTTTATTTATTGATTTTTCATTATTTTGTGGATTCCATTAAGGTAGAATGTCAAAAGAACAATGCAGTCATTAAGTGTACTTCTCTTTTTATGAACATTTTCCCTTTATGATGAACTCCAAATGTAGCTTTATCTAGTTTTGGTTGGTAGCTTTAAATAGAGGGGACAATGCCATAAGAAAAGAGAATATAAAGTTGTAGACTTTGTTGGCATACGCATGTGCTAGGGTGGTGGGGAAAATTGCTTAGCTGGGCCATTTTTTCTTTGATGTTATGCCTAGCAAAGAGGGTAACCTTTAATCTTTAGCGTATTGTAACGAGACCATTACCCTCATATGCAACGCTATTATTTTTATATCTACAAACTTCTCATTTCCTTTTCGCCGTGGGATTAACGTCCCTGCCATAATATAGCATGGCCCTTCCGTAAAACCCCACGAGCTATCATTGAAGCATCATGCAAATTGGATTAGCTTTATCTAGTTAGGTTAGTTGTAGGAAGGCATTGGCAATTAAGTAAGAACAAGGTTGAAAAGAGTAGTATTGAGTTATTCTTTGATCCACTGACAGTAAATTTTTTAACTATACCGGTGCTGGTGGAGGTTAAAAACTACCAAATCAACTAAGTAATTTTTCATGTTATTTAGTGGTCGCTTTGCTCTCTGGAGTTTGGTCGAGATAGATAACGTTTACTTTTCTTGCGTTGACAAATGACATATTTGTGACCATCATTACCATATGAACATGTGGTTCTGTTTCTCTGATGATAGAAATCAACAACAAAATGAACATGTAGAATCTTTTTTTCCCAGAGAAAATGATCTTATTTTATTACAAGGGTACATGCAACTCTCAGATCCGGTTCCTGCCGGATCACATGACATTGGTCTCGTGACTTTGAATGATTGTAGGAAAACACAACAGGACGTTTAAACTCGATTTCCACCCTATATTCAATGCATATATCATATTCTTTTGACGTATTTAATGGTTTATTGCGGGGATAGGAAAGCGTGCAAATTATTATTTTTATTATGTCTTTATTGATGTCCTTACTTTAAAATAGTAAATTTAGGGTTTAGGGTTTCAATATAGAGATTGTAGTTAGGGTTTAGAGAATTAGGAGTAAGATATGTTTTTAGGGGTAAAGTTTAAGGTCTATGACCTAAAAAATAGGACTAGAGTTTAAATTTTCATTTTTAAGAATTTTTTAATAGGAATATAGAACAAGACATGATTAGGGGTAGAAAATTTTTACTTGACAAGAACGTCAATAGTAGTGTTATAGGCTCGTATCATCCATTGAAAAGTTACATGTCAAGAGTGTTTTTACCGATAAATAGATACCATTATAGACCTCATTAAAAATATCCTTAAATCTAAACAAAGGAAAAGAATACCTATACCGAGAGCGTTTTTAATGGCCTGTCTTATGAATGTCTAATAGAGAGATGTTTACTTTAATACACTATCACCATGTTACACAAGTTCCCTAGGTCACACGTAAGTACAAGTGGTGCACATGAAGTCTTGTTTTGTCCATGTAATTTATGTCCCATTGCGGTGGGCACTTTGGCTCATTCTCTGTTCCGAAGAACTTATTCCTTTCTCAAAGGGAAAGAAAGAGGAGAAAATGCTTGACAACTTGTGCTCTGTTACAGATTAATATTATTATTAATTTTGTGGACAGCACTCTCCGTTGTTGATTTAAGTAATTTGACATGTTTTGGTTTTTTGTAGATTTTTTTTCCCTTATGATCCAACGATGTTGATACATATATGTCCCACATAAATACATTTATATTATATTTATTATGTGATTATGTGTTGATTTTATTGATAATGACGTTAATTGATTTATGATTTTGTTGACAGACCAAGAGGGGTATCTTCAGCTGCTTCAACTGCTGCATCAAGGCTTGAACCTGAAGAATCCATGGAACAATCTCTCTGGGGTTTTATTATTATTTTGTGTTTGTTCCTAATATATTGTTTTTCTACCTCTGCCTGTCAGTTCAGTTCAAGATAGGGAAAAGGATAATATATGTTAATTAAATTTGGTGATTAATTTGTGCAACTCAGTCATCTCCTTTCTTTGTTCTGCTACTGATGATCTTGAATTAGAAATCTAATGGAGGAAGTGAAATATGAAAGTAGAGTATATGTGTAGAAATCATAGGCATGGGGATGTATAGTTTTATTATTCTGCATCATCACTAATCTTGAATCAATGCCATTCAGCTCCGCCAGTTCAGATCCTCACAAGAAATATACTGAGCTCAGGCCGGCTTTTCACGTCCGGACTCACCATGTAAAACGTCTGTGAATCTTTCGATCCGATGACTCGATCGAAGAAAGCTCTCATGTAGGCTAACTCTCCCTCCGGACCTTCGCTCTCGGTGTTCCCAGGTAAAACCCCAGCCCCCATTGAAACCGCCTTGAGCAGCTCCATCACGCTCAAATCATCCTCTGTCGCCTCTCGCTTCACGCCGTATCCTGTTTGTTTCCCGTTGCAATACATCATCCACAACGGCTCCTCGAACAGAGTCACTTTCTCCTTCTCGGCTTTCTTTTCGCATTCCAGGACGATCCGAACCATCCCACCGTTCAATTCCTTCTGCAGCACATTGGTCTGCAAAGCTAACTCCACAACCAACCAAGGCAAGCACTTTGGGTTCTCCTGCAACGAAAGCGACACCTTGCCCTTATGGAACCCGAACAAAGTACCCGTCACTCGAGTCCCCGAGTGGATTTTAGATTCGGCCGATACGCCGCCGGTGGGGCATGCGGGGAACTTACATCTAGGGTTGATGATCGGAAACGCACGGATCACGGAACGGAAAGCACGGACCACTTTGGGTCTATCTTTATTGTGCTTTTGCGACGGTTGGACGAGAGAGATGGGCTGAACACGCGGGAGTGAATTCAATTGAGCTTTCGGCGACGTCGTAGGGGTGATTGTCGTCGGCGACTGAGGTTCAATGGTTGAAGATGAGGACTCTTCCATTGCCATAGATGGACTGTGACTCGGTTGGCAATTGGCATTCAAACAAGAGATGAATACGGGGAGAGATATAGGAAGAGGTGTTGGCCGCCATGGAAGCTAACTATATTGGTTAGAATTTACAAATAAAAGTTAGATTTGACAGGTAACATCTCCTATATGCCTTCTTGTTGGGATTTGAACATTCAAGCTACAACGACATGGAAAACAGAGTTTGTTACTCCATTTTCTTGCATTTTGCTTCCTAATTTTTATTAATACCATAATAAAAATTAAAAATTATATTTTATGGATCCATATTAGTCTAGTGAAAACCCTAAAAACCGAAAAAAAAATAATTCATGAAAAATAAAGTGAATCAAAACATAACTTTTTGGACAACAAAATAAATCGAGACATAATAATTTATTAATAATTCTAATAGATAAAATAATATTTAATGAGATAAGTAGATGAACAATTACTTCATCACTTCATACTGAAGATATTTAATTTAATTTTTTTTTAAAATTATCAAATATCATATTAATAAAATTAAAATTATGACACTTTTGACGAGGGTATCGGTAAACATGCGTTTAAAAACCTCTAAGATTTGGTTTGAAAACAAAACTACATAAGTTTGGCCCGTTGTTAACTTAAGCTTAAGCTGTTAGTTTGAGTTAATTCAAAGATTTGGTTTTAAAAAACATAAGTCAGTTTAGTTTGTAAATTGAATTTATATTGTTGTTTTGAGACATTCAGATCAGGAAATGAAGTTCTGTAAACGTTTCAAAAACATTATACGATGCTCTGATTGCTTGTTTGCTGACCCTGGGCTCAAGTGCACGGTTCAAGCTGTAAGCCGAATGGCGATTCTTCATGAACCTGTTATCATATCACAAGGGGATGAGGCAACATACAACTGCTCCGGTCCCGGATTCGAAGTTCACTGTTCGATTCAAACTGAGGCTTGTTGTATAAAAGCCCCACCCGGTTACCTTGTAAGAACACAGGGATTTCCAAAATCATGAGATTCCCATACTTTAAACTAGAAATACATAGCAGTTGGCTAGTTTTTCTCATCGACTTTGTTCAGAGTACAATTAGCAAAATAACAGCTATGGCAAATGAAGTGAAACAAAGACATACTCAAGCTGCAACAAGCCTCTAAGCACCTTGAGCTTTAATAAAATCTTTCAAAACTTTTTGAGAATGCCTCAACAATTCTACAAATTCCTCCTATTGTCACAAGATGAGGATCTGCTTAATTATCATAAAACAGTAATGGAGCTACAAGTTTAAATGTTTCTCCTAAGATACCTGGCTCTCATGGGGCACCGAATGAATGCTCCAAAAGCTTCCGGGTAACAGAGAAAGGCAACATATGATGCTCTTGCAAGCCGACAAGGGCTTTAAAGCATCTCTCAAAAACTTACACTGAATCCTGAACGAACATCCATTAAAGAATCTCGTGAGCCTTCCCGTAGTACCTGTTTATGAAAGGAGACTGCAAGAAAAATCACAAAACATCAAAAGCAAATTTCAGAAAATTTTGTCAATCATAGTATTATATTCATAATAAAATTAGTAATATGGCTCAATGGCTCTGTAGATTAAAAAATATACAAATGTGACATTTTGAATCCTAAAGATGATATTGCTCAACTGCTCAAACATGATCTTAGCGGACAAAATTACTGAAGATGAGTTGTTAGACTGTAAAGATAAATTATTTTATTCATAAACTTCACAACATGAAGACAAAGTGAAATTGGTTACAGTTTCATTCTAAAACAAAAGAAATTGATTATGATTTAATACAAATTCAATAAGTGACATGATTATTAAATGAATCTTACCAAGCAATGTTTGCAAGATAAGCAACAACATGAACTAAAGAAGTTACAACCACCTATGTTACTTGGGATTGAGTATAGGTATGTTTAATTTTTTTCAAGATTTTCCATGCATTTGGAGGGTCAATCAGTATATCCATATCCAAATGTGTACTAATGGGAGAATTCAAAGGACAGAAGCCAAAAAGATTGAGATAAAATACAGCAAGAAACAGGAGTATGTAACTTATTCGATTTCTTAGTCCTGACGGCTAATATCAAAAGTAATCCACCAATATTTACTATTTTAGAGATGCTACAGCATATTTAAAGCAAATCATGCAATTACTTTTTATCATCGATGAAATAATTCCAGAAATGAAAAGAACTTATATGTAATAACTAACTAGCTCTAGTAACTAGGAACAAAATTACTAATTATAAAGAAAAATCTGCTCACATAAAAAAATATAAATAACACCGTCTAGAAATTAACCAGTACTCAAAAAACAAAATTAACAAAATAAATAATTACATCGGGAGTACATCAAAAAACCTTACCTTCACATTTGATACATCAGGAGCATCTGGCGAATGAACAGGGTAGAACTTGTAAAATCTCATGTTCTCAAATGCTGCTTTTGTTTCCTCACTCATTTCTTCAAGGGCCTTTTTGCGAGCTTCTCTAGCCTGCAGCAATGAATTGCTCGATTAATCAGCTGACCACCTATATTTTTACATGTCAAGAGCAATGTTGCCAACAATATACCTGTCGATTAGCTTTCTTTGCTTCTCTAACTTTCTCTTTAACGAACTCCTACAAAATCAAAAGCATGTCAGGCTGAAAAGTAGTTATAAACACATGAATTCACAATTAATTGGTGGGTATTCACCTTAAACGCATCCTTTTGATCGCTATCCAATTCATCTTCCTCAATCAATTTATCAGTAAACTCCTGCAAATTGGTAGATATAATTTAGAAAGAAATTCCTATGATAAGTGAATAACAACCAAACACTGAAGTATATGGCAAGGAACTGAAGTTGAAAACAAATTCCAAGCTAATTAGACTGTAACATAAAAATGAAAAGAGTCGAGCCTTACATCAAGTTCATCCAACTCCCAATCAAATTCACAAAATACCTGCAGGATCAAAAATGATGTATCAACTTATGCAACACTTTACAGAATAGCTGCCTCAGATATCCATTTGAAAATGGTCAAACGCAGTTAATCAAGGTGTGCCTAGACGCCAAGGAACAGCTAAGTCTAGAAAAAGTACCCTGAACCCTTCCCAATCAAGTACTTTATTAAGGTGCAAGGCACAAGTTCAAATCGTCTTAACCTATTTTCCTTTAATAAGTATATATTTCTATTTGATAGAAACAAAACAGTTTGATACTAATAAGAAAAAGATAACGTCTACAAGCTAAGGAAAATTAAGCACTACAGTAATGACGATTGGTGATGCTTGATCTTAGCATGAGGCATTAACTTCTAAAGGTTTATCAGCACATCTAAACTTTAAGTTTACACACATAAAAGATGCAATTGTACATTTGGAAACCTCAGCCTCCATAGGTTTCTGTAGCTACAATGAATGTAACAGTTCATTTATAAAAGCATGAAAAGCTCAAACCCTAAAAATCAACTCCAACCACCTATTAATAACCAAAAAATCCAGCGTTAGTCATGACTAATTCCTCATTAGATACTAGATAACAGAAACATTACCGGCTTTGGTTCCGCTGGAAAAATTATTTGAACCTCAGTGCTTTGTTCAAGCTCATCTTCCTTCAAAGGCTGATAGAAATCTGTCCACAGAGGCATGCCAAACAACATAGCAATAAATAAGGGTTCTTCCTATTGTTTTTTCACATTTTACAGATATGAGACCCGGAGATATCTAGAGAACTTACAAGGTAAACAATACTCATATTTCTTGAGACGGTCTATTTTCATTTGTTTCAAAGCAACCCTGCAGAAGGAATTCCAAATACAAAAGGTTAACTGATATACATACATGCATTAGGAACACGCAAACACTCCACATGCAGGGAGAAAATATACAATCTAGATAAATATACGACACTGAATTCATAGGCTAAAATAAGTATCAAACAATCACCTCAACTCATTCGTGAATGGACATATTAAATAGCCCTTTATAAAGGGAAATTTCAGTAGGAAACCACACATTCAGAAAGATCCAGAAATTAAAAATACACATCGATAAGAAAACGCTGAAGCCTCTGTGACTGACCACAAATTCTATTATATTGTTATTTTCAACAAGCACCAACACTTCATTCAGTGAACTATTTGCAAAAAGAAGCCAACTTCATTCCAATACTTGACCCCGCTTTTTCCTGGAGTCCCAATACACAAGCTTAACTTAAAATAGCAATTCTTTAGGGTGAGACAGTCAAAGCATAAGCAAACCAAGTTGACAATCTCATACTAGAATAAATATAGTGTGCACAACTCTAGTTGACAATCTCAGGCTACAGAGGGGGGTCATTAGCAAGGATAGTGTTCACAATTGTACCTTCTTTGAGTGCAACTTAAGATGAATATCTGAGATTTCAGTCTATCTACTTGGCTGTCTCTGTAG
Organism: Abelmoschus esculentus; assembly: GCA_035048815.1. Taxonomy (NCBI): domain Eukaryota; kingdom Viridiplantae; phylum Streptophyta; class Magnoliopsida; order Malvales; family Malvaceae; genus Abelmoschus; species Abelmoschus esculentus. Next base: position 23,219,325 of record JAUCBN010000005.1, read on the forward strand.
AGGAATCAAAATGTAAAAATCAACTCAAGATTTGGTTCTAGGTCAATTCAAACTCAAAAGTAAATAGAACACTAAATGTATAATATTTGATTAAACAATTCCTTCATATGAACTTTAAATTAGATTAAAAAGATAAAAACTGAGCACCTATTCTCAAGTGGAATGTATGGAACCCAATCCATTTTCATTTGTTTCATAGGAATAATCTCTTCAGCTTCTCTCTGCACCGAGTTAATCCCAATCTTATCTGAAGGTGGGAAAGGAGAGACAACCTGAAAAGAACCAGAAAAAGTCTGCTCGGTGAGAAAATACAAGATCACAGTGGAAACAACTACTTTAAGCAAATTAATCTCATAAACCATAAATAATAATTGCATTGCAATCATGGAAAATAACAAACCACTACTTAAACAAGTACCCATGCTTATTAATTATAAAAGAAAGCCAAATTGAAAGAGAATTTTTAACACGCGACACTTGAGACTGTAGCTAATTTGATACAAATTAAACAAGGAAGAACAAGATATCCTTCCATCAAGAGAAAAATATAATAGATTGAAATGACTTTTTGCACTGATAAAAATAAATCATATGGAAAATGAATCATTTCATAACATGTCGTTTGAGATGGTCATCAAAAGCCAACTGTCTAGCAAAATCATGTCCACGCATAGGAAGAAACATCCCCAAATCAATTTAGAATGAATAATATGAAAAGGAATTCAAAGCTATGTTGGACAACTTACAGCCACAACCACGGGTATACAAATGACTTTGTTTTCTCCCTTGTAAGGGACCAATTGAGCTGCACAAACGAAACAAGACTAATTAATAAAGTGTAATGCATAGATAAAAAGGACATTTCAGAAGAAATTCAAACTTTATTGTTGACAAAAGAAATTTAAGTGAACTTGGCCCAAATCAGGAAACCACCCACAAACTTTCTTTCTTTTCTTCATAAGGCGACAGAAGTTAAATAAAAACAAAATAAATAATGCAGCCAGTATCATAAAAAACCATCGTCTCCCTCAAATTGAAAATTATCAATATCCATATAAAGGTGTGAAATACTAGGACCAACGTTGTGAACTACTTACGCTCTGTGCAACCAAAGAGATAAGCTTTCTTTCCATAGAGCTTTCCCCCCTCTTCAAATGCATCCTGACCAGAAACAGAACAGTAGAAAATATCATTAAACCTAAATGAGGAAAACAAAAGCAGCAAGAAAGCAACTAAATATGAGAACAGAGAACCAAAAAAAGAGCAAGTCTTTTCAACTAACTTCTAGATTTGAAAAGTTCCAGTTGTATTGGTAAACAGTGTCCAATTGATCCCACTGCCACAACAAAAGAAAAACGAAAAGGTAAGCAATAGAACTAAATTCATCAAAAAAGACAATCCGAAAACAAAAATTAAACATGCCAAGCCCAAAATTCCTACCTCTGTCCCAACAGGGAATGCAGCTTTCCATAAATCCTCCTGCACAATGCAAATTGACAAATTTCATAAAAAACACAAAATCCTAGCAAGACTTTTCCTCACTAATCATCTCAAACGGATACTTTTTAAGCTCAAAATTTGCATCCATTTCAGCTTTAATCTTCACAATAGAAGGCTAGCGTATCACAACTCAAATTTGTAACCGCAGCGTAATCCAAAATTAACAGTTCAACATTCAAATCAGGATAAGTCAAAGGATAACCTAAACCTTTTAACATCGTATTTGTTCAGATATTGAATACACCTAAACAGTAAAGGCATTTCTATTTGGAAAAATAACAACATATTCAAAACTCCACCTTAATAAACAACAACAATAGAAAACACAAGGCGAATAAATCTTATACCAAGTTACGCTTATCTTCAAAGTACTCAGGCTCTGGCTGAGGCTTAGAGGTCTTAGCACGCTTAGCTTTAGGAGCAGGTTTATGGTTTTCCCGATTCTGTTGTGAAGGTTTTTCTTGCGTATCCTCTTGTTTCTTAGAGGCGGCTTTTCTCTTTGCTCCTTTCCTCATTCGATTATTAGCAAAATACAACAAAGAAAACAACAGAAATGACGGCAACGGTAAAGAAGATTCGAGCGAGTGTTTAACAATTGGCCAAGACGAAGAAGCTTTGTGGCTTTTTCTTCTTCTTTATACGTGTTTTTTTAGCGTCAATCCAACGCGGTGTCGGTCTACCAAATTTTGAGGGTTTTATTTGGGAGAGGCGGGGAAAGGCGGGGCGGAGGTAATTAAAATTCAAGGGGCTGATTGAACTGTTTTAAAAAGCCTCTCTTTTTTTTTTTAATCCAGGGGCGAATTTGTAAGAGTGCAAATTTTGTGCACGGTCATTTTTTTGGTTTGGTATAATATTTGTATTTTTGGTTATTTGAGATTTGGAGTAGCCATCCGTCTACGGTCTACTTGGGCTGGATTCTAAAATTTGGCAGGAGTGGATTTTTTTAATTAATGTAACTAAAATTTTTATATTTAATAATTCTATTGAATAGATATTTAATATATTTTTAAATAAAAAGATGGATATTTTTTAGTAAATCATTGATATTTTCGAATCAAATTTTATAAATGTACGTTAGAATAATTATAATATTTTTTTACTCAATTTGTTTTATTTGAAATTTATAAAATGTAATTAAACTCTTCATAATTTTCAAGTTAAAAGTTTTAGATTATATTCATTTTATATATTTCATAATAAATAAGTTTAATATATAATAAATAATGGAAATATTTTAATATACAAGCATAAGTTTAGGTTTTAACTATATAAATTGTTATTTAAAATCGTAGATTTGAAATTTAAAATTTTGAGTTAAAGATCTAAATTTTTAGATTTTATAGCTTAAATACGAAGAATTATATATTTTTTTACATAAGTTGAATAAATATATATTATCTCCCTTTATCTTTGATTAAAATAAAACATGATCTCAACAAATCAAAATAATTGTCTTTGTTAGATTCTCTCCGGTACAACATAATTTTATCACATAATCTATAAATCATTAATTTTAAATGCCACATCAATAAATTTAATAGAAAAAAATAAAAATATTATTAACTGAACTTTAATTTTTAAACTTTTAAAGTAGAAAGATGAATTTCTAAAATATAAAAGTGGAACTAAATTCTAAATGTACATTTTAACCTTTATTTTTTTAATATAACTTTGACATTTAATTTAAATCTTTATTTTTTAATTTAAAAACAATAGAATATTTTGAGCACAATCATATATTTCTTAATCTCAATCGTAAACATATATTTTTCAATCTCAATCGTCAAAGGATCTGGAGATAAATATCCCCTTAATCATTCACAAATCACTGTATAATTCTTTATTGTATTTAAAAATAATATTTATAATCATTCAAATAAAAACGATATCTGACCATGTCAAAACATGATCAGCATCGTATTAAGAATCCTAGTATTTGATTTTATCAATCTCAATCTGTCGCCCGATATTGAATGTCAAATATAAATACCATACAATTCTAAAATATTATTTGGAACACCATAATCCTGCTCCATAGCCGTCTTTAGTGTGAATAAACAGATAAGATTACATGGTTTTAGTTCTCCCAGTCCCAGATGAAGGAAAAATTATACGGTGAACCCTGTTCATCATGGATGACGTGGTGAACAGGGTTCACCGTATAATCTCTCCGGATGAAGTGTTGCATGTTCTACATGATGATATGAGTTGCATGTTTCGCCTGCAAATCTCTTGTTCTGTTTAACTTTCTCTTGCAACAAAAATAAAAATGATCCTTAGAAATGAAAGAAACGTCCTACTTACGGAGATTCTAAGGGTTGGACATGGTCAATATCTACTTGAAAAGCAAATCCATATGCCATTCAAAAAGCAATATAAGTTTAAAACCTCTACCTCTCTAAACATCATACTTCAAAGTTCAAACACTCGATCCATGAGCTTTAAATTCCTTCAATCCGCAAACAATATAAGTAACAGTCAATTGACTACCAGGGGAAAATCATAAAAATCTTGAATATCTTGTAGTCTTATTAACCAGGCAGCTAGGCATGTTGACAGACAAGATAACAAAATCTTAATTAGTAACAAATGCCATAGTACATCAAGAAATACAGGCAATGAAGTCTAAGCAACCATAGCAGGTGTAGCAACAATCTGACCTGATTTCATGGAATAAAAGAGATTCAAGATATCAGCATTGTTGCGAACGTAACTCGGGCATTTCAATAATAAATCTTGTGCTTCATTTTGCCTGGCAGCTTTAAAAAACGCTTCGAAAACACGAATAACAATCGAAATGGATGGAAAGTTTTTCAATGTCATAGACTTGAGGAAAGCAATAGCATCATCACTACTTCCAGATCTTGAAACATACTCAATGAAGGGATCAACAAAGGGTGGGAAACCATCGTTTTTCATCAACCCCAAGAGACTCAAAGCATCTTTAAATCCACCCTGAGCTAATAACTTCCTTATCAATTCCTTGTACGTGTCATGCCATGGCCTTAACTGATCCTCACTGACATATTTGTGTAGAAGTTTGCATGCATCCATTGCTTTTTTCTGACTGCAATAAGAATATACCAACCATTCAAAGGCATAGCCAGCATGTAAGACCCCTTCTTTTTCAACCATAGTTTTGAAATAAGTTGATGCTGTTTCAAGATCCCCAGCGGCACAACACCCTTCTATCAAAGATGCCCACGCCTTATGATCTAAATCAGTATTCGATGCTTCAACTCGTTCTATAAACTCAGCAGCTTCATCCTTTTTACCAGAACTAGCAAGTCTGAAAGTAATTTTAGACTGCAAATTACCAGCAGCTACAAACCCGTGTTCCTCCATTCCTTTTAGAACCTTGTTGCATTCTCCAAGTCTACCAACACTAGTCAAAGATTTGAGAACTGAATCTGCCATGGAATCTGTCAACACATTCCCACTCTCCACAAAAGTCCTTACAACTCTTATAAAGAGACGCATGTCTAAGTGTTTACTCACCACTAATTTCTTCAGCAGAAAGGTAGTACAACTCACAGAAGGCTTATTGGAACCAGCCATTGCAAACTCGTACAAATCTACAGCTTCTTTGATCATCCTCCTCTTACAAAAGTGATCAAAAACCTTTGTATAAGTCTCGATTTCCATTTCATACCCAAACCTTCTCATTTCATCAACAACCTTCCAGAACCTATCAATGCAATCTTCCCTCCCCAAAGTCCTCGCCATAGCATTATAACTCTGCTCATCATGCTTAACAAAATCACGCTCCTCGATCCATCGGAAAAATATCAAAGCTTTGGCTGGCTCTGAAACAAGATTTTCCAAAACCTTTTTCACCAAATCATTCGAGAATGTAACATTCAGTTCAAGCAACAGCTTCTCAACACCATCACCCCACAACTCGTTCTTAATAATCTTAGAAACCCTAGAACAAACCTTTTCGATTGAATTGTCAATCGATCTGGTTGCAAACACACCTCTCAATCTCTCCAAATCACCCTTAAACCCTTCTTTCTCAAACTTCAAAGCAACTCTTTCACGCACGGGACCAGAGATACCATATCCTTTCTTCTTCATAACATCGACTAAACCCCAAAACTCCTCAACCAATCCATTGACACCCAAAATACCTAACATCCGATTATACGATTTGGAGCTAAGTCTTTCCCCGTCACTCTCCAAAACCCAATCAAAAAACCTCCTCGCCACGTCAGGACTAGACTCGACATTCCTCAACACTTTCAAAATCATTACATGGTTGAAAACAACACCATTCAAATCCAATTCTCTCTTTATATCGTCCCTATCACTATATCTAGTAAAAATATTAGTCACAGTAGTTACCAGAACATGATCCGTGTCCTTTTGGTCTACAACTGCCTCTGATGAGAAACTACAGTGATTGATGGGAGTGTTATTGTGATTTAAAATGGATAATCCTTTCAGCATGTTGAAGGGGCTTGTGAAATGAGAACGAGAAGATACGTTGTGGAACGAGGAAGTGGAACGAGGAGGAGGAATACAAGAAGGGAGTACCTGGGACACGGTGGGAACTCGGAGAGGAGAACGGGAGAAGTTTTGGAGGAGAATAAATCTCCATGGAAGTCTCATCTTCATCGCCATCTTCAAGTTCCGTTTTTTTCTCTTTTTCGACTGTGTTTTTTGGTTCCGAAATTAGGGTTTTGGCAGGTGCGAATAAATAGCAAAGGAACGACGGCGGAAGGCCAGGGTTTGAGTGGGTATTTTTTGTTTCGGGCGCCTTTGAGCTTCATGAATCGGGTTAGATCCGAGTTCGACTCTTGGTGAGCAAAACTCAATTTAAATTTTTAATTTTTTATCTAAAATGAAAAAAATAAATCAATGTGACTTAAATCTTAATTTCAAAATTGATTAAAAATATTAAATAAGATTAAATTATAAAATAAAATTTAAATTTTTTAATAATTAATATATTAATTTTTAAGTTTGAATTGAGTTTTTATTTATATCTGATATATATCATATATAAAATATATATTATATAATTATAAAAAATTACTTAAATTAAATTCAATTAATATCATAACATTAAATATATATCTTACGAACAAAAGTACTCAAATTTAGCTATAAAGAGAACAACTATACCTTCGTCACCAACTCTTTGTTAAGTATAAAATTCAATTGTAGATTTTTGAAAATTAAATGTTTAATACAACAATATTAAAACATTATAAAATTTTTCACCAAATTAGAACAAAAATATTAATTAGTAGTTAGTTGAATAAAACGAAATATTAAGTTATTTGATAAAATTAAACATTCAAATCTTACTATTATAAATAAAGTAAATTAAGATGTAAATGAAATAAATATACAATAATAATTTTAAAGAAGTTCTAAATATTATTGTCTAATGACAAAATATATTTGACTAATTAATTAAATTATTTTATTATATTTTTTAATTTTAAATTATGAATTCTAAATCTATTAAAAACATCATTTTTTCGGATGGAGCGTGGGGAGGAAATCCTTTGGTTGCAACCGCTGGAGAAATCATATGGGACGCTGACGGTGAGTGGATTCGTGGTGTTGAGCGGCGCATTGGCCGTTACTCGGTGATCTGTGCGGGATTGTGGGCTGCTTTTGACGGTTTAACATTAGCCTGGGAATTAGGGTACCGTAAGGTGGTGCTTGAACTTGACAGCACTACAACCGTGGCTTTGATACAAGGGTTGTTAGTTGACATCGCCCATCGCAATCTTGTTCTTCGAATTAGTGAGCTGATTGTACGTGCATGGGACGTTAGGATTGTGCATGCGGGAAGAGAGGCTAATGGAGTAGTAGATCTGTTGGCTAAGATCATGCGAAATATTGAGGATTTAGTGCGAGCGTTCGTGAAACCACCTAATGCAATTCGGATTTTACTTGATTGGGACAAGTCCATAGGTTTGGCTTGATATTTTAAGGGTTTAAGTTTTTGTTTAAATTTGTTTAATGCCGTTACGAGTACTCTTTTCCTCCAATTAGGTTTAGGAAAGTTTTTAACGAGGCTCGTAGTTGCATTCCTTTTACACACAAAAAAAAAACATCATTTTTCTTCCCTTATAGCCTTCGTTTTCTCTTTAATTAAGATTATAATTAAATTTGTAAAAAAATATTGTCTAGCTTATGGGTAATGGTTGATCCCGACGTTAACGTTAGCGACTCTCTCACCAGTGAAGTGAGCGTCAACCCTGATAGGCTTAGCTCCAGAGTACACACAATTTCATGGTTGAATGTAAGTTTTTTTTAACTCCACTCGAATTTCTTAAACTCGATTATTGAGTTATAAAATATGTCTCGTTAACTTGAATAACTTGAAACCTTTTTAACTCGACCCGACCCGATCGAATACTCACCCCTACGCGCACTTTCAAGAGTTTATATAATATACAACACAGCATACTGAAAATCAATTTGATCTCACCTTCCCCAATGTAAAACTAACTGTTTACATGTTCAACATCTCAGAAGTCAGGATAAGCTACTTCAAAACAAAGTGGGCTGCATAAATTGACGCTACTTATGTCTATAATGGCATTTACCAATGGTTGTCTCCCTTTACAGGAACTTGCAGTGAACATCTAACATTTCCTACTGTATGGCTAGGCCGATTCACGAGGACGGTTAGCCCATAGTGTACTCAAAGCTTGGAGAGGTTGGATGTATTCTCCCAAAGCAAGTAAGCCTCTAGCTGACTGTCGAGTCGTTAGGATGTAAGACATCTGCTATAGAGTTTCTTGCCGTAGGTGGTCAGCCTGCACACAGAAAAATATTAGTCATTGTTTGAAACTTTGAAACATTACCAAGATTTTCAGTTTTTCATATCTAGAACATCCATATATTTTATCAAGTAAACTCGGATTCAGAAAAGCTCTCCGAAAACAGGATTGTATAAAACAAGATTTATGTTATTCGAACACTTCATTTCTTTGGCAGCCATTAACAAAACATATCAGACATGTTTGTATCCAAAACTCATTCCAAGTCAAGGTGCCATGGAATAGGACCATGTTGATGTTGTGCTTATATTGGATGATTTAAAACCACTGAATTGCCTACTATAAGAACTGATTGATGGGGACAATACCATGTTATCCAATTCTGTATGTGATCCAGATATGGGTACGGCTAACATAATACACATTTTTCTAAGTTTTTCGTACTTGGAGGATCATACATTCATATTTCTGTATTCATATCTAAATATGCGCCAAACAAGTATTTGTCACAGGTGAAATAACAATGATGACAAGAGCAAGTGTGAGGAAGAAAACAGTAATACAGTGTAACCGTGTAAGTTCTTGAATTAAACCTGTGAGACCATGGGATGAGTTTATTGTTACCTGGTTCACAAAGCATAGAAGAGCTTCGAACTTCTCCATTGCCAAAGCCACCTAAGGAACGTAAGTACCTTGACCCATTTGACCAGATGCTAAAGTTGCAGACACTGTTTCCTGGGCATTCAAAGCACTCCTCAGTTCGAAAATGTTTTTATTTTGTTCTTCCATCCAACGTTCGTATTTCATCTCAAATGCAGCAATCCCTGCAGAATTCTCAGATGAACTAATCATTTAATAACATTAAAGAATGAAACTTAACTTGGCACCACAAGACAATGGTGCTAAAGGGAATTATTGCAGAAATATCGCATTTAACACACTAGATAGTTGCAATGGGACTTCATATAATGCCAAAACATTTTCAAGGCGGTTTAAAAATTACAGTCAAGCTGTCAATATTGACGACATTAAAATGTTTTTATAGCATGTAGATAAAGAATGTAGCTTTGTTTCAATCGAAAGAGTGAAATTTCTGATAGCTTAGTCATAGAATAAGATGTATGATCTTCAAGAACATGTGAAAGGAGATGAAAAAATAACTCCTAATAGAAACTTAAGGTCCTTGATAAACATGCAACTTCTTTAGGAAAACTTGTAACGTCCAATGAACGAAGTTTAATTTTTCTTTGAACTTGTGAGGAATCAAGTCAGCTGCAAATCTTTTAAAAGAACTGAACATGCCTGAGTCCAACACTCGCATCCAAATCCGAGTAACATAAAAGAATGGAGATGCATATAGAATGTATGGACATCAATCATGTATTCACTTTTGGAAACTTTAAAGAACTCTCTTAGGGCCCTCCAAATACACAAAAAGACTTCTAAAAAATGGCGTATTCGATGCTCACAACCGACTCCAAGTAACTTAGAAGAATTGAAGACCATATGGATTCTATAAGCATCAATCATGCATTCACTTTGGAGAGAATATAATTGTCCTTTATTTCTATAATGTGTACGATCACGTATCAGAGCTAATTTTAGTGACTTATTTGTAATTTTGGGTGACTAAAATGAAATATTTTGATAGTAGGATGCCTATATGTGTCGTTTACCCAAACAATCAAGTGAAAAAAAAAAGAAAGCTGAATGATAAGAGACGTTGAAATTGCTCGGAGCAAATTTATTGGTAGCAGGCTAGCAGCAGCTGGAAGAAACAGAGGAGAAAAGGAAAACGGGATTTCGGATTTCTTCTTCTCTCTTATAATAAGATTCAGTTCCAAACGATTATTTATTTTCGCTCTTTGTTACTGCACTAATCGACAATGAGCGATCAAGCGGAGGAATTGCCTCTGATGGCTCCCCCCTCGATCGCCGAGCCTAGCGAGATCGACCTCGAGGCCGGCCCTGCCGATCAAATTCAGTGTCGAATTTGCCTTGAAACCGATGGTATTTTCTACTCTTAAACCCTCCTTACCTTGTTTTTTTTTACTTTCTTTTAATAAAAAAAGATTCCGTTTCATCGATTTGATCTGAAATATGCCCAATTTTGCTTATTTAAAAGTTTTATCAATATAGTGTTACAAGTTCACTGTTCTTGTTACTGAATTTGGTGAGGAAAATAACAGTAATTTTGTTGGTAAAAATGCTTTTAAGATTGAAATTCCTGGGCATAGTGTTTGGTAGATCCTGACAAAAAAATGATTTTTTTGCCAACAAATGTGATTTTGAAGGAAATTGTGCTAATTATTCAATATACAATGGTTTTCCTCAGGTAGAGATTTTATTGCTCCTTGTAAGTGTAAAGGAACATCAAAGTATGTACACCGTGAGTGTTTAGATCATTGGCGAGCTGTGAAGGTATTGATATAAATACCCATTTTATTGAATGAGAATTCAAGTGCATTATACTTCATTTTTTGTTTTTTACTATGGTTTTCTTAGTGAGCCTAGAGATGATTTTTATAGCTGTTGCTTTATTGGACACGCTAAACTACACTGTTGGAGTTTGGTTTAGGGATTCCTCCCCCACGCACACACTATGGTTCTACTACTTTATTCTGCGGTGTCTGCTAACAAAGTAAAAGTTTGGTAACTTTACAGCATATACTAGATGTATATTAGATGCATTCAGTCCTTTGTTCTATAATGGAGACCAAAAAAATCTATTTTTCCAGTTAAATTCAAGTTCACTTAAGTTGGCTTAGCCTCTCTTTTTTTCCTCTTTCACTTGGTTTTTGGCTTCAAATGGTACCAAGTAATATATGTTTTTAATGGAAAGTCAGCCAGCTACAGGTATTGAATCATGTAATTAGATTTCATATTTTACTTTAACAGTTTCAAATGCTGTCCTAGATTGTAAAGTGTTCCTAACTGGAATTTGGTTAACTTGTGCAGTGCATCTTTAGTGGGATCGATAAATCACATGACTCCAAACACTGAATAATAAATTCAACTCGTCCAATGCGATATGCTAAATTTAATTGAATTATGAGTAATGTAGCTATATTATATTTTCTTGCATCATTGGTGTTGGTCTAAATGCCGTAACAGTTGAATGTACTTGCTTTGAGCCTGATGTACTTGTAGATGCTAAGATCATAGAAGAAGTTTAGAAATAAATGGTTGGAACAGTTATAGAAGATTTACAACATTCGGTAAAACAATAGTTGATAAAATTAGTTTTTTAGTTATTGATTTATTTATTAACCTGTGTTGCTTATCCTCTTGAAGCCTGGTCTACATAAAATAATGACCAGTTCATAGGACAAAGTTGGTTTTAGTTGGTTGTATATGCACATGCATAGAACTATAACCAGTCATCAGGAGGGAATTGGGCATGGGTGTTAGCATGTTATCCCCATATATCCGTTTGCTTTTCTTGGGCATCATGCTATTCTCCTGTTTCATAGCCCCATGCTACATCATGTCTTCTTTTTTTTTTTTCATTTTGCAGGAAGGTTTTGCATTTTCTCATTGCACAACCTGTAAAGCTCCCTATCATTTGAGAGTTCATGTTGCTGCGGATAGGAAATGGCGAACCTTGAAATTCCGATTTTTTGTTACTAGAGACATTTTATCAATATTTCTGGCTGTTCAACTAGTATGTAGTCAACTCTTCATTGTTAGTTATGGCTTTGTTAGTTTACTTCTATCATAGATATATTTGTAAGGTGTAATTCCGGGCTCTTTTGTTAATTGTGTTTAGGTCATTGCTTCACTGGCATATTTGGTCTTTCTGGTTGATGGCTACCAGCAATCTTGGCTCCGTCTTACTTGGAGTTTTGACAGTGAGCTTAGTTTTTATTACATATGTGGTAAAATCTCAAGAACCTGAAGTAATATTTGATCATGATCTTTCAAATAATATAATTTGTTTTAGTTTCCTTGTCAATTTGTCTTTCAGATTATTGTTTGATATAAGGTGGGAGTGCCTTTAGTTTATTTCAATTTGATCACTGTTTTTTGAAATAGTTAATTTGTCTTTTGGATTATTGGTTGATATAAGGAGGGAATGCCTTTGGTGTATTTCAATTTGAAATAGACTTATATGGTTATGGTCATGTAAATACTAAATGTAACATTTGAAGAGCTTATCTTTACGTAGGAGGTTGTTGCATGCTAGATTTTGTCTCATCTTAATAGATTGATGATAACTAGAGGCCAAGCTAAAGCGCACCATGTATTCGTTGAAAAGTTGTTTATTTGAAAGTAATGAAGTTTCTTTCACTATTTAACTTAGAAATAACTTTGTTAATCGGTACTTTATTTTTAATTGTTGTTAAATTTAAATTTTCCAGTCAAAGTTTACTAGTGATAGCTTTAAGTTAATTGCTTTACATTCTAAAACTGCTGTATAGAACTATTTGCTGTGGACCATATATTGAGATGCATTTTCTTATGGTGAAACTTCATCAATCATGAATTTTAATATTGTTATGAATGAAATTAATGAAGCTATTAATCATTGCAATTGTAAAATTAAAAGTTGAAATATAGTTTTAGCTACAAGGTTTGACTAAAATGATATGATGTTAAATAAAATGTTTGATTAATGAAGTGTGATGGTATCTTGACCAAAATAAGCTATTAATATTTTTTATGATTGGATTATTCAACCAATTTTTTACTTGTGTGAAGAAAATTTTGTTTATCTGGTTTTCATGCTTCAATATTGTTTACTTATGTGAAATACTCATTATCCCAGCGTGTATTCAGTTGCTGATGGTTAAACAAAATGATTGCTGAATACAGGAGCGTTACTATTTTTTGCTTTGTTGGGGCTATCAGGGTGCTTTATTACATGCTATGATCGAAGAGTGCGTAATGATTTGGCTCAGCCTTGTCGAGAATTATGCCTCTGTTGCTGTCAGCCAGGGTATATCTCTACTTGTAAACTTTGATAGATGTTGAATTGTACTGTGAGTTTGGTAAATTAGTATTCATTATTCCTCTAAAAGTTTGTTGGTTACATATTAATTTGTTAAAGGAGAACGAGTTTGTTACTTAAACAGATCTACTCCTGTGATTTATCTTTGTCTACATCTTCTTCCCTCTCTTCCTACCCCTGTTATTTATATTGGCTCATGGTTGGTATAGCAGAGTAATATCATGTTTATACCTATCATTATACCCCTCATATATATAATACATGCTTGTGCGAGAACCACCATCCACACATGCACAAATATGTGGAAGCAAATGTTATGTTTCAAATGATTTATATTTCTCCCTTCTTTCCCCTCTTTTCTCTTTACTGATATGAGACGTGTCTTTATTTTTCCATGGATTCAAGAAAAAGAGTAATATTAGAAAACAGTTATTTAACACAAAAAAACTTCAACCCTTTCACAGTTTATATGTATGTCTGTATTATATTGTGTGCTCATGCGCATATAAACATTCTCTAACTTGCTCAAATAAATTTTCTGTTTATTTGTTCTCCAAAGGGTTACTGTGATGATGTGATGATAGCTGAAACTGATGATGTCTGAATATTTGCCAATTGTCTTGTAGCTATTGTGTCAGGCTGTCAGCACTCACCTTTTCTCTCTTCTCCTTGGAACTTCTATTATGCACCTTTTGATTTACTTTCCTTTGGGCTTCTTATTTATTTATTTATTTATCATCTTCCATCTGCCTAGTTTAGAAGAGTTCTCCTGTGTGTTGCTCGCTCATCAAGTTTGAAACATATATTGAATTGCATAATTTTAGAGCCTAACTCTTCTTCCTCCCCCCTCCCCCCTCAACTTTCTACTGAACCTGTCATTGTTAATTCCTGTATAATGGGGATGCCATTTTTAACATTGCTGATACTGGATTGGGTTACTAGGGAATAGGAATATAACTTGAAATGGTCTGAAGAAAAAAATCTAGTGATGATGCATACTAGGATCTGATTTATTTTAGAGCATGTTGCATTTGCCTCTCATTTATTTGTTATACTTAGCTTCCAGATGGTCTAAAGAAGTTTATAATAATTAATGGATTCTGGGATCTAATTTATTTTAAAGCAGCTTGCTATATCTCTTATTTATTTGGTACTAAGCTAGTGAAGTGGTGCTAATGACGTTGATGAAGTACATTATACGTATGCATACTGATATACATACATATATCATTCAATAATTAATATATGTGAGAACTGGGACATACTGATCAGATTATTAATTTGTTCATTTCCTAACTTGCAGAATGTGTACAGACTGCCATTTGCCTGGCACTCTTTGCATGTGGACTGACTGTACTACATGCTTTGAAAGCTGTGCTAGTGCTGCTACTGAGTGTGGTTGCCTAGGAGGTGCTGGCGAAGCAGGGCTGCCATTATTGTTTATAATGGTGTTGGTTGTGCTTGGACTGTTTACTATCATTGGCATATTTTACAGTGTTTTGGTGGCTACAATGGTTGGACAAAGGATTTGGCAGCGGCACTATCACATACTCGCCAAAAGAATGCTGACAAAAGTGAGTGGAACCGTATATCTTCGGCTTTGATTCACGTGTTGGCTGTTGCTGTATTATTAAGTATTCTTTGAAGTAGTAGGCCAACTAAACTAGTTGAAGAAGTTAATATTAGGTGCCAGTTTGTAGATTAATAAGATATTTCTACTATAAAATATGAAACCGAAGGACTAAACCTATCACCTTCCGATCTGTTTTGTGGTTAAAAGTCTTTTCCATTGACATTACAGCTTCTATAATGGGATGGGAAAAAGGTTTGTTTAAACTTATGTCAAGGTTGTGAGGAAATTTTGGTGTTTAAAAATAAGCATATTAAATGTTGAAAAACGATTGGCTAAAAGAAAGGTGGCAAAAGAATAGAGATTACAATTCTCTTCACCATGCAAGGATAGTCGTACACAATTTAGGCTCTTTTCCAACAAAGTTTTGGGGTTAATATTTGCTGGTTTCTTATGCACTGTTAAATGTTAATAGATGAAGTTTATCCGGATTCCTGAGTGTTGTCCCTTCAATTCTCAGATTTTTTGTTTCTTCATTTATTAGTTATTTATAAATTAGCCCTCAAATCATTTGAATATACTGCAGCACTCTTTGTTTCTTTAAAAAGGTGGCCTTTTTAGGTTGTGCTTCTAAATTGCTGAAAGTTTAACATAATTCACTTTTATATGTACTCTATTAGGAATATGTTGTTGAGGATGTCGATGGTGAAATGACTGGATCTGACTGGTCTCCTCCTTCTCTCCCACCTGAGCATGTCCAGCAGCTGAAAACACTTGGCCTTCTGTAAGTTTACTACTGCATTTCTGTTAACCGACAAAAACATCATATACATATGGACTGGCTCCTTATTTTGGTATGTCAGTCTTCACAACTTCTAACGAATCCTCGTTACACCTAAAAATATGAGTTCGATGCAGCTATCAAGCAAGAAATTCTAGTAAGGTTGTCAATATAATATAGTTAGAATTATGTGAGATCCTTAAATCCTCGTTTTTTAGTTTCCATTTCCTTTGAAGTTTACCGTTAGTTTCACTTCCTTGAGGAACTCGTACATGGGATATAACCAACAACATGTTTCAAACACAAATTCCTTGCTAATGATTTCCTGTCAAATATTAATAGCCCTGTAGAGAGAACTGTTTTCTTTTCTTGTTTGTGGTTTCCTGTGTAACCTATTTCACTCAAATTAAGTGTGAGTTTGCTGATCCCTCATCTGTAATGTATACCCATAGTTAATGTATTACTGAGACTTGAATTTTCTGTTTTATATATTTACTGATAAACATCCCTCTCTTTTCATTTTGTTGTTATACTCGGATTTGTTTGTGTGTATTGGGTACTGGTATGTGCCTATCACGAGTAAGGTCGGATCTTTTTTATAAGTTTCTTTTTTTTTTCTTGTATTGGAGTATCTTTGGGGGTGGAGCATGTGTCCAATATTTCACTGCCTGCCATAGTTGTTTATTAGGACCTTAATATCTGATCAGTATTTTTTTTTTCTTTTGCATAAACCATGGCACTTTTCAGATTGTATGGACTTCACATATAGATAAACCTGCAACCTAGGCATCTTTTCATGTTTTTAACTGCCATAAGAAAAAACTCCATCACCTCTAAAATGGAGATACATAACTTGTTTGATGTTCGTATTTTAATATTTGGAACTCTTTTCCCTTAATCTCTTCCTAGATTGCGGCATCTTTTGTACGAAAGAATAAAAATAAAAATAAAAATCCCAGTCACTAAAATATGTCAGCACTAGACTTGCCAATTTGTGTATCCCTATCATGTTTCTGTATTTTGTCATGTCATAATCGTGTTTCGAAGTATCTTATATTTATTTAAAGTTGTTTGCATATCATATAGATTTTGAAACAGTCTTTTTTTGTGTGGCTGTAATGGCAGTGCCTAAAATTTCACCACATTTGTATGCAATGAACTGATTAGGTTTGGTTTGGTTGAAATTGTTGAGACTTGTACTAGTAGAAGATGATTGAGTTTGAGTTTGATCTCTCTAAACATGGTTGTCATGTACGGGATTTATTTGCACATGGCTTTGCCTATGGCTATGGATTGGTAGATATGGAGTGTCTTTGGATCCATCAAGAATTCCACTAATACAACCTAAAATGCAAGGTGACCAGGTGAAACTCACCTAGTTCTATGGAACGAGTCGGACCGTGATCCATTTTATTTAATAAAAAAAACATTTTTCGGGCTCAGGTTAGGCATAGTTTTTACAAGTGCCTTTAGTTTTAAGGTCTAGATATTTAAGTGTATTGGTTTAAAATTTATGGTTTAGGATTATAATTTGGGGTTTATAGGTTAGGATTTGAGTTTTAACTTATAAACTTTAAATTTTAACCATAAATATTAAACTTTAGTTATGTCCTCTAAATTTAAAATTAGTATATTTAAAACATTAAACCCTAAACGAAGTATTTATAATTGAAATATGTGTAAAACCTTTTTATTTTTTTTAACTTGTGCATAGAATAATTATCCTCGAAATAATTCAACTTTTGAATGAGTAAATATGATCGGACCATGGAATATGGAACTATTGCAACGAGGGAACAACTGACATGTGCAAACGCGATAGCAATCCTTTTCAAGACAAAATTAAGGGTATAATAAAGACATTAAATTTGGATTTATCCTCAAATAATGTCACATGAACTTTGTTTTTTTAGGGAGTATCAACGTTGTTAAATTTTTAATCATGTTTTGCAGAGTAGGCGAGATTCAATGTTAGAGATTCATTGTCGGATTTATTTACTTCGGTTTTGGACATGATCCATTGAATTAGGTTGAAGATGTTGATTATTACTTAGAAATGGACATAATTAATTATGCATACGGTTCCACTGAATTAGGGATGGGTACGGAACTCGAACCCTACGGATTTTGACCCGGTCCGATCGAGTTGGATTTGTTGATGAAAAATTCGAGTTTGGGTCGGGTCGAGCTTTTTTAAGGGTGAACTCAGGTCGAGTCGGGTTCGGGTTTAGGGTGAAAAAAAATTGACCCGATCTGGGACTAATAGTGTAATTTTTTTATATATTTTAGGGATATTTGCAATAATGATCCCTCTTTATATATATTTTATACAATTAGATCACTAAAATTATTTTTTTTATAATTAGGTCACTAAAAATTAAATATTTTTATAATTGGATCTCTAAATTTTATTTTTTTTATAATTTAATCCCTAAAATTTTAATTTTTTTTTAATTATTTGGGTTAGGTCGGGTCAAATTTTAAAGCTAAAACATTAAGTCAAATTGGGTTAGATTTTTTTACTCTAAACTCATGTCGGGTCGGATGATGGGCCGAAAATCTGACTCAAGTCGTGTCCATCCCTACTCTACTCTGAATACCTTCTTCTGTACCTTAATGATTACATAAATCAGAAGTATTGTTCAGTTCACATGTTATTTTGTTAATCAATAATATACATTAATTAATAAACTGTCGTAAATAAGATTTAATCATATTTTTTTAATAAAATATATATTATGATAATTGTTACACCAACAATAAACTATGTAAGATAAACAAAAAATCAGATATATGAAGATGAAAAATCCAAGTTTAATTTTTTTATTAAAAACTATAATTAATAAAAACTACCAACAGTCGATAATTAACTCAAAATTAATCTCGTAATATATAAAATATAAAAATCAAATCGAAAGAAAACGATGATTGAGAAAAAAAAAGGACGGTTTAATGATAATACATAAATTTAAATAACGTTTAACCTGTAATAATTCAATCACATAAATTTATTTATCGTTTAACATGTGCTACTATTCATTAGATGGGAACGTCTTAAATTTCAACTTTTTTGTCAGATCTTAAATTTTAGCTCAGTTTCAATGGAGAGATGGTTTATGATATACAAAAGAAAAATATAACCCGCGTGTTTCACATTGGCTAATCAAACAGTTGTAACTATCATTTTAGTAAAAATTTAGTTTATAATACATAAATTCTTATCTAAATTAAAATTTATATAGATTCTTATAAAATTATTAAAAATCTAAATACTTATACAAATTTTTATAATAATTAATAAAAAAAATTAATTTATACAGATTTTATAAAAATAATAAAAAATTATATAATTTTTTTATTTTAAATTTTACCCTAAAATTTCCGTCAGTAGATGGGAAGGGAATCCCCAGAAAATTTAACTAGCATGACTTTCCCCACCATTTTCCAGGTTTCACATTTCAAATATTTTATACACTTACCTACAACCAAGGCAAGCTTGATTCCCACATTAATCATTGAAAACACCACCTGTCAGTCTTATCCATTCCTTTCATCTTAATTTCCCCACCTCGCCTATAAATTCTTCCCTCCTAAAATCAATCTCATTTCATACCAGATTTGAATCTTTGATCGGAGAGTTGAAATAAAAGAGATATGGCTGATATCGCTATGCTTGTTGCCGAGGAATACGAGAGGAGGCTGAGGATTTCAACACACCAAGTTGGGACTGGGAAACAACAAGAGGTTATGAAGTCGGATTCTTGTGTAGCGGTGATGGGTTTGAAGCTGAAGACCAGAATTGGGCATCTGGGAATGAAGGTTTCTAAATTGGGGTTTGAGCCGAAATCCCAGATTGGTGTTGCAGCTTTCCATGGAGCCTTTTCTGCTTGAGCAATTTCCCACTCTCTTTCTTCCCATAATCATTGTAAACTATTTAGAAGATAAAATGGAAATCCATCTCATTTGAATGCAAATATTTCAGATCCGATCACAGGCGGAAAGCTCTTATAAGAACGGGGTTAGTTTTTAAAACCACTCTGGCTTAGAAAACATCCAGAACCAGAATTCCAGGAAGTTTATATAATTTGATGCATTTGATTATTATTTTTATATAATTATGAATATTTGAATTTTTAAATATATTTTTTAATTTAAAATTTAAATTATAATCATAAATTTTAAATTCTTAAATTAAATCTTAAATCCTAAAATAAATCATAAATTAATTATAATCATAATTTTTAAACATGTTATACTCAGATACTTTTTAATTTAGTTAGTTGTACTAACACTGATGTAAATACATTATAATTATATATTAGTTTAATTAATTATATTTACATATTATAGTTAAATATTAATTTAATTAATTATAATTATGTTAGTTAAATATATTACAGTTACCCGTAATTATTTAATTAGCTGAATTTATACCGGAATAAGTCCTACTCTAAAGATCTTAAATCTCTTCTTCACTTTATGATCGCCATGGATAATTCAAGCTTTACAGTCTTGAGGTTGCAAGTTTATAGATCAAAACTTTACGGTCTTTGATGCGTAGATTATTCAAGTTTTAAATCAATTAAAATAAAAAACAATTCAATTGTTTAGATTTATAATTTAATTCGATTTTATTAAAATTATAATTTCATTACCAGTAATATAATATTTAATTTTATACATAATTCTTGTAAAACTAACCATTAAAAATTATTAATATACGATAAAATAAGTTTCTTTTACGATAACCAATATTTTTTGTTTATTATAGAAAATAAAAAAATATATATTATGAGTCATTTTTATCACGTTATTAATAAGATCAATTAATCAAATATTTTTATTTTATTAATTATTTTATTTTTTTATTAATTAAATCTTTATTTAATAAAAATTATTTTTAATTTTATTTAATAATATTAAAATTAATAAAATAAATTATTTAATTTTTATGAATGACGTAAATACTAAATTATAAAATCACACTAAAAGAATAATGTTCCACTTATTTTATCCAAACCGGAGGTTCCAGATTCGGTGTCTACAAGTATTTTAGTTCATCTTCTAGATCCCCGTTTCCGTTTAAATTAGAAAATCATACTAAAAAATAGTGCAACCAACTCAGAAACCTGAAAAATAGCTGTCAATCCTCCTAAACAGTAGCCGAAAAACCCTATCTCAATTCAGAGAAGACTTGATAACACCCTTTTCAATTCAATGGAATCCCAGGATCAAAACCCAGTTGTTTTAATCACAGGGTGTTCACAGGGAGGAATCGGAAATGCCCTGGCACGCGCTTTCGCCGATAGCAGCTGCAAGGTGGTGGCAACAAGTAGGTCGTTGAGTTCCATGTCAGATCTGCAGCAAGATCCCAGGTTTTATCTTCAAGAACTCGATGTTATGTCGGAGCAAAGTGTGCAAAATGTCATGTCCAATGTAATCGATAAGTTTGGTCGTGTTGATGTCTTGGTTAATAATGCTGGGATCCAATGCGTCGGCCCACTTGCTGAAATCCCTTTGCCGGCCATGGAAAATACCTTCAACACCAATGTTTTTGGTAAAGTTGAATCTCTACTAATTATTCTATTGTTAACCAATCGAATAAGCCGATATTTAATGAACAATGCAATTTTTTGAGGATTTTAGAACCGAATCGAAATGTTAGTCCCATTACATATACCTGCTGCTTCCTTTGGTTGCAAGGTCTTTTTGTGATTTATAAACATTGGATTTTGTGTTAAAAAATAGTCATAGAGTTGTTAAGAACTAGTTTTAAGTAAATTGTTCTTTTAAAATGAAGTTATTGAACCAATCAATCAATTGTTTCTTGCAACAATTTGACCAAGTTTTGCTCCATTAATTGACCCCGACTCCTCCGAAAATCGTGGTTTCTGGATGTTGAACCAGGTCTATTTTTAAGTGTTGTCATGTTAGAGGTAAAATCATACCATGCAATCTTTCTGTACTTGATGAAAATTTTACTTTAGCTAGTGTTCTGAAGTTAAATTACTTATTACTTTTGGCTCTTGGTTTAGCTTGTAATTTGAGAGATTCAATTAGATTGCAGTTATATGGCTAAGCCAAGGATTTAAGGGCCTAGGAGCAGTCTTTCCCTAATCGTTTATGGCCGGATAGTACTGCTATACTGCTACGTTGCTCCGACTTATCTTTTTTCTTTAAGTATGGGGATGTCAGTCTCTAAATATATGGTGAAACTTAGAAAAAGGAACAAACTTGTGTTGGAAACATACTCATATATAACACTAACACCCGAGTCCAAATAACACAGCGTCATGATAGTTGTTTGTCTTAGATGAGTTTCATGTTTGTATTTCCTTGCTGATCATCTCTCATCATTCCTTGGAAACATTTACATCCACTACATAGTGCATGGTTCTCCTTTTTGCTGAATATTTAGGAATTGGATTGAAGACACCTTCCTTAGCCCCACTCCCACCCTCATTAACACAGCAAAACATTGAGTTCAAATTTGCATAGATGCCACTAATTGTATTGTGTTTATGGTGTTGTATTTGATTACAGGTTCGATTAGGATTGTTCAAGCTGTTGTACCTCACATGGCATCTAAGAAAAAAGGAAGGATTGTGAATGTTGGAAGTGTTAGTGCTTTGGCTCCCGGGCCATGGTCTGGTGTCTACACTGCTTCTAAAGCTGCTCTTCATGCACTAACTGATACTTTGAGGTCAGTTTAACGTGATATCTGCATAAAAGAAAAGGGCTGCAAAACAACTCATTAAGTACCAACTTCCCTGGAAAAATAATGTTTTTGTGCATTAGTTTAGATGGTCTAATATTTACACGTTTGTTATCGGTGCAAACCAATAAATTGATAACATTGCTAATGAAAAATGTCTAAATGCTGACTGTGGCTGAAATCTGACAGCGCAAACCTGTAGATAGAAATATAGTAGCAAAATGTTTTCTTCTATTGAAGGACATATGCTTTTTGTCAGATTATGAAAGTTTATGCCAGCATCTAGATGGTTTTCCATTAACTTGGTTATTAATTTTACTTGTTTGTGCCAATATATAATATGTACTTATTAAATTACTCAAGCATACAGTATAGAGACTAAATTACACTTTTGATTATAATGTAGGGACTATCTAGATGCTTTAACTGATATTTTAGTTAGCCTTTTTGTTCTTTTGCATCTGAATGGATTCAAAATCAACTAAAAAATTTTATCATTTGAATTTGTCATCCAATTCTACTTTTACGAATTAATTCTTAATATATTCAAAACCCGATGCATTTTCTGAATGATGTTTCTTGGAATTTTAAACCTTTCAAATCTTGGTATTATCTTTGAGAGTGCAGTTGGTTTGAGGAATTGAAGATGACCGTTGTACGTGCACATTGCTTTTCTATATCTTTGCTGTCTGCTAAAAATGTCTAGATGTTTATAATTTAGGTTGATCTAACACCTAATTCTTCTTGAGGTACAAATGTTTGATGCACATCTGAATATGAGTATAGGGATATAAACCTTCAATGGCACTCCAAATGTATAGAAAAACTTTGCAAAATTAAACTTATCCATGTTGAACACACTTTCATATCTCACACTCATACCAGACATTTAGTAGCATAGTTTTTAACATCTTGTATGTTGCTAAGATCCAAATATTTGTGAGTGACTTATCATCTTATAGATGCACACTCTTTTTGTCCCAAACTATTACTTAGTAGTATTTTCAAAAACTATTGAGCTTATATCCCCTTTTTTCAGAGGAAATAATATTCCCAACCTAAGGATGTGTTAAATAACTGGATATGTGAAATTGCTATTTACTTTAGGATATCTGGATACACATGTTGTGGCTACCGGATAATTTCTGGATTTGGTAGGAGCCGGGGCTCAAACCTTGAACCTTTTGGTTTATAGCAAATGAAGAATCAGTTGGTTTGAATCCCCTAAACAGCTGTTTTACATGAGTTTCTGGCCCAAAACTTGTAGGTCATATGAGATTCTTATTAGTTAAAACTTGATAGCAAACAAAAGAGAACACCCGTAATTAGATGATTACAGTTAATTGATCTTGCTTTGCTACTATTCTTCATTTTTCTCTCAAATCAGAGTAATGGGGTAATCTTTTATGACTTCCTAAACCAAGCAACAATGTAATTTTATTTATCATATTTGTGATGTATACAGATTGGAGCTGAGCCATTTTGGGATCGAAGTCATTAATGTTGTCCCAGGAGCTGTAAGGTCAAACATAGGGAACTCTGCTATTTCTAGCTACAATAGGATGCCCGAGTGGAAGCTATACAAACCATTTGAAGAAGCCATCCGAGAGAGAGCATACTTTTCACAAAGATCCAGGACAACCCCAACAGATGTGTTTGCAAAGGATACCGTGAAGATAATACTGAAGAAAAATCCCCCAGCTTGGTTCTCAACAGGTCATTACTCTACTATTATGGGAATTATGTACCATTTGCCAATTTTTCTTAAAGATTTCATTATTAGGAAAGCAATGAAAGGTTGATTTCTCCTACCACAAACCTGATATTTTACCTATAGACTCAATCTCAATCGAATATTTCAAGATTTTTTTTCATCTTCAAATATAATACCCAAATGTACCTTATATTTACTCCTGTCAACTTTGATAATTTGTGTATTTGAATTGTTGTGTGTGTGTTTCTGTTATTGTTTCATGATATAATTTATTTTTCTTGTGTTATGCGTATGATGTGTTTAGGTGCTTAGACCTTTTCATGTGGATAACTCTCCAACCAATTAAACTTAAAAAGATTGTTATTTTCCTTCCTACCAAACACTGAATGACAAAGACGAAAGCTTAGAACTTTTTCAGATGCCAAATTTAAATTCGGTTGTATATATACTTTGTGGGAAAATTCTATAACAGACGTCGTTGCTAGATACCACTAATGATGAATATTGTTGAACACTATTGAATTAATTAATAAAAATTAAAAATGTCAAGGATTCAACATGCAATTAATAAAAAAGTGATAAGACTCAACATATAATTAATAATTGTATGTTGAGTCCTAGGGATTTTTAATCTATATTAATTAATTTAATAATATTGAGCGATGTTCAATGTTAATGGTGTTCAACGGTATTCGAAGCACGTCGTAGACTCATCCATACTTTGCGTACATAATCAATAAACCGTGTGAGCTTATAAACTACTAACACCCTTTGCATGGGTTGGTTATATATTACAAACATTATAGAAACAGCATTATAAACTACAAAGAGGTGCAAGTGTGTGAGACATTCTTACCATTACCTTAACATACAGACCAATAAGCAGAAAGAATCCGAGAAGGAACCAGGGGTGAACTATAGCTTGATCAGTGATCACCAATTGTTGTTTATCTCACGTGTGGCTTGCTTTGCAGCAACTTGTTCTTCCGAAAGAGGCAAATAGTAGATCTTAGGAGTTGCTTTGGTTTTCCAAAATAGGTCATCTAGGGTGACCATAGGAGAATCTGGTTCATCTGAAGGTGGTGACGGCGGTAGGACGGGAAGCCGTTTCTCTGGAAAAACCTGTTGATGAACTGATGGTTGGGGCTGAGACGTGAGTGTTTCAACCTCATGAGGATCCACAAATTCAGCCACCAAAAGACGTCCACCATTAGGTGGCCATTGCAGGTTATAAAGTGCATTACGTGTCTCTATTGCTTCTTCCACAGATGAATACTGTATGAAAAATGGTGATTTCACAAATGTCTTAAAACAAAAGTCAGGGAAGTTAGAACACAAAACATTTTAAGTCTTACAGTAACAAAACAATGAGTCTTAATGTTGTCCATCCAGAAGCTTGTAATAATCCCAGTTTTGCCTAAAAGTTGTTGCACAGATTTCAAGGTAAAAGGACGAAGGAAATTATCGACTCTGAGGGAAGTGGTCGGAAGTTTTTGTGATGGTGGAACTACAAAATTAGAGAGATGAAACCAGAACCCTTTTATTGTTAACAAAGCAAACCATAGGAAAGATCCCATGTACATGTGTTTTTGAGGAATTTAAATGAGAAAATTATATAAAAAATTGGACCAAAGTTCTTTATATATATATGATTGAGAAATGAGAACTCACCATCTTTTTCCTTGGGCATAGCTTCACTATCTGTGGAGTCTGATGAAGAAAAGTTGGATTGAGAAGCAGCAAGTCGCATGGTGCCTTTAGGCGTGTTCATTGGTGTAAGATAAGTGGCTTGCTGCTCTGGAACCTGTAAATTATCAGAGTTCCATTTCTGCCTTTTTGGAGGCCTATTATTCTCAATAGCTTCTACATCTGTGAAGGCAACTAATATTGTGAGAATTGTCCAATTCATGAAAAGGTTACCATTACAATTTATTATCACTTACCCTGAAGCTTTCTTTTTACTGAAGAATGGCTCTTATTCTCAACAAAGATGTCATTTTGTTCTGTTGATGAACCATCTCCTGCAGCAACAACAGTACTTTCCAGCTCCTCGATAAGAAGTGCTTCGTTTTCCGCACCATCTTCTTCTATATCATTAGTAGCACAGTTTGAATCGATTTGCTTAGTTTCAGGCAAATCCTCTTCCATGGAGTCATCACTAGAACTTCTATCTAAACTTAATTTTTCCGAGTACCCCATCTCTTCACTGTCATCTTTATTGCTCATATCTGCAGTTGTATCATTGTTTTCATCTATTTCATCAACAGATGCCTTGTTCATAAGCGGTTGTTCATCATCATCCATTGGGTTTGATTCACCATTATTTGGGACAACATTGGTAGATGAACATGGTTTGACCATCTCTAGCTTAACAACTTCTTGGCTTAGTTTGACATTTTCATCATTAACATTGTCCCTTTGTTCAATCTTTTCATTAATGGATATAGAATCATTAGAACAAGAATCAGAATTTACTTGAAACTCTGAAACAAGATTGACCTCAGGCACCTGATTGTTCAAAGAAGAAGAGTCATGCATGACATCCCCATTCTCCAGCTGAGCCTTGGGATATTCAGTCTCCACCTCTACCTTTAGACCCTCATTATCCACTAGGGGATTTGCATCTTCACACTCCATTTGGTTGTTATAATTCACATTTTCTTCTCGTTGCGAGCTTTTCAAATGTTCCTCAATCAATGGTACCTCAATCACTACTTGAGGATTTTCATCTCGACACTCCATTTGGAGGTTAGAATTCACATTTTCTTCAGGTTTGGAGCTACGCAAATGTTCTCCAACCAGTGATACCTCGGTTAACACAGACTTATCTTTCACCAACATGTCAGTTTCTTCAGTTATACCATGACCTGATGCAGCCTCACAATCACCAATAGCATCTTTAAACTTGAACTCATTCCCCTTCTCAATCTCACTATCACCATGATCCAGTATATCTTTAACTTTCTCATGCATATGATCCTTATAATCTTCATTCTCTAGCTGATCCATGAGATCGTCCTCATTCTTCATTTGGGACTTTGCATCATGATACTCCATTTGTCTGTTAGAATTCACATTTTCTTCTCGTTGCGAGCTCTCCAATTGTTTCTCAATCAGTGGTACCTCAGTCACCACTTGAAGATTTTCTTTTTGACACTCCATTTGGGTGTTAGAATTCGCATTTTTTTCTGATTTTGATCTATGCAAATGTTCTCCAATCAGGGGTACATCGGTTACCACGGGCTTATCTTCCACCAACATGTCACTTTCTTTAACTACACCATGACCTGATGCAGCCTCACAATCACTAATAACATCTTTAAACTTCAGCTCGCTCCCCTTCTCAATCTCACTACCACCATGATCCACTGCATCTTCAACTTTCTCATGCATGTCATCCTTATAATCCTCATTCTCTAGCTGATCCATGAGATCATCCTCATTCTCCATTTGGGACTTTGCATCGTAATATTTCATTTGCCTGTTAGAATTCACATTTTTTTCTTGTTGCGAGCTCTCTAAATGTTTCTCAATCGATGGTACCTCAGTCACCACTTGGGGATTTCCATCCTGACACTCCATTTGGGTGTTAGAATTCACATTCTCTTCTCGTTTCGAGCTCAAATGTTCCTCAATTAGTGGTGTCTCGGTCACCACTTGGTGTTTTCCATCCTGACACTCCATTTGGGTGTTAGAATTCACATTTTCTTCTGGTTTCGAGCTCCGCAAATGTTCTCCAATCAGTGGTACCTCGATTTCCACAGGTTTATCTTCCACCAACATGTCACTTTCTTCAATTACGCCACGACCTGACACAGCCTCATAATCACTAATATCATCTTTAAACTCCAACCTAATCCCCTTCTCAATCTCACTACCACCATGATCCGCTACATCTTTAATTGTCTCATGCATGTCATCTTTATTATCCTCATTCTCCACATTTGATTTTGCATCTTGACACTCCATTTGCTTGTTAGAATTCCTAATTTCTTCTTGTTTCGAGCTCTCCAAATGTTCCTCAGCCAGTGGTGCCTCAGTCACCACTTGGGGCTTTCCATCTTGACGCTCCATTTTTGTGTTAGAATTCTCATTTTCTTCTGTTTTCAAGCTCTGCAAATGTTCTCCAACCAGTGGTATCTTGGTGAACATAGGCTTATCTTCCACCAACATGCCTGTTTCTTCAACTACACCATGATCTGATGCAGCCACAAAATCACTAAGAGCGTCTTTAAACTCCAACTCACTATCACCACGATCCACTACATCTTTAAATCTCTCAGGCATGTCATCCTTATGATCCTCATTCTCTAGCCGATCCATGGGAAGATCATCACTCTCCGCCTTAAGCTTTCGATCTTGGCTCTCGATTTGCATGTTGGAATTCACATTCTCCTCTTGTTTCGAGCTATGCAAATGTTGTCCAATCAATGGTACCTCAGGTATCATAGTTTTAACTTCGGTGGCCTGAAAAACAGGCTCATCTTTCTCCAACATGTCCATCTCCTCGACAACTCCTTGACCTGAAACACTGGATGAATATGGTTCCACCATCTCCAACAAACATTATCATCAACTATATCATCCTTTAGTTCAGTCGTTTCAGTAATTGACATAGGGTCAGTAGAAACAGAATCAGATTTCACTTGAACCCCTGAAATAGGACTGATTTCAGACACCTGATTGTTCAAAGCAGAAGAGACATGCGTGTCATCCTCATTCTCCAACAGACCCTTGGAAGCCTCATTCTCAACTAGGGACATTGGATCTCGACACTCCATTTGCACGTCGGAATTCACATTCTCTTCTAGTCTCGAACTCTGCAAATGTTGTCCAATCAATGGCACCTCAGGTATCACGGTCTTAACTACATTGGTCTGAATAACAGGCTCATCTTCCACCAACATTCCCCTTTCTTCATCAACTCCTTGACCTGAACCATTGGATGAACACGGTTCCACCGTCCCCGGCTTAACAACATCCAAGTTTATTTTGACATTATCATCAATTATACTATCCTTTTTTCCAGACTTTTCAGTAATTGACACAGAATTAGTAGAAACAGTATCATTCTTTATATCTCTCTCATCAACTTTTCTACCCTCATTCTCAACTCGGGGCTCTGCTACGCCATGACCCGAAGCAGCCACACAATTAACAGTATCACCCTTAAGCTTCAACCCATCATGATCAGCCATTTCTTTGACTTTCTCGACAATAGTTGGTGTTGTTTTTTCAGACCCTTTTTCAACTGCAGGCTTAGAATTATCATCATTACAACCATTATCTGCCTCATCTGCAGCTTTTTCCCTTTCGATTCTAACGGCTGCATCTAAGCGTTTTACCAAATCCTTTTTCAATCCCCGAGTTGTCAAACGCCGTTTCTTGAGTTCTTCTTTCAACTCGACAACCTTCCATTTATCGATTGGTCGGTTATTCAGTATTTGGAAGTTTGATGACATGTTTCAGTACCTATTTCAAAACGTTACATTCCTCCATCATTCACAAGAAAATACTTAAAAATCAAACCTTTACAACTCTTTTACTTACATTCTAATTATTTATTGTTCTCAAATTCAAAGCTTTAAAAGGAACAAAGTGTGCATTATTTTGGCCTGGAAATGATGGAAGTTGGGACCTTTGTTGGGTGTTATTGGTGAATAAATTTATTTATATAAGAAAATGTAAATTAGTTTATAAAAAATTATATCAAAATATTAACAAAGCAAATCAGTCATTTCCAGCTCAATTTTATTAAAAAAAACTAATTTTTTATACTTATGAAAATAAAATTAAAATATATAAAAAAGAGAGAAGAATGTATACTCACAGGATTATATATTTGGGAAACCACACTGCCCTTGAAGAACAAAATTTACGTGAAAAAATCTGAAAATTTTAATTTTAACGCGTAAAATCTCGCCTTTAGGGAAAACTCCAGTTTTCGACAAAGGCGAAGGAGAAAAAAAAGTGATAAGAAAATTAATAAAATAATAATAGTTTTATGATTGAGATATAATTAGGTTTTAATTGTTCTGATAATTTTAGCCATAAATGATGGACGAAAACAAATGAAAAAATTGATGAAATTAGGGTTTAAAATAAAGATTTGATGTCTGGTATTAAGAAAAATGAGAGGACAAGTTTAGTTTTTCTTAATCTCTAATTTTGGATTTTATTTAAAGTTTTAAATTCGTGAAAAACATCTACTTATAGAAAGAAAATTTAATTATAAGATATTACTAATAAAATTTATATAAAGATAATCATTTTTGATTATAAACTATTTTTTACGCATAAATACGATTAATTTATTGATAAATACAAGTAAAATATAAATTAATAGAGATTTAAAATTTTTAAAATAAAAGTATTAAATTAAAAAAATAAGCATTGCATTAATCAAATAAAACAGATGGATTTAAACGAGTTACGTGGTATGAGTGGTTCATTGTTGCATGTTCTAACGTTTTTGAATGAAGTGGAGTTGTATCTTGTATTTTTTTTATACAAATCGTTTGTATTTTTATTATAATTTTTAGTATTTTTATTTTAAATTAACAGGTTTATAATTTATGATTTGAGTTTAAATTAAATGTAGAGTGTAATTTTTAGAGTTTAAAATTTAGAAATTAGAATATAAAAATTAAAGTTATAATTTAAAATTTAATTTTAAATTTTTTTTAAGGTAAAGCATGAAAAGATGTATGATTAATGACAATAGATGGGCACCAGTTGAGTAGGATTGAATTTTCGTACACCCGATCCAAACATTGATACCAACCACTCATCACCCGACCTGAGTTAAGGAAGATGTCACTCGATTCGAACCCGATTCGATTTTATAAGCTTCAAAACCTGATTAAAGTTATTTTAAAAGAGAAATTTTAAGGATTTAATTATAAAAAATAATTTTTAGGATTATAATTGTAAAAAAATAAAATTTTAGTGACCTAATTATAAAAAAATCAATTTTAATAGCCTAATTGTATAAATATATAAGGAGGGGTCATTATTATAAATATCCCTAAAAATATATAAAAAATTATACTACTAATCTCAGATCAGGTCAGATCGAATTTTTTCACCCTAAATTTAAATCCAACCCGGCTTAAAATCGCTCTTAAAAAATCTAACCTGACTAACACTTATATTTTCTATCCAAAAATTCAACCTGATCAA
This sequence comes from Abelmoschus esculentus, assembly GCA_035048815.1. Classification (NCBI taxonomy): domain Eukaryota; kingdom Viridiplantae; phylum Streptophyta; class Magnoliopsida; order Malvales; family Malvaceae; genus Abelmoschus; species Abelmoschus esculentus. The sequence continues at coordinate 23,250,484 of JAUCBN010000005.1, forward strand.
ATCGAAACCTATTAGATCCGGGTTCCATACCATCCCTATTAATGACAAGAGATTTTTGTTCTTCCGGGGGCCACTACCCAGTACCCAAGCCCATGTGCTTTCATTGTTCAAAATCCATGTGCTTCAAGATTCTCCGAAGTCGTGGGGTGCTTCCTCTTCTTCTTGTGTATCCTTTATCAGTGTCATTAAAGTTCAATTTAAGATGAAATTATTGAACTTGCACTCATTATTTTATTTTAGTTATAACAGCAATAATAATTTTCATTTAAGACAATTTCTTTGACTAGGTTGTATCTAAGAATAAACTAAGATGGAGAGACGGTTACTCTCTTAAAATTTTAAAATTTTTGTACAATTAAAAATAGTAAAAATTTATTTGATCTATAAAATTTTATAAGTTCGTTTCTAATACAAAATTATGCATCTATTATCTAATTACCAAACTTAATAAAAATCTTTGATTTTAACTTGAATTTTTTTAAAACTAACAATAAGTTAATGAAAATTAAAAAATCCAAATAAATAGTTTTTTTTGTTAGTGCGTAGGGGTGAGTATTCGATCGAGTCGAGTCATGTTTTACAACTCAAACTTTATTTGAGATTTTTCAGTTCGAGTCGAGTTTAAGAAATACGAGTCGAATCAAGTCGAGTTTTCGAGTTCCTATAAATATTTAATTATAATTATTTATCATGTTATAGTATGATTTGATTCCAATTTAAATGACTTTCTCTAATCATATAAGATCTATATATGTATTTTTTTGTATATGTAGCAATATTTCTTTATATTTTTATGTATCAAAGTATATATATCATAAAAAATTGAGAGATTCGTCTCAAACTAAAAATTAATCTTTTAATTACTAAAAATTTTGAGTTATTCGAATTTCCATTTTATAACTCATATTTTATTTGAATTTTTTTTTGAGTTGAGTGGAACCTATAAAATTTCGAATCGAGTGGAGTCTATAAAATTTTAAATCAAGTATTTTTGTCTCGAATCAAATTAAATTATTCAATTTTTTTGAATCGAGTCGAGTTTTGTTCACACCTATTAATACGCAGACAATAAATAAACTAATGGTGTTGTGAATGAAAACACACGTTTCTTATTCAAATGCCTTACGTAGCCTTCAACGGGTAGTTCTGGAGAGAGCCCACTAATAAAAGCCTAAAAAAAGCCGTAACCGGTTTACCCGGTCACATTATATACACAATTTCTTACAAAAACTGTAAGAAAAACGGTACATACATAAATTAGCACAAAAATAGTAAGGATTTGTGTTTGTACACAATTTCCTACAAGAATACACAATATAGCACGAAAACGGTAAGGATTTGTGTTTGTACACAATTCCTTACAAAGTATACACAGCGGCTTACGAAAATCGTAAGAAAAAAGGTATGTACACAAATTCTTACCACTTCAAAACCATAAGCTCAAGGAGGCTTCCAAGGGTAAGGATTTGTGTACATACACAATTTCCTACAAGAATACACAATATAGCACGAAAACGGTAAGGATTTGTGTTTGTACACAATTCCTTACAAAGTATACACAACGACTTACGAAAATCGTAGTAAATTGTGTATGTACACAAAACCTTACCTTTGGATGGCTCCTTTAGCTCATGGTGAGAAGTTGTAAGGAATTGTGTACATACCTTTTTCCTTACGGTTTTTGTAAGCCATTGTATATACTTTGTAAGGAATTGCGTACAATATTTATTCGTATATCTTTTATCGAATATTTTTATTTGAATATTTATTATACGAATATTTATTATACGAATATTTTTATTCGAGTATTTTTATTCGTATATTTTTTATTCAAATATTCTTATTCAAGTATTTTTATTTGTATACTTTTTATTTGAATATTTTTATTCGAATATTTATTATATGAATATTTTTATTCGAATATTTATTATACGAATATTTTTATTTGTATTTTTTTATTAGAATATTTTTATTCCAATATTTATTATATGAATATTTTTATTTGAATATTTATTATACGGATATTTTTATTTTAATATTTTTTATTCGAATATTTTTATTCAAAAATTTTTACTCGAATATTTATTATACGAATATTTTTATTTGCATATTTTTTATTCGAATATTTTTATTCCAATATTTATTATATGAATATTTTTATTCGAATATTTATTATACGGATATTTTTATTCAAATATTTTTTATTCGAATATTTTTATTCAAATATTTACTATACGATTATTTTTATTTGTATATTTTTTATTTGAATATTTTTATTCCAATATTTATTATATGAATATTTTTATTCAAATATTTATTATACGAATATTTTTTATTAGAATATTTTTATTCAAATATTTTTTATTCGAATATTTATTATACGAATATTTTTATTCTAATATTTATTATAGGAATACTTTTATTCAATACTTTTATTTGAATATTTATTATACGAATATTTTTATTCGTATATTTTTTATTCGAATATTTTTATTCATATATATATTTATTCAAATATTTATTGTATGAATATTTTTATTCGAATATTTATTATATAAATATTTTTATTCTAATATTTATTATATGAATATTTTTATTTGAATATTTATTATACGAATATTTTTATTCGAATATTTATTATATAAATATTTTTATTCATATATTTTTTATTCGAATATATAAAAATAAATTGGATAACTATTATTTATAAAAAAAAAAAAAAGAAAACAAAGGGTTTATATTGGAACCGACTAACAACCGGTTCCCTATTGCCCTTATCACGGGGCTTTTTTTAGGCGCCACTTAAGCCGCTTTTAGTAGAACTTTCCGGCCTCCAACCCAATCATTGAAACAAATAAAACAGATTCCAACTGATATATGAAAATGATGGGATGACGGTCTTAATCAAATGTCATTCATATTTCATTGGACCTTGGCCTTGTGTTTGTGAAAATTTTAATAATTTTAATATTAGGGTTTATAGATTTTGTTTAATATTTTAAATTTAAACGATTTTAAATTTAGGGGTATAATTATAATTTAAAATTATAATTAGAAATTTAAGGTTTAAAGAGTTAAAATTTAATTTTTTAATTATATTATTTTAAATATAAATTTTAATTTTAAATCTTAAATTCTCACTCTGTATCATAAACTATAAAGTATAAACTCATACATTTAAATCTCTAAACTCTAAATCAAGATCTTATACTTTTAAAACTAAAATACTTATCAAAATATTTTGTTTTTACGGTCAATACGTAAGATATTTTCTCATTATATATTAAACATTTCGGATTTTGGCAATAATCTCAACCATTTGGTCTGTGAAATAATAATGATAATAGAAGAGTGGTAATTGCCTTATTATACTCCCATTTGCCAACGTTAAATACTTTAATTATCTTTCTTAACAAAAAAAAGAATATATCGGCATTACAAAAGCCGAGCTGAGAATATAAGAAGCCACGCCGAGCCGACTAGTAGAGCTTTCAAATTGACGGTGTCCATTGAAAGCTGGCTCTGATTGTTAGTTAGCTGAAAAATAAATAAAAAATATGAAGTATAAGGTATAAACAGAAAAAAGAAATTTAAAAAAAAAATAGTAGAGTATATATAGAGAAGACTGAAAACAAAAAGATCAGCTTCTTAGTTATTCTCTCTTCAAATGGTATGTTTCTCTATATCTTTTTCTTTCTCAATATTATTTTGTTTTAGCTCTTCTCAATTTCTGATCTGCTATCGTTTCTTCTGTCCCCGAGCTCTTGAAATTCACTTCATTCAATACAGTAGTTCGTTTCCATAGTTGTAGTCTTAATTTTGTTATCCCTCCTTTAATCGGACTTCGATTTGGAGATTCGGCTTATTTTATTGGAAAAATGAAGTGTTGGAATTAAAATAAATTCAATACGAATATAAACCCAAGATCTATACATGTCAAATCATCAAGAACAATAAAATAAATAAACTGAATGCGGAATTGTACCTGAATTAATTGATGAAGATTTTCCAGAAGGTTTGATCTTCCAAGAAGTTAGGTTTTCTCTTGCCGCACAACTCTCAGACGGGGAAAAGAGATATGCAAGTTGACCTAATTCTTGGGGACCATAACCCCTTTATATAGTTGATTTAATAACCAACTAGTAGTTGATTTAATAACCAACTCTTTAGTATTTATAACTCTGCCCCTCATCAAATTATAAATACACCTTATGGTATCTACACTTTTAATTCTATGATAATTTAATACCTATAACACGTGTAACATAATTGGTCACTTAATTACGTGTTAAATTTTATAATAACAATATACATTATACATATGTGCCCACTATTATTGAATTTTAATCCAACAATCTCCCACTTGGGCAACATATGTTTCTTGACAAATGTATAACCTTATAAGCTCAAAAATTTGCTATCATATAATAGGTATTCTAAAACAATCTCGTCCATCAATTATATTCATATAGGATCAAAGCGGTCTTCATCATATCAATTATGACTGGACCCATCAATGGTCACGTATAAAAACATAATCAAATGACAGATCAATCATGGATGCGTAGCATGGAAATTACATGTAAATGTGAACCGAACATGCCTATTTCCAACTGGTCCTCCTAAACTTTAGTGAGATCAAACTTTACTGAATTCAGAGTGTGCATAAGCTAAAATAACTTTATTTCTGCAAAAATTAACCTTAAACTAAAGTAACCGAAATTGTGTCTAAAACGAATGAGCATTTATCAAAATTACAAACTCCCACTAAAACTGAATATACTTAAATAATATTACACCCATATGAGTAGTGTGCTCATGAAAGACCTAGGGTGAGAGTTTCTCAATAAGCGCGTAATTATGGAGTTTGTACCAACATGCTCTATAGACACAAACACTCTGAATTTTCTTTAACAACTAGGAACTAAATTTTTAAAGTGTTCCTATTGTTTATAGAATAAATGATGCATATTTATTGTCACAAAATAACTGAAGTGGTCTTTCTATTCAATCTATAATTAGCAGCTCATGTGATAGTCTTTTACATCAATATTCTAGTAGAATCGAAGCCTGTAAACTTGATGATCTCTAACTTGCCAGAATTTCGATATGTGAGCATATAAATTTTGTTCTCTAAAGTTATTTCATCACTCTATTTGTTGTTGTCCAACAATTCATATTAGATTTACTTAAATATCTGTCTAACATTCTAATAATGTACGTAATATCTAAATGCATACATACTTAAGTATAAATTAGATTCTTAATAAATTATGGAATCTTTTGTATTTTATAAATTTCAAAATTACTTATAGGGCACTGAAAAAAAATATCTTTTTTAGTAATATGAGTGTCACTTGATTTACTCCCACTGAATTTGTAATACATACAATTTTCAACTAAATTTATCTCAAAATCCAATGAGATAATCAATATGAAATTTATAATTTCATTAATGAGAGTTAAACTTAAGCTCATAGATAGATTTCTTTAATTTACATTCATTAATTTTGTATCATTAGATACAAATCAATGATTGTACCATATAATTAATTTATTTAATGTTGCCATTGAAAAACACAAGTTTAACATCTATCTTATGTAGCTCAAGATTAAAAGCAACAAGTATCAAGATTATTTTGAAAGAGACTTTCAATATAACTTGAGAGAAAGTCTCCACAAAATCAATATCTTCTTTTAGAGTATATCTTTTAAATATAAGACATGCCTTATACTTGTCCATATTATCATTTACATCCCTTTTGGTTTTAAATATTAATTTACAACCAATTGGTTTGTACCTTAAGGTAATGCGACAAGTTCCTAAACTTTATTGCCTTGTATAAAATTATACTCTTTTGAATAACATCAATCCACTTTTGAGAGTTAAAACATTTACGGTTTGATAAAAATAACTGATCAGGTTGTCTTTTATCATTCCATTATTATCTTTATTTTCTTGATGAAATACTAAGTAATAATCTTCAATAGTATTTCTCTTTCCTCTCATGGATATCTTTAAAGACACATTTTTTTAGGTTGTTTTTAGGTTGTTGAGTTTGTTCTTCTAAAAAATAATTACCTTATCTTGAATGAGAGTTGTTCAACAATGTTTTGCTAATGTACTTAATTCACTTTTTATTAATGATGGGTGTGAAAACCTAAACATCATGAAAAGTGATAGTAGGAATTAAATTAATATTCAATTCCTCCTTAACAACAATGTATCTAACCTTATTCTCCCTCCAAACTCAACATCCTAAAAATGTTATAAATCTCTCATTAAAATAATCTTAATTGTGGGATCATAAAATTTACAGTCTATAGATCACTCAAAATAGCCTAAGTAATTGCTTACTTTTGAAGTTTAATTTCTTTACATGTATCCTAGCTTATACAAAAGAATCAACACTTTATATCTTATTGTTATTCCTTTGGAGCAGGACCCTTAGCAACTTTATTCTAATATATATTTTTTATTGCCCTTATTCTTAGAGACACTAACCAAAGAGCACTAACTGATTGAGTATTTTTATAATTATAATGCTTCAACTTTTCTTCCTCTTTAACACAATGAGAAATAATCTCGTTTGAAGTTTATTTCTCCTTTAATAATTGTAACTAATTTTGAATTAGTTAAACTGTATAGGAAGCTATATTAAAATTATAAGAACAAATAATTGTTATAAAGTTTGATCTTATGTGCCTTAAGTTTTGAAGCAATATAATATACTCCCTCACATTTCCTTGATCCTTATACTTAATAGACATCAAGTAAACCAAAAGTGATGTCATATTAATCTTAAAAAAAATTAATATTATTTTTTTTATCAAGGAAACCCTTAGTATGAATATTTTTTTTTTGTAGATTTGTGTTCCTAAAAAATTATAAAATATTATACTTTATGATCATTAGACTTATGCAACTTGAATAAACTCACATCTCAAAATCCTATTTATGAATGTTTACCGCCGTGAGAGGTGCAAGTTGTTATTCACTTAGTGCAAGTTCTATGTTCATACCACCAAATACTATATATAAGTGTCTTTTCTATTCCTTGAAATTAATTTCACTAAACATAAGTATATAATGTATTCAACAGATATTATGATAGTAAAGATAAATCATCTAAAGATAGAACAAAAATAAGTAAATAAACAAGCTCACATAAATATCTATAAATAAACAATAAATTCAAAATAATGGCTAGTTCCCCTCAAGATACCAAGCACAACATTAATATCAAGTCTTTGGACAATAATATTAACTGTAAGCGGTACTCTTGTTGTAGCAATCAAACATTGACAATAAACTATGTCAAACAATAAATTAATCTTTGGGCTAAAGTATTATTCACATAAAATACCATATAATTGTCACACATTTATCGCCACAGTTGTCATTGTAATTCGGCCAAATATTAATTTTCCTTTGGGCCAATTAATAAACGCATGAATTACAAAGACCTATAATTATCTTAATATTTTAAATAAACTAATCTACACAAAAGCGGTCACTTTGGTGACATTATGTTTCAATTAATCTATTAAAATATTAGATATCCGAAGCCAAAATATGAATTTAATTGTTTCAAAATATTTTTCTTAATTTTATCTTTTACTCAAGATAAAAGATAACCAAAGTAATAATAAATTTGAATAAAGGTAACTTCATCACAAGATATCGAACACTCCAATAATATTTAAAAAAAATATTAATTTGTAAGTGATATCTTGATGTAGTAATCAAACATTGATAATAAGAATATGTTAAACAAAAATCTTCCTTTGGGCCGATTTATTGTTCACATATAAAACTGAATAATTATCACATGTTTATTACCACAGATGCACATGTAACATTACTAATTATTAATCTTCCTTTGGGCCGATTAATATTAGCATAAACTGAATTACATGCACAAAACCTTCTATATTTTAAAATAAAATAATTTCCACAATAAAGATCACTTTGGTGACTTAATGCTTCAATTAATTTATCTTAAAATATATAACATACATATACCAATATTCAAACTTAATATTTATAACAGTCAAAGTTGAAATTTCTGATAACACTTAGAGTTTTCAAAATAAACCAAAATAAGGTTGTCTTAATGGGGCTATCAGAATTCAAATAACCGAAATCTTTGATTGTTCTTCAAAAATTCCTTAAATATGTTTTTATCAAAACTAAATTCGATCAAAACATTTAATCTTTAACTAAAAGCAAAATACAAAAATATCATACAAATGAGTAATTCGTATAATAATTACTTGAAACTTTAATATAATCATAATAATATAATAATCAAAAATAAATTTTTGATCAAACCGAATTGAATATATCAATACCAAATATATATTCTATAATCCAAAATAACATATTATCAAAACTAAATACTGAATATGTTAACCAAGTAAATTACATAAAGTAACAATATACTTTAAAAGTAACATGTCAAAAGATCATTCAATCATAACTTAATAAACATAAACCGAATATAAAGCTTTAATAGCTAACCTGAATATAATTTTTTTTGAATCATAAATTTATCATGACAAAGCCAAAATTAATTATATTTTTCTTTGTTATTAACGACCAAAACTAAAATTTTGATCTAACCGAATTTAACTTAATATCAATGATCAAAACTAAAATTTTGATCTAACCGAATTTAACTTAATACCAATGATCAAAACTAAAATTTTAATCTAACCGAATTTAACTTAATACCCAATGATCAAAACTAAAATTTTGATCTAACCGAATTTAAATTAATATCCAATGATCAAAACTAAAATTTTGATCCAACCAAATTAAACATATAATTTAAATAAAATATATTTAAAATATATATTTCATAAAAATAAAGTAAATATGTTACTATCGAAGTAATTGGAATCCAAACTTCAAAGTCAATTTCCAATTAATAGCAACCAAAAATAAATAAATTTTTATGCAGACAAAACCTAATCTTCATATAAATCTAGATTGATTTCTATGATTTCTTAATTAATCGATTCAAACCCATGTACGTAAAACCAAACTGAATCCACGGAAATATATATTTATCGTAAAACAATGAATGTTAATCCATTGGAAAAGGAAAAACAACCAGATTGGCGAAAACCCAAAATAAAATCATAGAAAACAAATCAAATTGATTTGTTCTTAAAATACGACAGATATATAATTTAATTTCATACGATTAATTATAAAACCATATCGAAGTAAATAATCTATAAAATTATGTATAATTTTAGATCATAACAATAAATTAAAACCAAAAACTTATGATCTTAATGACTCGACATAATTCTGGCACTGATGCCACTTGTTGGAATTAAAATAAATTCAATACGAATATAAACCCAAGATCTATACATGTCAAATCATCAAGAACAATAAAATAAATAAACTGAATACGGAAGCGTACCTGAATTAATTGATGAAGATTTTCCAGAAGGTTTGATCTTCCAAGAAGTTAGGTTTTCTCTTGCCGCACAACTCTCAGACGGGGAAAAGAGATATGCAAGTTGACCTAATTCTTGGGGACCATAACCCCTTTATATAGTTGATTTAATAACCAACTAGTAGTTGATTTAATAACCAACTCTTTAGTATTTATAACTCTGCCCCTCATCAAATTATAAATACACCTTATGGTATCTACACTTTTAATTCCATGATAATTTAATACCTATAATACGTGTAACATAATTGGTCACTTAATTACGTGTTAAATTTTATAATAACAATATACATTATACATATGTGCCCACTATTATTGAATTTTAATCCAACATGAAGTTAATAGAAAATCAGTGTGCTAGAAATGTGAACTACTGCTCTTCTCGTTTTCTTTAGTTTTGGTTTACTAGCATTGGATGCATTGGATATGTGCTCTTTTGAACTGAGATAGATTGTTGTTGAATTAGGAGGATTTTTGCTTCATATCGATGTATTGCTAGCTAAATTTTCATTTATTTCGATTACTGATTAGCAGGAGATTTAGATGTTTTTGACGAGGATTTGATTGATAGATAAGTTGTCATTTAACTTATTCCATTTACTGTTTGGCAGGAGATTTTAATGTTTTAAAGACACCTAGTGGCTGGATCTGGAGAGGGACTAAGGTTTTCTTAGATTCAGCAAATCTTCCCGTAAAGAAGCAAAACTGGCCACGACACTAGCTTGGAGGTTTGCTGTTGATAAAAGCAGCGGCCTTACTGCTAATGATATGGTATGTTTCTAGCTTTTCATATTTAGTCTTTGGATAATTTATTATTAAAGGTATAGATTCGTTAGATTGTAACTTTGCTGATATTTTTCTTATATTAGTTTAAGGTGGTTATTTCTACTTGTATTTAGATCACCTTTTGTAGCCATATGTAATAAATAAATGTATCGTTTTAGTATATGGGAAAATGATGTATATGTCCTTTCTTTGGAAGTTCAATTCAATATGGGAAAATGATTGACCTAATTGTTTTGGAGAATCTCTAGTTGTTTAACATTTTGACATCATTACATTTCTCTGTCTATGGTTGCAGGAGAAAAATGGGGAAGCAAAACTTCAGGACGAGCTCCCAACTCAACATTCAGTTATGACATTGGGTTTGAGGTTAGTTTATGTTTTTTACTTATAAATATTGTGCAAGGATAGGAGTTACATTGTACTCTGAAGAACCGAGAACAACGTGGAGAACTTAGCTTACCAAATTTAAGTGTCTATTTGTGCTGTGTGACTACAGCATAAAGTTTATCTTTTGGGCAATGACCCATACTGTTTAGCTAACTATATACTTAGTATATGTTATGTTGTCATTCTTGCTTCCCCACCTAATATACATTGTCTTCCTTTGGTAAGTAACTTTTACTTGGGGTTTACATAGGCCTCATTTTTCCACCATGTGGCTGTTTTTGTTTTGCTTCCATAGGCCTTTGTATTTCCCCTGTTGCTCATGAGTTGTAGCTGATATATTCTGCCTTAGTACTGATCCAATGATGTCCGTCATATTATCTATCTTCCTCCATTCTTTAGTGATTTTTATGAGTTTTAGCTGTTATAATTCTATCCTGACCATCTTATGGCCTAAACGCCTCTAGGGATCGTACAAGTAGCGTGGAGGATCCAGATGGGACATTGGCGAGTGTTGCAAAATGCATTGAACAGTTGCGGCAGAGTTCCTCATCTTTACAAGAGAAAGAGCATTCCTTAAGGCAATTGCTGGAACTCATCGACACACATGAAAATGCCTTTAGTGCTGTTGGTTCTCACTCTCAGGCAGTTCCAGTTCTTGTCTCTCTTCTCCGATCAGGACCACTTGGAGTGAAGATTCAAGCTGCAACTGTTTTAGGTTCACTCTGCAAGGAGAATGAACTAAGGGTTAAAGTGTTGCTTGGGGGCTGCATACCACCATTGCTTGGTCTTCTCAAGTCCAGCTCTGCAGAAGGACAAATTGCAGCAGCAAAGACCATATATGCTGTTTCACAAGATGGTGCCAAGGATCACTTTGGATCAAAGATTTTTTCAACTGAAGGAGTTGTGCCAGTGCTTTGGAAGCAGCTACATAATGGTCACAAGACAGGGGAGTTGGTTGATAACTTATTGACTGGAGCTTTAAAAAACCTTGCAAGCAGAACAGAGGGATTTTGGTCAGCGACAGTGCAAGCTGGAGGAATTGATATACTTGTAAAGTTGCTCACAACTGGACGGTCAAGCACTCAAGCTAATGTGTGCTTTCTTCTTGGGTGTATGATGATGGAAGATGCATCTGTTTGTACTAAGGTATTGGAAGCTGAGGCTACAAAACAATTGCTTAAACTATTAGGACCTGGTAATGAAGCCCCTGTTAGAGCTGAGGCTGCAGGTGCTCTTAAATCACTCTCTGCCCAGTGCAAAGAAGCTAGACGGGAAATAACTAATTCCAATGGTATTCCTGCTTTAATAAATGCTACAATAGCTCCTTCAAAAGAATTCATGCAAGGCGAGCATGCCCAAGCATTGCAGGAGAATGCTATGTGCGCTTTGGCCAACATTTCTGGTGGTTTATCATATGTCATCTCAAGCCTTGGTCAAAGCATTGAGTCATGTTCTTCTCCTGCTCAGGCTGCTGATACACTTGGGGCTTTGGCTTCAGCTTTAATGATTTATGACAGCAAAGCTGAAGCTACTAGAGCATCAGATCCTCTGGTTATTGAGCAGACATTAGTTAATCTGTTCCAATCTGGCTTACCATTCCTTGTGCAAGAACGTACAATAGAAGCCCTAGCCAGTTTGTATGGGAATACTATACTCTCAATTAAACTAGCAAATTCTGACGCGAAAAGATTGCTTGTTGGATTGATCACTATGGCAACCAAGGAAGTCCAAGAAGAGCTTACAAGGGCTCTCCTTGTTCTTTGCAGCAATGAAGGGAGTCTGTGGTGTGCACTTCAAGGCCGTGAAGGTGTTCAGCTGTTGATATCACTTCTTGGCCTTTCTTCAGAACAACAGCAAGAATGTTCAGTTGCCCTGCTTTGCCTTCTATCTGATGAAAATGATGAAAGTAAGTGGGCCATTACTGCTGCTGGAGGCATTCCACCTCTAGTTCAAATTCTGGAAACTGGCTCTGTGAAGGCCAAAGAAGATTCTGCATCGATCCTGAAGAATCTTTACAATCACAGTGAAGATATACGTGCATGTGTTGAAAGTGCTGATGCTGTTCCTGCACTGTTATGGCTGCTCAAGAATGGAAGCGCAAATGGGAAAGAAATTGCCTCAAAGACTTTGAACCATTTAATTCATAAATCTGATACAGCTACCATCAGCCAGCTCAGTGCGCTATTAACCAGTGACCTACCTGAATCTAAAGTATATGTTTTGGATGCTCTGAGGAGTATGCTTTCAGTTGTCCCCTTCCGTGATATATTGCGTGAAGGTAGTGCTGCAAATGATGCCATTGAGACCATGATTAAAATATTGAGCTCAACTAAGGAAGAAACTCAAGGAAAGTCTGCATCAGCTTTAGCTGGAATTTTTGAAACCAGGAAGGACTTGCGTGAAAGTAAAATTGCTGTAAAGACTCTTTGGTCAGTGATGAAGCTTCTAAATGTTGAATCTGAAAACATCCTAGTAGAATCTTGTCACTGCCTTGCTACAATATTTCTTTCAGTTAAGGAAAACCGGGATGTTGCTGCTGTTGCTCGAGATGCAATGTCTCCCTTAGTTGCACTTGCCGACTCTTCAGTTCTTGAAGTTGCCGAGCAGGCTGTATGTGCCCTATCAAACCTTATGTTGAATACAGAAATGTCAGAGACGGCAAGTGCTGAACAAATTATTCTGCCTTCTACAAGGGTTTTACGTGAAGGAACTGTTTCTGGGAAGACTCATTCAGCTGCAGCAATAGCACGTCTGCTCCATTCAAGGCAAGTTGATTATGCCATAACTGATTGTGTGAACCGTGTTGGATCAGTTCTTGCACTAGTTTCTTTTCTAGAATCTGCCAGAGTTGGATCCGTTGATATAGGAGAGGCACTAGATGCACTTGCTATTCTGTCAAGATCAGAAGTTCCCGGTGATCAAATAAAACCCGCATGGGCAGTTTTGGCTGAATCTCCAAAATGCTTATCTCCAATAGTTTTATCTATTTCTCATGCAACACCCTTATTACAGGATAAAGCTATAGAGATATTGTCACGACTTTGCCGTGATCAATCAGTTGTTCTAGGAGACATTGTTGCTGGTACTTCTGATTGCATATCATCAATTGCTAGAAGGGTGATCAGTTCCCCAAACTTAAAGGTCAAAATAGGGGGCACTGCACTTCTTATATGTGCAGCAAAAGTTAATCACCATAGAGTGGTGGAAGATCTCAATCAATCAAATTCTTCTATCTATCTAATTCAATCACTTGTTGCAATGCTGGGTTTTGGAGCGTCTTCCTTGGCTGCTGATCAGGATGCCATTAGCATCAGTAGGCATGCTAAAGAAGACTCTAGGAATGGGGAATCAGATACAGGCACATCAGTTATTTCCGGTACCAATTTAGCCATATGGTTACTTTCTGTTCTTGCTTGTCATAATGATGGGAGTAAAACTGCAATATTGGAGGCTGGAGCAGTTGAAGTTGTCACCGAGAGAATCTCTGAACGATCTTCCCAATATGCTCAGGTATTCAGACCTGCTCTTGTTAATTATTCATTTAACCTAGTGTTGATAAGAATAAGTATGACGGTGCATATAATGATTATAAAAAATTATTGATATCTTTCCTCGTTCCCTCTGTGCCATTGTGACTATGCTCCCTTCACATTTTTACTAAATTGGTTCCATTGTCTGGTAATTTTCAGATTGATTTTAAGGAAGATAACAGCATATGGATTTGTGCATTGTTGCTAGCGATCTTATTTCAAGATAGAGATATCATTCGAGCACATCCAACAATGAAATCTATACCGGTTCTTGCAAATTTAGTGAAGTCAGAGGTATCAGCAAACAGATATTTTGCTGCACAAGCAGTATCCAGTTTAGTCTGTAACGGCAGCAGAGGGACTCTTCTATCGGTTGCAAATTCAGGGGCTGCTGCTGGGCTTATCTCCTTGCTTGGCTGTGCTGATGTTGATATACAAGAACTTCTTGACTTGTCTGAAGAGTTTGCTTTGGTACGCTACCCTGATCAAGTTGCTCTTGAGAGGTTATTTAGAGTTGAAGACATTAGGGTTGGTGCTACTTCTCGAAAAGTAATACCTGCCCTTGTCGATCTACTTAAGCCAATTCCAGATCGTCCTAGTGCCCCTTTTCTGGCACTTGGACTTCTGACTCAGCTTGGAAAAGACTGTCCATCAAATAAGATTGTTATGGTGGAATCCGGGGCTTTAGAAGCACTGACCAAGTATCTTTCTCTTGGCCCTCAAGATGCAACCGAGGAAGCTGCTACAGATTTGTTAGGTATTCTGTTTAGCAGTGCTGAAATTCGAAGACATGAGGCTGCGTTTGGAGCTGTTAGCCAACTTTTAGCAGTTTTACGACTTGGAGGAAGAGCTGCTAGGTATAGTGCTGCTAAAGCATTGGAAAGCCTGTTCTCTGCTGATCATATTAGAAATGCAGAGACTTCCCGACAAGCTGTTCAGCCCTTGGTTGAGATTCTTAATACTGGAATGGAGAGAGAACAGCATGCTGCTATTGCTGCATTAGTTAGGTTGTTGAGTGAAAATCCTTCTAGAGCTCTTGCAGTTGGAGATGTTGAAATGAATGCAGTGGATGTTCTTTGCAGAATCCTTTCATCGAATTTTTCAATGGAACTTAAGGGGGATGCTGCTGAGTTATGTTGTGTTCTTTTTGGAAATACAAAAATCAGGTCCACTATGGCTGCAGCCCGTTGTGTTGAGCCTCTAGTGTCTCTCCTTATAACCGAGTTCAGTCCTGCTCAGCATTCAGTTGTCCGTGCATTAGATAAACTTATGGATGATGAGCAACTGGCAGAACTAGTTGCCGCACATGGTGCTGTGGTACCACTTGTTGGCCTTTTGTATGGTAAGAACTACATGCTTCATGAAGCTGTCTCAGGAGCTCTTGTGAAGTTAGGGAAAGACAGGCCTGCTTGTAAGATGGAAATGGTTAAACTTGGTGTAGTTGACAGCGTACTTGATATTCTTCATGAAGCGCCAGATTTCCTGTGTGCTGCTTTTGCAGAATTGCTCCGAATATTGACAAATAATTCTACCATCACTAAAGGACTGTCTGCTGCAAAAATGGTTGAACCCCTTTTTCAGCTGCTGTCAGTACCAGAGTTTGGACCTGATGGACAGCATAGTGCGTTACAGGTCCTTGTAAATATTCTGGAGCATCCACAGTGTCGTGCTGGTTATACACTGAGCTCTCACCAAGCTATAGAACCACTTATTCCACTTCTTGATTCTCCAGCTCCAGCAGTTCGCAGTTGGCAGCAGAGCTTCTATCGCATCTGCTCTTGGAAGAACATCTTCAGAAGGATGCAGTGACACAGCAAGTAATCGGTCCCCTCGTAAGAATGCTTGGTTCTGGCATACATACCTTGCAACAGAGAGCTGTGAAGGCACTTGTTAGCATTGCACTAATATGGCCAAACGAAATTGCAAAAGAGGGTGGTGTTAGTGAGCTGTCGAAAGTGATATTGCAAGCTGATCCTTTGCTTCCACATGCTTTATGGGAATCAGCTGCTTCTGTTTTAGCTAGCATCTTGCAATTCAGTTCCGAATTTTATTTGGAAGTTCCTGTTGCTGTTTTGGTAAGGTTGCTCCGTTCTGGCTCAGAGGGTACTGTGATTGGTGCACTGAATGCTCTTCTGGTATTAGAAAGTGATGACGGAACCAGTGCTGAAGCGATGGCTGAAAGTGGTGCCATAGAGGCTCTCTTAGAACTTCTCAGATCTCATCAGTGCGAGGAAACTGCTGCAAGACTACTGGAAGTATTACTCAATAATGTAAAGATTAGAGAAACAACAGCTATTAGAAATGCAATTGTACCACTATCCCAATATCTCTTGGATCCACAAACCCAAGCTCAGCAAGCAAGATTACTGGCAACTCTGGCTCTTGGTGATCTTTTCCAGAATGAGGCACTCACTCGAAGTGCTGATGCAGTTTCAGCTTGCCGTGCTCTTGTTAATGTGCTTGAAGACCAGCCAACAGAAGAAATGAAAGTGATAGCTTTATGTGCTTTGCAAAATCTTGTAATGCACAGTCGATCAAATAAGAGAGCAGTTGCTGAGGCTGGTGGGGTTCAAGTTGTTTTGGATCTAATAGGTTCAAGTGATACAGAGACATCTGTTCAGGCTGTAATGTTTGTTAAACTTTTATTTTCTAACCATACTGTTCAAGAGTATGCTTCTAGTGAAACGGTCAGGGCCATAACCGGTAAGTTCCAAAACTCTATTGAACTCTAGTTTATATGAATGACTAATATGAGAAGTCACTTAAAAGTGTCTGTAGTTTATGAAAGTTTCGGTTGTCAATGCTTATTGGCACAGTTATATTGTTTATCCTTTTAGAAGTATGATTCACAAACCAATTGATTCTAACATTTTAAAAGAGCCTCTTTTGTTATGGTTGCCCTTGTTAATGTTAATGTCTTAGTTCTATTTATGCTTTGTTGGTAATTCTGATGGCTCCATCATTGATTGAGGGTACTTCTGGTTGGGGGCACGCACACCTCCTTAAGAGGTTTCCGTTAATCACCGGACCACATCAGCTATACTGAACAGAGTTTTAGAACACACTGTGATTTACCGATGACATAATAGCGTTAAAATCTATCAATGTTTTGCAGCTGCTATTGAGAAGGATTTATGGGCCACTGGAGCTGTGAATGAGGAGTATCTAAAAGCTCTAAATTCTTTATTTAGCAACTTCCCACGTTTGAGAGCAACTGAGCCTGCAACTCTCAGCATTCCCCATTTGGTTGCATCGCTCAAAACAGGTTCTGAGGCAACTCAAGAAGCTTCACTGGATTCTCTTTTTCTACTCAGGCAAGCTTGGTCAGCTTGCCCAGCTGAAGTCTCGAGAGCTCAGTCAGTTGCTGCTGCAGATGCAATCCCATTGCTACAATACTTAATCCAATCTGGACCACCTAGATTTCAGGAAAAGGCTGAATTTCTGTTGCAATGCTTACCTGGGACATTGGTGGTGATAATCAAGCGTGGAAACAATATGAAGCAATCGGTAGGGAACCCTAGTGTTTTTTGTAAACTTACACTCGGCAACACTCCACCTCAGCAAACCAAGGTATATCCTTTCTCCATTCTGTTTAGAGAACTGTGATTTGACAAGGGGAATTTGAAATTTTCAGCTATCACCTAATTATTTAGTTCGAACATGATATTCCGGGTATCCTTGTACTCCTACAATTTTTGAGCTGCAGCTCCTTGAGTCCCCATAACTACTTTCCTCAATAGTGACTGGGATATAGTAAGGCAAAGCTCTGTAAACAGCACGCGATATATAGGATACACGATTCTGCTTATGTTTGGTTTGAAATCTTTGAACCAACTCATAAGAGTTCAGAATCAAAACAAAAAAGGGACTTTTTCTAGTTATAACATCTTCAAGCTTTATTGGTTTTGAAGCATATTGATGTGAATCTCTCTTCACCTTCTGTAAATTTATGCCATCGTATCTTATCTGTCCTTTTTAGGTTGTATCAACCGGCTCTAATCCCGAATGGGACGAAAGTTTCGCGTGGACTTTTGAGAGTCCTCCGAAAGGCCAGAAGTTGCATATATCTTGCAAGAATAAGAGCAAAATGGGCAAGGTAAGCATATCATAAAGAGTCATTCTCTTATTTATTTATGTTTTTAAGAGAATTTTCTTCTCATTTTAGTTTCCCTTCAATATTTTTTTCCATTCTTTTTATGTCAACAGAGTTCCTTCGGAAAAGTTACTATCCAAATTGATCGGGTGGTAATGCTCGGAGCCGTTTCAGGTGAGTATACTTTATTGCCAGAAAGTAAAACCGGGCCATCACGGAATTTGGAAATTGAATTCCAGTGGTCGAACAAGTAAAACAATGTCACGATTAATTATTTTTTATGCAAATTGAAAATTTTGAGGGTGAGGGAGATAATTGTAATGAACCTGTAGGGAACACCTTTGCTTTTGTTGCTTTTCCCATATCAGGTTTATTTGTCATTCAGTGTAAATATTCTACTACAGATTTTCGATGTCAGTCTTTAAATAGTCATTCGTGAAATGTATTCTTTTGTAATCTGATTTTCTTATGCTAAGCTGTTTTTTGTGTTCAATTTTGGTGTGCTTGTCACTTTGAAGGAAATTTTAAAAGGAAAAAATAATCTCTGAACGTAAATCGTTTACCTTTTTCTCAGGTTTCTATTAGTGTTTTCGTTTTAAATTAGAGGTTTTAGGGGTAATGTTTTAGGAGTAATGTTTTAGGGTTTAAGGTTAAGAGTTGTAGTTAGGGTTTAAGGAATTAGGGGTAAGATATATTTTTTAGAGCCTAGGGTTTAAAGTTTAAAAAATAAGAGTTTAGAGTTTAAAATTTAATTTTTAAATTTTTTTCAAATAAAAAATAAAAAGATGCATGATAAAAAGGTAGATGATTTTTACTCCTGAGTACCGCTCTTAACACACTTAACGGACGCTATCACCTTATCTAAACATAGGACCGTATGCGCGCAATACCCTTTCATATGTCTTGAGCAATTTGCACATCGAAGAACCTTCGGTATGCCAACACCATATCTATATTTGGCATGAAAAACCGAACCCACAACTGATTTGTCTTGGTTAACATCTGAAACGCTATCTTCATTAGAAACGTCTGGTTCTGTTGTTCGATGTCCCTAAAACCAAGATCCCCACCTCTACAGGCCGTCGGACATCAACCCATTTAATCTTGTGCACACCACCGTTAGCATCCGTAATTTCCCATTACGAATATTCTAATAAGCCTCTCAATTTCCACACAAATACGTCTCGGATCATCGTCGATTGGACTGTGTAGATCGAGATTGTTGCGACGACAGCTTTGGCAAGGGTAACCCGCCCTGTAAAAGATAAAGTTTTGGCTTTGCATCATGACAATCTCTCTTGTATCATAGTGATAAGTATTGATAATTGTTCGAATTTTTAACTATAAATACTAAAATAAAAATAAAATATAATATTATAAATATTTTATAAAAAATAAATAAAATATTAAATATAAAATATTAAAAAGAAAGCAACACGACTAGGGGTGATAACGAGTCGAGTCGAGCCCGAGCCAGGTTAGGCTCGACTCGACTCGGAAACAGATATATCTGGGTTCGTTTGGCTCGAGGCTCGTTGAGTTTGGAATTTTAGGCTCGAGCTCGGTTCGAAAATAATATTACTGAGCTCGGGCTCAAAGCTTGTCAGGCTAGGTTCGGACTCGACTCGGTTTAACTCAAAATAAATAATTTTTATATTATTTTTATTATTTATTTATTTATTTGTAGTTTATTTTTTATTTTTTATTTGTAGTTTTGTAAATTTGTTTTAATTGATAATATTTAATTTATTTTATTTAATTTATTTTTAATGGATTTACTCTTAATTATTTTTTTTGCTAAACAAATTGTTTTTAATATATATAAATATATATATATATATGTTTTTATATAATTATTTTAAACTTGTTCACGAATTTTTTGAATCGAGTTTATCTAAACTCGGTTCGACTCGTTTAAATCTCGAGTTAAACTCGAATTTACTCAAACCAAATTAATCGAGCTTTGACCGAACCAAACCTGAATAACTCGCGCGAACCGGTACAACTCATTATCACGCCTGATCACGACAGTGGGAAGCGTAAAGAAAACAAGGGGAAAAAGTCAGGCAGCTGGAGGTTTAAACCACAGCAAACAGGACAGCACGCCGTCTCCAACCCCCACCGGAACCGACCCCACGTGTCAGACAATGACGTCGTCACCCCAATCAAACCCTTCCTCTGTTTTCTCTCACACGTCAACCCAGTGGACCCCACACTTAATTAATTAATCCTAATCACAATCTTTCCCTTCAAACCAATTACAGTAATTATTTTTAAACATCTACTCCTACTGATATTTATTACTTGGATCCAAAAGTTATCCCAACCAAGAACAACAAAGACAGCAACGCTCTCCACTCTCTCTCTCTCCCCTAAAAAACATTGATTAATCCCTTTGCCATTTCTTGGTGTTTCATTCTACTTACGCATTCCCATTGTCCTTTTTGTTTTCGGAAAAAAAGGTTGGATCTTGATCCATGGAGACGACGCGATCTTTGCTTCTGGTTTTGGTGTCTTTTATGGCGTTTGCCGCCTCAGATGTGACGCCAGATGTTACTTACTCTTCCAGGCTCATTCATAGGTTCTCCAAGGAGGCCAGGCTGCTTAGGGTTCCGAGGAACGACGGCGGAGTTCGGTGGCCTGAGAGGAAGAATTTGGAGTACTATGAGTTACTTGTGAACAGCGATTTCCAGCGGCAGAAGATGAAGCTTGGGAGCAAGTACAATCTCGTTTTCCCTTCCCAAGGGAGTAAAACGACATCGTTCGGAAATGACTTCGGATGGTACTAGAAACAAAGTTTAAAGCATCTTATTTGAACTATGTTGTTGACACTATTTAACCGATAGTTTAGCTTGAATTTGCTTATGTTTCCTTTTTTTTTTCAAAAAAAAACTTCTCTTTAATTGTTCCAATGATTTGACTTTCTTTGAAGAAAAGTCTTCCACTTTTTGTGGTCTGCTTTTCCTTTCTTTTTAATGGAAAATGATTGCTTTCGTACAATGCAAGTTGATGGGGTTCAAAATATTGCAATTTGTATGTGCAAATGCTTATGTTTCATTTTGTAAATGGATTTCTGGGTTCATGGAAATTACTGCAATTAGTGTGAAATATACTTATAAAATGCTCTTTAGGTTACATGCTATAGCCTGATCCAGTACCAATAGAGATATATGATAGAATTCGAATAAGTTAGGCTGTTTTTCTAAATACAATAATTGAAAGATGGAAATTAGTAACCATTAGAAAATGGAGAGCTTTGAACTTTAAAAACCTCATCCATAATAAAAACAAGTGGAGAATTTGACTTATCATTGTGTGTGATTTTAATCAGTATATCTTTATAATCCATAAATAAAATCTTTGTAAAATATCGAGTGTTTATTCTTTGCAGTTTATTTGATTATTTAATGTATTCAGTTTTGAAAAATTAGGTTACACTACACCTGGATCGATATAGGGACACCGAATGTTTCATTTCTTGTTGCATTGGACGGGGGAAGCGATCTGCTTTGGGTTCCATGTGACTGTGTTCAATGTGCTCCACTGTCTGCCAGTTACTATAGTAGTCTGGTAGGCCAGCTTTCTATGATTTTGTTGTTAAAACACCCTGGGTGCATTATTTGCTTTAATGACCGTTTTACTTTTTAAAAATTGTCCTTTTTCTGGCATATTTTTACTGTTAATCATGATTCTTGTTTGGTAACTGTGTAGCATGAATTCTTGTAGGCTACTCTTTAGTGTCAATAATGGAGCGAACTTATTCATTGCTTTGGGGGGATCAGATGATTACATATGGAATAAACAGTGATAAAAGTTTTACCTTGTTAGAAACTCTATTCCTTACATCAAATGGAGTTCATTACATAAAATATGTATAAAATCCATATAATTATGAACTTTTACTATTCAACAATATCATAAAAAGTGTACATTTCTGATTTTATTTCTTTGGTGGTGTGAGTAATCTCTTAACAGCTTGTGCCTTATTACATTTATAATCATTCAAGTCTCTCATTGGTAATTCTGCCTGCAGATATTCATTTATTAGGTTCATCGTTATTTAAATTTATCATTGAAGGTAATGCATCTCCACATAAGTCACATGGAAAAAGTGTAGGGGTTGATTAGCTAGAGTCGGGACTAAATATTGTTGTTCTTATTTTAATGGCATGTGAAATGTATGGTAAGGTCAGATAGCATGTTTAGCACTTATTTCCAATGATTGATTGGCAGGTGCTCCGTCATATATGGGGCATTTATTATGCAGGATAGAGATCTGAGTGAGTATAGGCCATCTGGTTCAAGCTCTAGCAGGCACATACCGTGCAGCCATCAGTTATGTGATCCAAGTCCAAACTGCAAAAGTTCTAAGCAGCAATGCCCTTACACTATTGACTACTACACTGAAAATACTTCAAGTTCTGGATTGCTTGTTGAGGATATATTACATCTTGCATCTGTTGGTGATCATACTTTGAACACTTCAGTGCAGGCCTCTGTCATTATAGGGTGATTTACTGATGATTACTGGCTACAATAGTTTCTCTTATTTGATTCATTTACTGATTTCTCTAGCATTGTCAAGGAATGGATGTATATCTAACTAGGAATTATTTGTACTATCTTTTCTTGAATGCAGATGTGGTATGAAGCAGAGTGGTGGTTATTTGGATGGGGTTGCTCCTGATGGCTTGATGGGTTTAGGGCCTGGAGAAATATCTGTTCCAAGTGTCCTTGCAAAAGCTGGGTTGATCCGCAACTCTTTCTCAATGTGTTTTGATGATGAGGATTCTGGTAGAATTTATTTTGGGGACAAGGGGCCCACCACTCAACAATCTACTCATTTCTTCACTTCTGATGGAATATAGTATGGACTATTACAAGCTTTTATGTAGTTTTCTTTTCTAACTTAATTGTAACTCTTTTCTTGTTTCTCAAAGATTTTAAGCCCTCCTCCTCTGTATTTTGATTTAACTCATGCTTTTATTCAGTGAGACCTACATTGTTGGGGTGGATTCTTGTTGTATCGGTAATTCTTGTCTCAAACAAACAAGCTTTAGTGCAGTGGTTGATAGTGGAACATCGTTTACATTTCTTCCAAATTCTGTGTATGAGAGAATAGCTATGGAGGTACCATCTTTGTCTTTTAAACTCCTTTGAATAAATCTGTTATCAGTTTTTTCTTTCTGATATCCGCCATTTCTTATAGTTTGACAGGCGAATCAATGCTACAATCACAAGTTATCCAGGTTATCCGTGGAAATATTGCTACAAGTCCAGGTAATCTCACTAAAGAGATTCATCAGACATGTCCTGATTGGTATGTGGTCCCTATAGTGTGTTGTGCTATGTGCATTAATTTGTTTGTTATTTTGTGAAACAGTTCAGAGGAACTGCCCAAGGTTCCTCACTTAAAGCTCATGTTCCCTTTCAACAATAGCTTTGTGGTCCTTAATCCTGTTTTTGTGGTCTATGGTATCCAGGTGCTTATTCTCTTTGCCACATGGAAAATTATGGGTTTTCTTTTACAAAGTTTTTCCTTTAGACCGGTAATCTCGATCATGAATTAGAATCACAAACAAGAATACAATATTCTGATAAATATTGAAAGCAAAATTTTGACTATTTCTTGCATCAACTTCCCTTCTCTGAATTTGGATAATTCTTATCAAAAATCAAAATAGTCGGAAGACATAGCCAAGCTTACTATTGAACATCAGTTGCTGTTAGAGCAAAATGGAATTTTTGTTGTTCGACTATTTCCATAGACATGTCGCAGATCAATGCAGTGCAAATACCCTATGCTGTTATGATGGTCTTTATTTAGTTTACATAACGAACATAACTAACTCACGCTGCCTAAGTGAGCCAATGATTAACTGTTCATCTTTCAGCTACAGTTTTTGTTGGATGGAAATTCCCTCTCCCTTTGATTTCAATGTAACCATCCTATAACTGGTTAAAAAGGAAAGTCTAGTTATAGATTGACAATTATGTACTACATATTAAGAAATATTAGCCATCACTAACAAATTTAAGAGCATATTCAATTATGCCATATTGTGCTTTTCTTTTTGGCTATTTATATGGTGTGTAGTTCAGATATGAAATCAGCTAATAGATTGGTGAAAGTTGTCTGATTCAGATGAATACTTAACTTGCTGATCCATGTGCAGGGAGTCTCTGGATTCTGTTTAGCGATACAGCCAATGGAGGGGGATGTTGGGACAATTGGACGTATGTTACTATGTTTCCTTAATGTTTATCTTAACTTGCAGATGTTCATGCATTTTTCCTTATTTACTATTTCTCTTAAAGAAAAATGTATTTCTGCAGAGAATTTCATGACCGGATACCGGATGGTGTTTGACAGGGAAAAGATGAAGTTAGGTTGGTCATCCTCAAATTGTAAGTTCTTTAGCCTTTGTTTATCCTTTGATGCTCCATCAATCAAGGGACTAAATCAATCCATGCGAACTTGTACCAATAACTCACTTGTTTCTATATTCTTTATGAAAATGTTAAGGTTTCATTGCATTGGTTCTGAAATCTCAAACTTCATATTCAGGTCAAGACATAGCCGATGGGAAAAGGATGTCTCTTTCTCCAAGCGGCACACCAGTGAATCCACTTCCTGCCAATGAGCAGCAGAGCACCCGTGGTGGACGAGCAGTTGCTCCTGCCGTGGCAGGTAGGGCTCCTCCCTCCAAACCTTCTGCAGCTACCCAAACCCGACCACAACAATTTATTTATCTACTATTGCTGCTGCTACTGGTTCTTTTACATGTCATTTCATCTTTCCCCATAGATACCGGTACCATCACCCATGGTTGATCCACGTTCTCACGCTTAGCTATATATGTATGTATATCCATCTTTTTTTTTTTCTTTCTATTTTCCCCAATATATATAATCTTCTGTATAATGTCTGAATATTCTGAGCAGTGGGTTCAGTGTGGTGGTCTGATGCCATCAATTTTTTCCCCTGTGATGGCCATTGGATGGAACAGATGGGAATGTAGTCGTAATGTCATATGTGCATTATATTTGGTTTCTAATTAGAAAATTTTAGCTTAATCTTAAAGTAATCCTTATAATAAAGATTCGAGGAAGAAGAAATTAAATTAAACTCTCTCCATCTCTTTATTTTGCTGGAGATGAGAATTGTTATGTGCATCAACTTTTTTTTCCTCTTTATTTTGAAGGATAAAAGACTTGTTACACGTGCATGGTTAGCTTTGGCTTTGCATGTGGATGCCCTTTCCTCTAGCTTTCTTATGTACTATTAAGATATAAAAAACTGGTTCGACTCAAGAAAAACATGTTGGAGTTAGAATTTGATTTAACTCGAGAAAGGAATAACTTAAAAACAATTTATAATTGTTTATTATTATTCCAACTTGAGTTGGATATGATATTATGCAGGGACGGAGCACATTAGGTATGGGAGGGGCTCTTGTCCCTCCTAATTTTTTAGTTATAATTACATTTAAGGTTCTTTTTAGTTTAAATTGTAGTAAAATAAGGTTTTTTATCTCTCTCAAAAATTAAATTTAAAGACTTAATAGACTTTTGTCTCTCCTGGTATTTAATCTTAGCTTTATCCCTGATATTATAGTAACTGAATTTGATCTATATTCGGTCAAAAATGATAGTCAGAATTGAATTTGTTATTGTGATAATCAAACTCGACCTACATAGATTAAAAAGAACAACTTGAGACTAATTTAACAAAACTTGATTTGTTAATTACTAGATTTATTTAAAAATTTTAACATATTAACCCGAATTAATATTAATTTGATTTATATTTATTTGACTTGTAATTGAAAGTATGATTTGATGATTTATTTTATGTATAACATGCGAGGATGAAATGCATACATTACATGAAAAGTAGCCGAGATTCAATATGATTGCATATTTATTTAAAAGGTATAAACCCACATAATTTCAAATTCACTATATTTATTAATTCCAGAAATAATCATAAAATGTTCAGTTGATTCGTGCTGTGGAAATAATATGCAATAATTGAAACGAAACATGTCGTTGACAATTTGAGTAGCTCCACAAGGTTGGAAGCTGGAAACCCGGTGGAAAGCATGGATTTGAGATTCGGGTTAGGGTAACTAAAATTAACTTTTATTATTTTATATTTTATAATTTAATTAATATTTTTGTTCATTTTAATCTTTAATCTTTTATTTTTAGTCAAAATTGTTTTTTATTTATTTTAATTTAGTTTAATATTCTAAATATGATAATACATTTTTCATTTTAGTATTTAATATTATTTTTAATATGATTCGTGTTCGTGAAAGACGTTAAATAATTTACTTGAAATGACTCAATTCAAAATTTATAGACTATTTGTACCAAACTCAAATTTAATATAAATTCAAAACACGAATTAACTTATCCAAAACGAACTTAACCTAAAATAAAACCGATTTGAAATAAACTTTACTTAAAATCTACCCAAACTCGAATTAACTCGACAATTTATTTATATGAACTTGAAATAAGTCCGATCTAAAACAAACATAAACTTAAAATTACTTACACCCAACTTAAATTGAATTAAAATATCAAACTAACATAAAATAATAAATATCTAATTCGATTCAACCGACATAAAATTTATCCAATTATTTACTTTTTCGTTCCTATGTACTATAATATTTGTCAAAGAGGTTAGTTAGGAAACAAAACAAGACAACATGGCAGCAGCAAATAAATACTTTTGTTTATAATGATTAATGATTAAGTGTACTGTTTTTTAATAAATCAACTACAGGAATGTTCTGTAGCTTGTACGCTAATTGAAACCGAGGGTGTAAATTAATTATTTGTAACTAAAATTGGAAGCTTGAAACTTGAAAGCCGAAGGAAAGTATGGATTTGAGATTCGTGTTAGTAATTAAAATTTTATTTTTTAATTTAATTCAAATATTTTAAATACGATGATATTTTTATATTTTTAGTCTCTAGTATTTATTTTTAATCTGATTATTTTTGTTAAAGATACTAAATAATTTACAAAAATGATCCAACCTAAAGTTATAAATGATTTGAAACTTAAATTAACTTGACTTGAATGGATTTGTGACCTAAATTTTACTCGAATCCGAATTAACCCGCTAATTAACTATTTGACCCTAAAATGAACACAATCTAAAATGAATTTATGAACAAAAATCTTCTGCCTCTTTTATGTGCCTCCTTTGAAAATTTATTAAAAAAATGAATTTTAAACCCTAACCTTTATTTTTTATATCTTAAACTCTAAACCCTATACAAAAAAAATACACCCTACACCTAATTTCCTAAACCTAACCAAAACCCCTAAACTAAAACCTTAAACCCTAAACCCTAAACCTTAAACCTCTAATTTAAAGTGGAAGCATGAGAAAGGGGTAGACGATTTACACCTTGAATTTATATCCCATTCGAATCAAATCAAAATATCAAATTAACCTAAAATTTATCCAATTATCTATTTTTATATCCTATGTACTATAATATTTGTGAAAGAGGTTAGTAGGGAAACAGAAGAAGACAGCATGGCAGCATCAACATAAATACTTTTGTTTGTAATGATCAATGATTAAATGTACTGTTATTTTAAATAAATAAACTACATGCATGTTTTGTAGGTTGTACACTAATGGAAACCTATGTTCTTCAGTAATGGTAGAGTTGGAGGAAGGTACCTTCTGTTCTGCTGCGTTTTAAATAATTGAATCCATCCATTCCCATAATCGAAGTGTTCTAGTATTGCTTCTCAAGAAAGAAGGGGAACCATGTCTTGACATGCTACCAGTATGAAAACATTCAATTCGAATATTAGTATATTGAAAAGTATAAATGAATTGAAAAGCGCCTTTGTATATTAATTTGAAGAATATAATAAATTATAGATAATTTAAATATTATAATTTATATTTTTAAATAATTTTAAACTAATTATAACATAATATATGTTTATATTTTTATTAATTCTTTTGATAATACATATACAATTTATAAATAAATATCATTTTTTCATAAAAAAAAACATTCGTTATGTTCCGTTTATATATATATATAAAGAAAATAATAGTTACTAGTAAGTTTTATTATAATAAACTATTAGAATAGATGCAGTGTACAAGGAAAAGTAAATCTATACAAGCTATACTGATCCGTTTAGATAATTAAAATTTAAATTTAATTTATCAAAAATATATATATATAATGCGATAAGCACGTATTTTTGTCATTCATGCACTCAATAATTGCCGTTCGGGCTATTTGTGTAGGCATGGACCACTTAGGCCTTTTTTTAATTGTTCGTTAATTTAAAAATTAAAATAAAGTAAATATATTTAGTTAGATTTATTAAATTATTTATATTTTTTTAGATTATAAATTTTAAATTTGTGAAAAATATTTTAGAGTCTTATTTTACTCCTTTTTAAGTAGTATTATAATTAGAATGAATATTTTTAAAACTTAAAACAACTTTATTATTTTTAGTAAATCTTATTATTATTTAATCAATTTTATTATTTTATCATTAATATAAATTCATTAAATAAACAGATAAGAAAAAAAGTAGTAAATAAAATAAGGAGAAACTTTTATTTTTATCAGTTTCTATTTATTTGTAGAGTTAATATTCAACATAAAATCATCTAATAATTTTCAGATTTTTAATTAAACTTCATAATTGTCAATTAGCGCGTGGCTATCAGCAGCTCAAATATCGCCCGTTCCTCTGTCGACGCGCCCGCTGATCTCACCAAACGAGACATCAAATCAAACCACCCAATTTAGAAGATGGCCCCCATATCATCGGGGAACCAGCTGTCCTTTTACCGTTTCCACCCTTCGATTCATTCCACGTGTCCTTAGGTTACGACAATGATCTTTCATCACAACCGTCTGATGCTCCCCCGTCTCACCTTCAAACCAGCCAACTACAGCTACAGTCAAGTTTTTTTTTTTTAATCTCATAAGCTACCCCATCATGCAACGGAAAGGAACCCATATTTCACAGTATTTTTGCTTTAAGATCCTTGTATATTGCTGATTTAGCCAAATTGTACCTTATAGTTTTCATTTTTCGAATTTGGACCGTCAGTTCCCTAAAATCTTATTTTCTGATAAAATAATTTTTTATTGATTGTGATCTTAGATTAGATGAAGGGTCTAATTGGAGTAATAATGAGTTTGAAAAAAAATATTAGAGTAATAATTTTTAATGAAATAATTTAAGAGAATAAATAAACAAGAATTATATGTGTTGGGCATCGTCACCTATAAATAACAAAATACGTGATAAATCGTCGAAATAATAAAAAATTATTACGTTTTCAATTTAATCCAACTATTATTACACAAAAAATAATAAAATCAAAAAAAATATTTTTTTTCTTTTAACCTATTTCTTGAATATATTTTTCAAAAACTCGTTACCTTAATATTTTATTTTTAATAAGTAAAATATCTGATCTCTCATGTGAAGTAAAGAAGTTTCAAGTTAGCCTTTAAAGCCACTGCCTTTGTTTGCGGCAAGGAAGGAATAAAAACCGCATACTAATATTAATTTCTATGCTGTTTTCCATGGAAGTTCCCTTGCACCTTCTCTGTTAGCTGAGCTCAACCTCACTTCAATTATATATAAACCCTTTCTCTTCCCCATACTTCCAGAAACCCCATCTTCAACAAAAACCCTCCATTCAAACCTTTGTTCAAACGAAAGAAACGATGGGAGTTTCGGGCACGTTGGAGTACTTGTCTGATTTAATGAGCAGCAGTGGCCATAAACACAAGAAGAGAAAACAGTTGCAGACGGTGGAGTTGAAGGTCAGGATGGATTGTGATGGCTGTGAGCTCAAAGTCAAGAAAACTCTGTCTTCAATGAGTGGTATGTAATAATATACATGGTCTTCTTTCTTCATCATCTTTTTGTTTTTTCTGTTGTTTTTAATGGAGGAAAATGTGTGATTACTGCAGGGGTGAAATCCGTGAACATAAACAGGAAACAACAGAAGGTGACTGTGACTGGATACGTGGAAGCCAACAAGGTGTTGAAGAAGGCGAAATCGACGGGGAAAAAGGCTGAGATTTGGCCTTATGTGCCTTACAACCTGGTGTCCCAGCCGTATGCGGCGGCTTCTTATGACAAGAAAGCACCGCCTGGTTATGTGAGGAAGGTGGAAAACAGTGTAAGCACGGCGTCTGCCACCAGATATGAAGATCCTTACATCTCTCTGTTCAGTGATGAAAACCCGAATGCATGTTCTGTCATGTAGGCTCTGTTTTTTGTTCTATGTGGGTAATTTATGTCCTTATGATGATATTATATTTATGAGACATAATTATAGGATTTTGTGGTAGATGAAATATTATTTTTAAAGTTGGATTATTATGATGGATATATAAAATGAATAATTAACTTATATAAATATTAAATATAAATTTAAAATACTCTAAAGACAATAATATAAATATAATATGAAATATTGCTAAAAAATATAACTTAAAATACAATATAAATACATAGATCTATTATATTGTTTTTCTTACTAAAATTATAAGAATTTCGATATAATACATAGATATATTATACTCGAATGAAAGATAAACCGTTGATTGTTGATTGTTTTTACTCTTAAAAATGCTTGGAATTTATACGTTTACCATATATGATAAGAACGAAATAATAAACCCTTTCAAGGTAATCATAAGGAGCATAGGATTTAATTGATTGTATTAAAAAATAATGTGTATAAAGATTCGAAACAAATGTATATACTTGATCTAGTATATATAATTTAAAATTATAAGTTATTTAAATCGAATTATATACTAAAACTGAAGATTAATTCTTTATTTAAAAGTAATAGACATATGATATATCGAGAATGATACGCATAAATAATGATATATTTAAAAGTAAATCGAACAAATATGATATATCGAGAATTATACGCATAAATAATCAATCTGAATGGGTCCATTAACCATATCGATGCTTCTTCCTGCATGAGCTCACATCATGTGCACTATGTCATGGTATTTACCTAACATGTTCCCTATAGATGGTGACTTGAGTTTGCCTCCCTTTATTATTTACTTTTTTAAAACAAAAATCAACCGGTCATCTGTATATACAATTTAATGTCTTTAATAATTGGTTTTTTCATGCACTTTTTTTATTATATTATATCAATCATGATTTTAATTTTAAAAAAATATTTATTTTATTATTTTTTCATGCTATCAAGTCATTCATATGCTACCTTTCAAATATATTTTTAGAAACTGATGTGAGAAAATATAAATAAAAATTTATTGATTAAGAAATTGAATGAAAAAAATAAAAAAAATTTATAACTTAAAATTAGAGATTTTTTTAAAATAACTTTTCGAAGGTTTGACAACATTAAAAAAAAATAAAATGATAGATTCAAAAACAAAATTAAAGGATTATTTAATTAAATTAGATACTTCTTCTTTGTACCATAACAACTCTCTGATATTTATTATAGGAAGAATCTTTAAAAAGTCGTTGAAATATAAAATAGATGAAATCTATGCTAAAAAATTATAAATATCTTTTACGTGGTTTCAAAGGTGTTGATACGCTCCACTTTTAATTACATCATCAAACAAACAACCGTAAAAGGGGTGAGATTATCCTAACCACCCTAAACACAAATCAGTAACAAATATTCCGATAAACACTACACGAGTTTCAAGTGGTTGCAAATGTATTCCCCCCCCCCCAAAAAAAAAATGAGATACATCATAAGACAAAGACGTGTCATACAAAAAAGTTATACGTAAAGACAAACACACACAACAAAATATAATAAAAGAAAATCGAATTATACAAAATTTTATTTAAAAAATAAAAATCAGAACAAAAATAAATCAAGGGAATATAAAAACCAACGATCATGATCAATACTAAATCGGTGTCACCATTGACGGCAAAAAAATAAAAAAAGAAAATCCGGGATTAATTGAGAGAAAACCTAATGGTAGGATTTTTGTGTTTATTATTTAACCGAAAATGACATAAATGATATGATAAGGAAGATACATTATATATAAGGGTGTAAATGAATCAAGTTTGAACGAATAAAACTTTGTTAATGTTTGTTTAAATTTTGAATATCGTGTTTGTTTGTTTATTTATTTATTTATTTTTGAAAGTTTTCGTGTTCGTTTATTTTTATGAACATATTAGTTTAACTGTTTGCAAACATGTTTATTTTATTATTCTCGAACATATTTATTTATTCTTTCACAAACATATTCATTTACATATTAAAAAAATGTTAATTAAAATAATAATAAATAAATAAGATAAAATAAAACTTACATTTCAACATAATTTTATATAACATTCTTAACAACAACAAAAAGTAACACTTAAATACATACACAAGCATTTCACTCTATAAAAGAGCTTATAAGCGAGTCTATAAACGAACTTATAAACGAGATTTTTTGTGAACATAAATAAACCAAACACACTTATGTTCGTGTCCATTCGTTTATCAAAAAATATATAAAATTTATTCATATTTATTTAATTAATTTAATAAATGAACATAAATAAGCGTTATACGAATAATTTATCGAGTGTTATGTTTATTTACCCTTTTAGTTACATGATTTTCTCTCCACTAAATAAACTGAGTTAGGTCGAGAACAATTAGGGGGAAATGGGCTTTCAATGTTGCTATAGAATTGCATACGGGCCGGCTAATAGGATAATGACAGCTTTGTTTCAACAAATCTATATCGTCATCAAAAAATAATAAACCGTAATTCTCCCAAACCGTTTCTCTCGTTCCCGCCAAAGAATAACTGAAATCAAAGCTTCAAGAACACTCCTAACAACCCCCTCAGCCTCTTCATTCTCTCGCCTACACGCGCCTCACTTATATCCACTCTCTTTCCCCGTTTCTCATTCCCCTTGCTTTTAAAGAATACAACCAAACAACTCCCTCAGTTGCTTCCTTCCCCTGAAATGGCGATTATTTCTCTGAATATCATCGTCCTCGTCCTCTATTTTCTATCTGTCACTCGCTCCACCTTCCTCCCAACTCTTAGCTCCACAATTACCAACGACGCCACTATTCCACCACCACCGCCATCACTCTTCACGACCTCACCATCGACGCATTCATCTCAACAAGATTTCGAAGGCCAAGGGATCTTCTCTCATACTTCCGCCCTAGATCCAATCCTCTCCCACCTCGGCTTCAACGAACTAGCCTCTGCTGCTTCTTCACTCTTCGGTGACTCCGCCACCGCAGCCACTTGGACAGGTCCTTACACTATCTTTGCTCCGTCTGATTCCTCCATCCTTACATGCATTTCTTGCTCCATCCCTTCCATCCTCCGTGAACACATGGTTCCCGGACTTTTCACTAGTGATTACCTACGGAAACTCTCTTTTGGTTCCAAATTCGAAACTCTCAGTCCTGGCCGTTGTATAACCGTAACCTCCGCCTCCAGCGTAAAAAATGATCTCACAGTGTATAAAATCTTCATCGGTGGAGTTGAAATCACTCATCCAGATCTCTTCAACAATGGACTAATCGTAGTCCATGGCCTCCAAGGCTACATCTCACATCTCTCGCCTTTCTCTTGTGACGTTGCACGGGTGACCTCATCACTAGCTTTACAGTTCCACTACGATCATAGCCACAATAACCAACTTTCTCCACAGCAACATGTCGCTCTGATGCGATTCATGCTTCGGGACGTTATCCTTCGGCTGAGAAACAGTGGCTTCTCCGTTCTGTCACTCGCTCTGAAACTCAAATACGCCGAACTCGTTTCTCTCAGAAATGTCACAATCTTCGCTCTTGATGACGTGTCAATCTTCTCCGGTTCGTACTCTTACATCAATAGTGTAAGGTTACATATCCTGCCGAACCGGATTTTGACTGTTGCTGATCTGGAGAGACTTCCGGTGGGAACCACGTTGACAACGATGGATAGAGATCAGAGTTTGGTGGTGACGACGGAAGGAGGGGTTATGCGGAAGCAAATGAGGATCAACTATGTGAGCATCAAGGTTGCTGATATGATAAGGAATTTGAACGTTATAGTGCATAGCCTTTACTTGCCCTTTCCTCATGTTTATCCGATGGTGGCAACGACTGATTCGTCCTTAGGTGGTGAAGATCAGAGCCATCAGACTCCGACGGTGCCGGGAGCGGTGAGTAATTCGACGTTAGGTGGTGAAGATCAGAGCCATCCGACGCAGATGGTACCGGGATCTACGAGTGATTCATTGTTAGGCGGTGAAGATCAGAGTCATCAGCCACCGACGGTTCCAGGAGCGACGATTGATTCGACATTAGGTGGTGAAGATCAGAGTCATCAGACGCCGACGGTGCCGGAAATAGCCGATGCTTGTGTATCTTTGGACGAACAAGGCAAATGTGGACTGAGCCAGCTGAATCATGTCGAGACTCGGGTCAGGCCGCCGCATTATATACCGGAGATTGAAGATCACCATGGTCTTTGAAAGGTCGATCTGATGTCTGAAAAGAGCAGGTTTGCGTTCTTCTTCATGTTGTTAATCTGTGATTCGTCAAATGAGTCAAAGTTTGTTAAGTCCGTTTTTTGATTAAAAAATTCGTTAAAAAGTTTGTTTGGATGTCACTCAGCTGTGATCAACTGTTGCATTTCATTCTCCTAGAGACTAATGAGAAGATTTCGTACTTAAAGGGATCGTATTGTTTTTTTATTTTCTCTTTTTAAGATCAAATTATTTTAACTTATCATTTATAAAATAAATTATGATATTTTTAATTTTACTAACAAAACAAATTAAAAATCATTACTTAAAGATAAAATATTATACTAATAAATTTGAATACACATCATTTACTGATAAAATAATTATATTAATAAATTCGTATATACACAGGTTAATTTTTATATATATTATTAAAAAAATAAAAATATCAAAAATATTTATTTTTAATAATTACTGTTAAATTATTTAGAAAATATATATCGAACAAATTTGTTAATGAAAATTAGGCTTAATTTAGAAATAAGTGCCTAAACTATACACTTTTTTTGCAATAGGTGTCTAATATTTTTTTGATTGAAATAAGTGTTTAAACTATATATTTTTTCTGAAATAAGTGCCTAATATTTTTTTTTGCTGAAATATGTGTCTAAAGTTTCATTCCGTTGGTATTTTAAAGTAACACCGTTAAAAAATTATTTAAATTTATAAATAGATACCCAAACTATAATTTTTTTTTAAATACATACCTAATGTTTTATCTTATGTCTTTCTTAGATTATCGGAATGATTCTTCCCTTTTAAATCTCGTTAAAATATTTTGGTCCTTGTATTAGCCAATATAATACCATCCTCAAATTATGCTTCGCTAGAAGCTTATAGAGATCGGTTTCTTCTTCTGCATTAGGAAAACAAAGTTAATCACTTTTAATCATTTAATTCAAATACACAATTAAGACAATTCGAACCAAAATCATAAAATTCACACACACAAATAAAAAAACTTGAACTAAAATTATAAAATAAATACAGTGTCCAGAAAAAAAAAAAGATTCCCTGAGGTAATTATCACCTTTATGATCAAAATTCGATCTTTAAAACCTAGAATTTACTGCTCAATCAAATATTGTTCAAGATAATTGATTTCAAATCAAGCAAAAGATACAAAATTTAATCATAAAAAGAACAAAGGAAAAAAGGGAAAGATTACCTGTAAGCATGAGAATGAAATCTTCTAAAAACTTAAACTTGTTAACGAGAAGGTAACGCATGCACTTGGCATTGTTAATACAACCCTTGAGCTCGTGCCTCGAGTATTTATACGATATCTCATAGATCACAGCTCTTTTTCGGGCATGGGCGTGGGAGGCGCGTGGTTATAGAGGGAAGGAAGAGAAGAGGATGACGGAGGAGGTGCATGGGCGGAAGGAGTAGGCTGCTGTGAGGGAGGAGGGGGGAATTTAGGAGTTGAATGGAAAAAATCATTCTAATAATTCGAGAAAGACACAAGATAAAACATTAGGTATGTAACACCCCAAAAATCGTGTTTGTAGATTAAATCGAATCATGTGTATTTGGATTGAAAATAAAGGATCAAATTGAATTAAATAGTAAAAAGGATGGTTGCATGACAAATGCCTAAATTCCATAAACTACCCTTAAAAATAAAATATGTTTAGGCAAGTCATTAAGGGTAATATAGGTATTTCGCACCTATTATCCATTAAATAAAAAGAATCTAATTTTGCCTCCTTCTCCCCTATTTGCACGGCAACAAAAGAAAGAATAGAGAGAGGAAATTTTTAGAGAAGCCTTGGAAGATGGAGTCTAAAGCTTTGCATGAGATTGATTTTGGACTAGAAAATCAAATCTAAGGGCCTAGGTAAGCTTTCTTCTCCATGACTTAAGCTTTGAAAGTTTGAATCCTTGAACTTTAGAAAGCTACCATGGTACTATTATGATAAATTAGGTTAGTAGAAAGCCAAATTTTGAGTTAGTGATTATTGAGTTTTAGTTAGTGAAACATGAACAATAAATTAAAAAGCTTGAAAATTTGGGTATTTATAAATATGCTAGTTATGATGTTTGATTTGGTTAGATGATTAAATTGAGGATTTGTTGATGTTAATCTTGTGTTTGGAATGCTGTAAACCATGAGTTTAAGATGAGTTATGAACTAAGGTCATAAAAAGAAAAACTAGTCAAGTGGCCTAGAAAATGCTATTCTAAGTAGCCAACTTTGAGAATTTTCTTAAGTCGGGATTTAAGGAATTTAGAGCTAAAATTTTAGACTATGATACTCATGTATACCTAGTTTAAGTGAAAATTTACGGAACCTAAATCCGAGTCCGGTAGAGGAAGATATAAGCTGTTCCGTAGGGCTACCAGAGCAGTCCCGGGAAATCCGACCAGATCTGTTTCGAATGAAATCTGGAACTGATCGATTAGGAATTAAAATGTAAGGTTAATTGTACCTTATAGAGGATTCTTCTAGCTTTCCAACAAGGTAAAATGGACTAAAATCGGACATCGGAGCTAGGAGATACGATCGTTTCGCTAAAGGGTAGCAAAACTGTTCGTAAGAGATACGATCGTTTCGCTAAAGGGTAGCAAAACTGTTCGTAAAGAACAAATGTACATGTTTGCATTTGTTAGGCTTAAGAATATTTGAAATGGACAATTGAAAATGTATTGATACATAGCTATTGTATGTGAATTGTTAGATAACCCGAGAGAAGAAATTAACGAAGATCAAGAATATTTGAAATGTACACGTTCGTTTACGCTTATTGGAATGTAAAAATCTTAGTCTGAATACTAGATTAGCTTGTAAATAGAGTTTAAGTTAAATATCATTTGTATAGGGATCTTGTACATGAAGTTTATATTAGGTTATTGGGTGACTAAAAATTTATTTATAAAAAAAATAAAATAATTATACTAATAAATTTATATATACATGGGTTAACTTTATACATATATATTATTAAAATATTTATAAATATCTATTGTTTTATAATCACCCTAAAATTATTTAAAAAATATTTATCAAATAAATTTGGATAAATGTAATAAATCTTATTTTTATTGAACCCTAGTCATTCCCACATTAGGGCCTGTAAAAACCTCGAGTTTGACCACAACCCATAATAGAAGACGGTAACTTCCCCACCTTCTCAATCCCTTCTGCAAATACCACACCCATTCCCATTAAAAAATGGGAGTCTATATGGCAATGGAACGCCCACGCTCCCGGATTGTCTGCCCTAAACCTCAAAGCAGTCCATCCATAAGGATGTAAGGGCACCGTGTTCTTCATTATCGGATTCACCAGATTGTACTTCCCGGGATCATTGAACTTATCGAACTTCCCTTCCCCGTACCCTAAAACCCAGAAATCATGCCCATGGAGATGCCATGGATGCGTCTCGCTGTTGTTCGGATTCATGGTGTTGGCATTCTGAAGTATAACATCAACAGTCGTGTTGAAATCCAGCCTGTAAATCCCATTGCTCGAGGTTGCATTCGTATTCGGTTGCACGATGCGTATATCATAGTTCACGTCATCGTATCCATTAGGTGGTGGGTTCTGATCGAAAGCATCGGTGAGATTTTCCTTGAGTGCAATCAAGTAAGGTGTTTTGGGATGTGTGAAGGAAACATTGTTGACCGACCACCGTCTTCTTCCGTCAATCTCGTTTTGTGTGTTGAGAAAAACTATGACCCTGTCGGAGATCGGCGGAGGGGTGATGATATAGCCTTCTCGAGCTTTAATGGCCTGACTCTGCTCTATCCGAGGGAGGGTGTTGTTCCAGACAGGGCCTGCCGGCGGGATTGTCGGAGGAGATCTCTTTAGATGATTTGGATCGTATACGAAAACGCCTAGACCCGGAGGAGTATTGGGTGCCTGCCGACTTACAATGTTTGAGGTAATCCAATAATTTCTGGTGGGATCCTGATCGGCTGTTACCAGAACCGAGTATGTTTCCCCTGAGTATATGAACAAGTTCTGTACAACAAATGGCTCAACGAAATGCCCATCGGCTTCAACTACTGTCAAATTATGGCCCTGAATATGAAATAATTTGCAGAACAGTTCAAATTTGAAGCAATTTATAACCTTGTTACAGAAAAAAGGCAACAGATTTGATTTAAATACCTCAATTTGGAAGCTGAGAGCTGACAAAGAAGTCATACTGGAGATTCTCAGTCGATATGCTTTTCCAGGTACTGCTATCAACCTAAAAGGTGAACAGTCTGAATACGAGGCGTTGCAAAGGCCAGGGTTTGAACTTGGAACAGGTAAACTAGAACAGTTGAACCTTCCTCTCCCATGGATCAAAAGTGACTGAAATTTCAATATCATGTAAACAATCATTCCAAGATGCTTGTAAAAACAAAGGGTTGAATGAATTTCTTTGTGGTATTCACCTGAGGTTCTCCGATCCATCGGAAAGGAATCGAAGTCAAGCCGACAGCATGATCAGTAATGGTGTCATGGTACCAGTCATTGAGGATGATGTTCCTATCATAATCGTATGTAAAAGGTTCGGATTCTCCGTCAGGAAGTCCCACAATGATTGATCCATATAACCCACCTTCCTTTTGCATCCCATAATGTGCATGATACAAGTATGTTCCAGGCTTCATTGAAAAAATACAGAAAACTCGAACGTCACTGCATAATTCTATACGAAAAAAACACGATCGAGCTTTTCGAATCTTTGAAACTTACTCTGTCGACGACAAACTGATATGTGAAAGTGGTTCCCGGCAAGACTGGACACTGAGTTACCCTGTCAGTCCCATCAAACCATGGTGTTCCAATCTGTCGAATACCATGCCAGTGAATAGCAAGATTCTCTGTAAACAAATTGTTTGTGACTTCAACAATGATGGTGTCATGTTGCTGAGCCCTGATGGTGGGACCTGGAGTTTGACCATTGATGGTTAGAACCAGTTTCCTAAAGCAATCAGGGGACTTGTATTTGGTCTTCACATCCCATTTATACCGACGAATTCTAGCATCAACACTGTAGCTATTTAACAAAACTATAACCACTAGTAAAAACAGGGGCATGACGGCTTTGGTTCTGCATTTTGAAGCCGAAGCCATGCCGCTAAGTACTTCTGATTTCAACTTTCAAGAACTGGATGAGGGAAAAAACCAGAAGAAGAATGTAATTAACCGAGTCTAATAGCAAACTGGGTCGTTGTTAGTTTCAGAAATCAAACTTCCTTCGTGCCATTAACAATGGTGTTTGTGTCTTTTATATATGATTCTGATGATTCAGTCTTTGCGATTAGGGATGTAAAAACAATTATTTGGATGAGTTTTAAGTTGGGTGAAATCGAATACAAGTCTTTTTCGGGTTGATTTGATGTATTGACTCGATTCGGGTTGGGTGCGGATTCATTTCAGATCTGATCCATTTCAGGTTGAGTCCTTTTCAGGTCAGGTTCGTTTCAGGTCGGGTCCACTTCAGGTTGGGTTCAAACTGTTTGAGTCCCAATCGGATAATTGACAGTTTCATTTCAGGTCGGATCTATTTCAGTTCGGTTGTATTTCAAGTCGATTTTATTTCAAGTAAAATTAATTTTGGTTTTAAATTCATAATAATTAAAATTATTAAGTTTGATTTTGTAAAAGTAAGTAAATAAACGATAGACTTTTTGATCGAGTGATTGATCATTCATTTCAAATTAATTATTTAATATTTAATATTTTTTACTAGCATGAATCTCATTAAAAATAAATATTACACAGTAAATTTATTAAAAATATCATATAATAAATAATGATTCATATCTTAAAAAATAAAATTATGCTAAATTAAAAAAAATAAAAAAAATAAATATTAGACTATAAAGTTAAATAATAGAGTTTTTAAATTAAAAAATAAACACTAATAAAATAAAACATCATCCTATTAATACATTTAAGAATAGAAATATAAAATTTATACTATATATAAAATTTATTTTATAAATGAAATAATAGCATATATAAAATTTATATCATATAAAAAATTAATACTATATATAAAAAAATATATTATATAGTATATATAAAATCTAATATTAATTCTAGATTTTATATAATATATTTTTATATATACTATATATAAAGAATTAATACTAGATTTTATATATACTATATAATATATTTTTTATATATAATATTCCTTATATGATATAAATTTTATATATAGTATATATAAATTTTATATATAGTAAAATATATATTATATATGGAATAATATATACATAGACTAATACTATTTTTGAAAATAGAATAATATTATATATAGATTATAGTATATATGAAATAATACTATTTTTAAAAATAAAATAATACTATATATAAAAAATAAATTTATACTATATATAAAAATATATAATACGTAAATATAATATTATATATAATATATTAATAATTTAATATAAGTATGTATATAATATATATTGATAATTAGATGTATACATTAATATATGTTATATGTATATATAATTATATATTAGTATTTAGATGTATAATGTATATACATAATACATTCATATATATTATAGTGATTAGATGTATACATAGTAGATTACTAGTAATACATTATTATATACATTAATATGTATACATAGTAATTAGATATATCATGTATGTATAACTAAATGTATTATATACTAGATGTGTATATGTATTATGTATATGTATATAATATATATATTAGTAATTTAGTATATTATACTACATTAATATATACACTAATATATTAATAATTTAATATACATAAATGTATTATATTTATATATATAATTATGTATATTATATATGTATTATAATATATATATATAATATTATATTATGTGTATATATGCTTATAATATATATGTATATACATATATATATTATAATATAAATTAATTTTAAAATATTGTAGTTGGATTTTAATAATTAGAGAAATGAACAATTGATTGTATCGGGAAGGACGGTATTAATTGAAATATCTCCCTCTTTTTATCTATTTTTTTTTTAAATATATTTGAGTGAACTTTTAAAACCCAAAATAAAAAATTTAGCGCAGAGTTACCCGGTAAATCTATCGCCAATCCTCTAAATTTTAAAAATTAAACCTCAAAATAATTATTCGTATTTCACGCCTTTCCTCTATAATTTTAAGTTTACTAAGTTGTAATTTATTTTATTAAATATCAGTTTTATTTGCTTTTAATTCGTTCTTATCAAATAAGGTATTTGGTAAAGAGTTTTCAATTTTTTCCAATAAAATTAGAGTTCAAGTACAGAAATAACCGATAAATTTTGTTTAAGTCAATCAATAAAATTTGATTAAATTAATAAGAGTAAATAAATTCATTTATGATTCATCTTAGCCAAAAGAAAATAAAAAATCAATAAGATTTGAGAGCTCAAATAAGTTTTATACATAATTTAAAATTAATAAATATTTATAATATAACATTATTAAATATTAATAAAAAGTATGTTATAAATATTATATAAATATAAGTATGTTTTTAATAAGATTATAAATATAATATAAATATAATATCAGTATATTATATGTATAATGTAAATATTTGTAATATAATTTAATTATAAATTATTAATTAAAAATTAATAAGCATAAATTATATAAATATTATGTTCATATTAAAAATATAATGTAAGTATGTTATATAAATTATTTATATAAATATTATTTTGATATTAGTTTAGGTTAATGACAAGTTAGGTCATTTATCAGGATGGGTTTAAAATAGGCCGGGTTCAAAACAAGTTGGGTAAAATCAGGTCTCGGGACAATTTAGTTGGGTAATATCGATTATCTGTCAGGTCAGATTCAGGTTCAAATTCATTTCAATCGGATATAGGTTGGGTTTCAGGTCCATAGTAATAAGTTGAAATCAGGTTCCAGTCATCCTCGGTCGAATACAGTTCGGGTTCGATTATTACAGTAACAGATCCAAAACTCTGAACTCTAAACCTAATTCATAATCGTATATTTGACGAGAAATCGGATCGGAAAGTGTCTCGTAAGCCCTTTGGATTTCCAGAAATTGCTTTGTAGATTCTTCTTTAGCCGACGAAGGGAAAACGTTTGGGCGATATTGCAGCACCAGTCTTCGATAAGCTTTCTTTATGTCAGATAAACCCACGTTCTCAGCATAACCAAGAGAAAGAAGTTCATAAAAGTTGGTCCATCCACGTTAAAATACTTTAAAAACATAAATTATCATATAATAAATAATGATTCATATCTTAAAAATTAAAAATTATACTAAATTACAAAAATTAAACGATAATAAGAAATAAATATTGGACTATAAAATTAAATAATAAAATTTTTAATTAAAAAATAAACATTAATAAAATAAAATATCATCCTATTAATACATTTCAAAAATAAAAATAAAAAATTTAGACTATATATAAAATTTATATTATAAATGAAATAATAGCATATATAAAATTTATATCGTATAAGAAATTAATATTATATATAAAAATATACTATATATAGAATAATACTATATAAAAAATTAATACTATATTTTATATATACTATATAATATTTTTTTATATATAGTATAAATTCTTTCAAAAATAGTATTATTTCATATATTATAATTCATATATATAAAAAATATATTATATAGTATATATAAAATATAGTATTAATTTTTTATATAGTATTATTTTATATATAGTATATTTTTATATATAATATTAATTTCTTATACGATATAAATTTTATATATAGTAAAAAATATATTATATATGAAATAATATTATATATAGATTAATACTATTTTTAAAAATAAAATAATATTATATATGAATTATAATATATGAAATAATACTATTTTTAAAAATAAAATAATATTATATACAAAAAATAAATTTATACTATATATGAAAATATATAATACGTAAATATAATACTAAGTATGTATATAATATATATTGATAATTAGATGTATACATTGATATATGTTATATGTAAATAAAATTATATATTAGTAATTAGATGTATAATGTATATACATAGTACATTCATATATATTATAGTGATTAGATGTATACTAGTAGATTACTAGTAGTACATTATTATATACATTAATATACGTATACATAGTAGTTAGATGTATCATGTATGTATAACTAAATGTATTATATACTAGATGTATATATGTATTATGTATTATGTATATAATATATATATTAGTAATTTAGTATAGTATACTACATTAATATATACACTAATATATTGATAATTTAATATACATAAATATATTATATTTATATATAAAATTATGTATATTATATATGTATATATACTTATAATATATATAATATTATATTATGTGTATATATGCTTATAATAT
The DNA here is from genome assembly GCA_035048815.1 of Abelmoschus esculentus. Lineage (NCBI taxonomy): Eukaryota > Viridiplantae > Streptophyta > Magnoliopsida > Malvales > Malvaceae > Abelmoschus > Abelmoschus esculentus. The sequence continues at coordinate 23,294,716 of JAUCBN010000005.1, forward strand.
ATATGTATATGTATATGTAATATAATATAAATTATTTTTAATGTATATGTATTATATATGTATATTATATACTATATATAAATTTATATTATATTAAATACTATATATGTATTGCACGAGCCCTTTAGCTTAAATGGTTAAAGGAACAATTATTTTTCTATAAATCATAGGTTCGAGCATCAACGATGCCAACAGAGTAATTGAGCGAGCAATGTCAAATGATAAAGATTATATTCTAGAACATATATTACTGTAATCACTATTAACTTGTTAAAAAAACTATATATGTATTATACTCATATCATAGTGTATATTATATTATATATTATAAAGCATATAATATATTAAAGATCAAATTAAAGGACCTAAAAAATGATTAACCCCTAAACAAAAAAAAACGGAAGCTTTTCCTCTAATATTTCATTTTGTTTATGGCTTCCCCTTAAATCAAAAAGAAATATAATATAAAAAAATCAATAAAATTTGAGAACTTAAATTTTATACATAAAAAAAATTAAATTGCAAGTCTTTTGTATTTTGTCTATAATGTACATTTATAACTTTTTATTAATTTTTTTAAGTTATATATTATTGAATAATAGAACAATCATATTTCACAATTGACAAGTGTTATTTAAAATTAGGCATAAAGATAATTTTCACCCTTAACGTTTATAATTTTTGTCATTTTGGCTCTCATTCTTTTTTTGGGATAAATTTAGCCATTGACCTATGTTTTTTTAACAAATAACTCATTTTTTAATTACCATAATAACTGAACCGTTAAAAATTTAATAATGATGACATGTCATATATATATATATATATATATAGTAATAATATATTTTAAATGACTTAACATCTAGTATATCAAATACATACACGAGGAGTATAGTTTTATTTCAATCTAAAAATCTAAAATAATTGAAATTCAAATAAAATATTAAAATTTATTTTTTATTCATTAAAAATTAATTAAATCTAAAACGAAAGGCTACTAAATATTCTCAATCTTAACTATAGTAAAATCAAAATTTATTTGAAAATGTATGAACATGATCTGAAAAGAAAGAGTTTTGTATAGTTTGTTACCGGTGAATAAAAGATAAAGGATTTTGATAATAATCAATTGGATTTTTCTTATTTTAGTTTAGAATTTAGGTATTTTTAATTTTAATCTAAATCAAAGTTTTAGGGTTTTATAAAGATATTTTAGTTTAGTTAGGATTGATAATATTTAGTAAATTTTTATTTTGGATTTAATTGATTTTAATATTTTATTTAAATTTTAATTATTTTATATTGGAATAAAATTATATTCTATATATATATCTATATATTTAATAGGTTAGATTTTATGTTATTTAAAATATATTATCACATATATGATATGTTACCATTATTAAATTTTTAACGGTTCAGTTATCATGATAGTTAAAAAATGAGTTATTTGTTAAAAAGACCTAGGTCAAGGACTAAATTTATCCCAAAAAAAGAATAAGGACTAAAATGACAAAAATTATAAACGTTAAGGGTGAAAACTATCTTTATGCCTAAAATATATTATCATATGCATATAACATGTCATCATCGTTAGATTTTTAACGGTTCAGTTACCATGGTGTTAAAAATAATCCATTTATCAAAAAAAAAATAGAGGTTAAGGGCTAAATTTATCCAAAAAATAAAGGTCAAAATGATAAAAATTATTAACGTTAAGGGTTAAAATTATCTTTATGCCTAAAATAAATTATGATATTTTAAATTTTACTAACAAAACAAATTAAAATTCATTATTTAAAGATAAAATATTATACTAATAAATTTGTTAAAGGATAACCTTATTTCAACTTGTCGCGACCATTTTAAAACCGAAAAGTATGAAAAATAGCCTAGCGAGTTGATTTTGAAAAATCTGAATTTTATCGCTTTTAATTATGAGAGAAAAAAAAACAAATTTTGAAATTTGAAAAAAATCGAGTTTTATTGCTTTTAAATATGAAAAACCAAATTTTATTAAAAACATTTGAATTTTAAAATTAATTTGGGAGTCGTCATCGGCCACTTTGGTAGGCCAGACACCATAAAACAAACCAGAGATTCATTTTAAAAATATTTGAGTTCAGGAGTCGGTTACGCGTAAGGACGACCCTTACGAACGCCCGAAAATCGGTACCTTTTAATTACACGTGGCATTTTGGCATCTCGAATAATAATATTAATTTAATTCGTTATTGGCAAATAAATATCGCTCGAATAAGAATATCCTTTTGGATAAAAAATACATTTCTTTTAAATACGAGCTTTGAATAAGACGTCCTATAATAGGAAACCTTGACTCGTATTTAAAGAAATATAAATTTTGATCCAAAAGGTTTTAAAATGCATAACCGGTTATTATCTTGTCAATTTTAAGTTCTAACCTTAAAAGGCTCCATCAATTTAAATATTTAAATCCTATTAAATTATTAATTTCACCGGGTGTATTATGATAACATCCGAATGCACGGACACTACCATTTCGACACCAAACAAAATTAATAATTCTATTGGTTCTACTAATCTTTGCCTAATTAATTTTATTAAATTCTAACCTTAAAATATTTATCATTTTCTATGTTTCGATGACACGCTGAATACGATACCGAAGTACACTCTTAGCCAACATAATATCATTTTATAATACTGACCACTTAGTGTATCCAAGGTATAAGATTAGAACGTCATTGTTACTAAATTATCTTCATATTTAATTTAGTTATTTAATTAAAGTGACTAATCCTAAAAGGCTCTAATTTAATTAATCTACGTGAAAATTAAGTGTCATACTAAATAATTATATTATATGAATTAAAAAACATGTACTCAAATAAACATACAAATTAAACAATTAATTAAAAGAACTAATTAAAAGACAAGGAAGTAAAATTAATTTTTAAAGAACAGAAACTTACATGGGACATTTGATCTTAGTTGCTATAGCTTTGATATCTGAAGTTCTCATCTTCTTCGGTTTGCCTACTGGAAAATTGAAAACCAAAAAAAAAACTTTGAAGTTCCATTGATCCAAAAAAAACTTTGAAGTTCCATTGATCCAACTGTCGTTTGGCTTCTATCATCTTCTTTTGTTGATCACATGCAAGAATTAACATTCTTTGGCCATGCAAAAATCATGTAGGTTGGTGCAAAACCTTGAAAGCCCAGGTAAGGTCCCATCTCTTTTTGCCTAAATTGGTTCCTTCTATTTCCCTGTCGTGGAGAGTGGTCAAGCCACCTGTTGCCGAATGCCTCTCATTGTTTTCCTTTAGTTTTTGTCCTCTCTCCTGGCCGAACCTCTCACTCTTTTCTTTTCACCCTCACTCTTCAGTTTTCCTTTCGAATGGAACTGCCCCTTGGAGGTGGTTGTCGAATGCCTCTTATCATCAATGGTAACCAACCTAAAACCCCCCACTCATCCTTATCCTATCATTTATTATATTTTTTATATTTTTATTTTGAATTTACATAATTATTTATTTATATATTTTCTTAATTTTATTTTAATATTTACTTGCGGCCTTATTTTATATGTTCGAATCCAGATGAAATTCGGGTATTACAGCTGCCCCTCTTTGTTCAATGTTGTGGAACAGAAGAAGAACAAAGACTGAAAAGACACGAATTTCGTCTAGACTTCTTGGCCACTGTTACGCTAACAAAGCTTGAAGTTGTTCTTCTCATTACGAATTTCTTCAAGCAAAATATTTGTCATGGAACTCGAGGTTGTTCTTCTCATTACGAAATTCCTCGCACCCCATGAAATCTGAAATTGTTGTTGCTTTGATTAGTTGTTTGAATTCTTTTTGAACCTTGAATCCTTCTCTGCAAAAAGAAAAACCATCAATTAATACAAATTCAACATGGATTAAGTTGAAAAATTCTTTTCATTTGTCATCGTCATCGCTTCTCTGCTCAAGCTTGAACATTTTCTTCTGAACCCATTGTTGGTGTAACTTGATTGATGTTGCTCAAGGTTTTATTTCCCTGCATAAAACATAAATCTTGATTGATGTTGCTCAAGGTTTTATTTCCCTGCATAAAACATAAATCTTTAATGTTTCGTTTTTCTTTTCTTTTTTTGTCTCTTTTCATATATTTTTCTTATTTTTCTTTATATTTTTTTGTTTTTTATTTCTATTTTTTATTTTTAATTATTTTACTTGTTATATTTACGTAGGCCCTTAGGTCAAAATTTGTGTATGACAGCTGCTCCTCTTTGCTCAATGTTGTGGAGCAGGAGACGAGCAAAGACTGAAAAAACACAAATTTTGTCTAAGCTTCTTGGCCTCTGTTACGCTAACGAAGCTTGAAGCTGTTCTTCTCGTTATGAAATTCTTCAAGCAAAAAGTGATGGAACCCGAGGTTGTTCTTCTCATTATGAAATTCCTCGTATTCCGTGAAATTTGGAGCTGTTCTTCTCATTATGAAATTTTCCAGGGTCTGAAGCTGTTCTTCTCATTATGAATTTCTTCAGACAAAAAGTGATGGAATTTGAAGCTGTTCTTCTCATTATGAAATTCTTCGTATCCCATGGACTTTGGAGTTGTTCTTCTTATTATGAAATTCTCCAAAGTTTGAAAAAATTTGAATTTGTTCTTCTCATTATGAATTTCTTCAAACTAATCAAGTGGTGGAAACCGAGGCTGTTCTTCTCATTATGAAATTCCTCGTCTCCGGGAAATCTGGAGCTGTTCTTCTCATTATAAAATTCTCCAGATCAAAGTGATAGAACCTAAGGCTGTTCTTCTCATTATGAAATTCTTCATATCCCATAAAAGTTTGAATTGTTGTTGTTGTTTTGATCGTCCTTTCTGAATCATTTCTTGTAAGTTTCTGAATCCTGTTCAACAGAAATATGATGCATTATTAGTATGATCCTAATACAAATATTTCTATTATGATGCATGAATGTTAATTGAAGACCACTTGGGTAAACTTTCTGCTTCAGGGAAAGTGCTAATAATTTCTTTCTTCATCTTCCAACTATCTTCTTTGACTGATATGAGAATTCATCTCAAACTCAGGTTTCATTTTCAAAGTTTTTGTTTTTTTACTCTAAAGCGCCTTTTCAGGTTCACTTTAGATTTTTCTTTTTTTTTCTTCTTCTTTTTCCTTTTTTTTCTTTTTTTCAACAAATAAAGTCTATCATGATCTTAATGACGCTTGTTCTTGTCTTCAGCATATGATCTTTTGTATTTTCAACCTTTGAACACCGGGGAACATCTATTTTTGGTAAGATTTATTTTCAGCTCTGAAGGAATTCATCATTTTTATTGTTCAAGCATGCAAGCTTCATTCTTTTTGCAGCATTGCCCCACTCAAATTTGAGCATAATTGTTTTATTTTCTTGTACTGATATTCACCCCATAGAGCTTCTTTGTCTTGTGGTGTCTCAACAATAACAATTTCTCCACCTGATAAATTGATCCTACTATATTTTGCCCCCCCAAAATGGCCAATGTTCTCTCTTTGTCCCAAATTACCTGTCATCTTTGTTGCTCGAATATTTTTGCATTTTGAGCATTTATCTGTTTCCCATCATAAATCACGTACCGTGGCCACCTCCTATTCTGCCTGCATTTAAAGGATTAGTACATCATAGTAATACTCATGAAATTCTTTACTTTTTTGTATCTAATCAATTTATCTGCAAGATGCTTGTTAAAACAATAAGCAAAAAAGCTCAAAAAATAATTTTACCAATTTTGAAAATATTGAAAAATTTTGACTGTCGTGGCAAACAATAAAATTGGGCCTTTGAATACCAAGTGCGACAAAGCCTTTGAACCAATTTTCAAAGATTAACTCCAATGCAACCCCTTTTCAAATTTATTAGACTTTCAAGAAAAACATTTCCATTTCCTAATTCTACCCCGTTTAAGTGACACTCTTTACCTTACTAACTCACCTTGCCCAATATTTCCCTCTTTTTTGATCTCGATCAAGCATTAGAAGACTGAAAATCCTTGAAGAAAGGTTCACCCTGATAAGCGGGATGTATTTTGAAGACTAACTCTCCTTGTTTCAATACTCGTATATGGTCAAAATGGTCTTTTGTGGCTTGTAATGTGGGTTATGGTTCATGGCTACCAAAGAAAGGATATATAGGCTCAAATAATTACTCAAGGGTAATAAAACTAAGGATCATTGTTGCACTGATCTGGATATATTCTAATGAAATACTTCTTTTTTTTTCCTTATGGATCACTCTAGACTGCCTTTTTGAGTTTTCACCCTAGAGGTCATTTCCTTTTCACCACTTTTTTTTTTTATAGTGGCTCGTCTCATCAAAATATCTCACAAAATTTTCTTTTTCTTTTTCTTTTATTGTTTGCTTCAACTTTAATGTCAACAATTTGAACTTCATGTTTTTCTTGGTTTTGTATTTCACTCATATTTTGCCCCTAATTCACGAGGCATCACAACCAAACATATTTCACTTTCAAACATATTTTCATACTTTTTTGCCCCCAGTGTAGGGGTGATCCTTGGTTTAGGTTGAATCGAAAGAAAAATAATATTGGCTTAAAGGGGGTAACAAATGATATTTTTCTTATTTTCTTTCTTTGAGAAGGAAGATCAAGGAATGCCAAATATCATCCCATACTTGGATATCTTTGAAGAATGACGAGGCATGTGTTTGGTCTGATCCTTTTTGTTTTCATCTCCAGAATAACGTTAATAATTTCATGACTCAAAATTTGCCCCACTTACATCATTTAGGGCGAACACATGCCTGAAGTCTTCTCCAATTGTCGGCATCATGATCGAACATTTTATTGCTGCTTTCATAGCTCAAACTCTGATCTTTTGGATTTTTAACAAATACCCCAACTATAAAACTCAACCGTCATTTTTCTTTTCGTCTTCTTTTGGTATTTTATTTTTTTTCTTTTTTTCTTTTTCCTTTCTTTCTTTTTTTCTTGTAAGAAGAACCTTTCAAATTGAACCCTTGTGTGAGATGAACTTTCATATCAATCTCTCGTATATGCGTTTCATCTGGATAACTTTCTTTCCTAATCTCCATGACTCTAAGCAATGTGAAAACTGGTGTCTGATTCGAAGACCAACTGATCTTTTTCATGTAACCCCAAGTGATCCTCAAAAACTTAACATATTTATGCCTCTTAAAATGTAATGTTGATAAATGATAATGTTATAATATAAAATATGAAATAAACATATACATGAATGCAATAATATACAGATATCAACCTGTCAGAATAATGAAATGGTATTATGAACAAAAACAAAAATATAAATCTACTCTACAATGCATGAATGCAATAGATATCGATTTCAAGAGCTAGTCATTAGACAATACTCATCTAACTAAAAGATCGAATATAAGGAGAAACCAATTTGTTGATTGAAGACAGTTGGCTCGAGCTTCTTGGTTGATCACCTCGTTTAGTCTGATTCGGCAACTGTCCTGGTATGTCGATGAAAATATGTTGACAAGTTTGCAACTTTGTCGAGCAAAAACTCATATATATCTGACATTTCCTGTACTTAATTATGAAGTTGATCACTAACTCCATCTGCATAACCTTGTTGACTGACTCGGTCTAACTTTCAACATGTTGTCCTTTATTTGAAACGTTGGTTCAAAACTTGCAAACTGATTTTCTGCATATCGTGTAGTACTTTCTGAATTCCTTTTCTATTTCTCAGCTTCATCCTTTGGTAAATCTTGTCATTTATGAAAGTTAAACATCAATCCTAGGCTCGTAATTCTCTTTTCCTATCCCTGTGTCTTTATTCGTCAACACTAAACTTGAGATGCCCCTAATTTATCTGCCAAATATCTAATTTCTAACTATCTTTGCCTTCTAATTATCACGCCTCACTTATATCTACATTTGCTTGTCTTGAAGCTCAAATAAATGTTGATCCCAATAAATCTGGCTCTTTCATGCAGAAAAACTTAATTTCCCTATTGTTGGTGTTGTACCCATCTCTTGCAAGCAACTAAGAATCCTTTATCGAAAATGACTCTTCACGTTATTGTCAAAGAATTCTCAAATTACCCTTGATTTTAGTAGACATGCACTGTTCTTGAGGTCTTCTAAAACACCCTTGTATTACTGATACTTGGTCTTCTCGAATACTAACTCTAATCTCGCACTGAGTCTTCTTGAATATGGTCCCTTGGCATATTGTCTTCCACTAGTATATCAAACTTTTTAGTTTATGACCATTGTCTATACAACTAGCTCTCTAATCGATACCTCTAATCCATGCTATATGAACTCACACACACACCACCAAAAAAGTGTTAGTATGGTGAATTAATAATCTGAAGAAAAATAAATTAACTTGCGAAAAATAACCAAAGAACAATTTACATTGCATAAAAATTAACTAGAGAGCATATTATCTTGCGTAAAAATAACCAGAGAGCAGTTTAACACAAAAATCCTAATTTGGCGGCATTTCGGCAGCATACCGCCTTATCTTATGGTCCCTGTCTGGCTCTAATAGGGGTAGGTTTCTACTCTACACATGTGGCTTTGGATCTAGACTTTGGGTTCCCGAACTGTCGTTATCGTCTACTGCAACGATAAGACATTGATTCGGTAGTATAGGTCTCTTACAACGGAGGTGAAGACCTCATGACGCATAAGGTTAATAAACCGGAAGTAGATAGAAATCCGAAACTCAGAGCTGGATAGCATCACGTCGGACAATATCTAACTCTCACTCAAGGGTAAAAGCTCGGGTCGAGAGCTGATGCATGAATGACAAATATATCACACAAAAATGAAAATACTACCCTTATCCGAACGATATTTATTTGACAATAATGAATTAAATTAATATTTATATTTAAAATACCGAAATGCCACGTGTAATTAATAATTAGGCCTGACTCTTGAAAAAAAATTGTCCCTAGCGGAGTCGCCAAGCTATCGCGACTACTTTAAAACCGAAAAGTATGAAAAATAGCCTGGCGAGTTGATTTTGAAAAATCTGAATTTTATCGCTTTTAATTATGAGAGAGAAAAAAAATTTCAAATTTAAAAAAATCGAGTTTTATTGCTTTTAAATATGAAAAACCAAATTTTATTAAAAACATTTGAATTTTAAAATTAATTTGGGAGTCGCCACCGACCACTTTGGTAGGCCAAACACCATAAAACAAACCATAGATTCATTTTAAAAATACTTGGGTTCGGGAGTCGGTTACGCGTAAGGACGATCCTTACGAACGCCCGAAAATCGGTATCTTTTAATTACACGTGGCATTTTGGCGTCTCGAATAATAATATTAATTTAATTCGTTATTGGCAAATAAATATCGCTCGAATAAGAATATCCTTTTGGATTAAAAAATACATTTCTTTTAAATACGAGCTTTGAATAAGACGTCCTATAATAGGAAACCTTGACTCGTATTTAAAGAAATATAAATTTTGATCCAAAAGGTTTTAAAATGCATAACCGATTATTATCTTATCAATTTTAAGTTCTAACCTTAAAAGGCTCCATCAATTTAAATATTTAAATCTTATTAAATTATTAATTTCACCGGGTGTATTATGATAACATTCGAATGTACGGACACAACCATTTCGACACCAAACAAAATTAATAATTCTATTGGTGCTACTAATTTTTGCCTAATTAATTTTATTAAATTCTAACCTTAAAATATTTATCATTTTCTATGTTTCGATGACACGCTGAATACGATACCGAAGTACACTCTTAGCCAACATAATGTCATTTCATAATACTGATCACTTAGTGTATCCAAGGTATAAGATTAGAACACCATCGTTACTAAATTATCTTCATATTTAATTTAGTTATTTAATTAAAGTGACTAACCCTAAAAGGCTCTAATTTAATTAATCTACGTGAAAATTAAGTGTCATACTAAATAATTATATTATATGAATTAAAAAACATGCACTCAAATAAACATACAAATTAAGCAATTAATTAAAAGAACTAATTAAAAGACAAGGAAGTAAAATTAATTTTTAAAGAACAGAAACTTACATGGAACATTCGATCTTAGTTGCTATAGCTTTGATATTTGAAGTTCTCATCTTCTTCGGTTTGCCTACTGGAAAATTGAAAACCAAAAAAAAACTTTGAAGTTCCATTGATCCAAAAAAAAAACTTTAAAGTTCCATTGATCCAACTGTCGTTTGGCTTCTATCATCTTCTTTTGTTGATCACATGCAAGAATTAGCATTCTTTGGCCATGCAAAAATCATGTAGGTTGGTGCAAAACCTTGAAAGCCCAGGTAAGGTCCCATCTCTTTCTGCCTAAATTGGTTCCTTCTATTTCCCTGTCGTGGAGAGTGGTCAAGCCACCTGTTGCTGAATGCCTCTCATTGTTTTCCTTTAATATTTGTCCTCTCCCCTGGCCGAACCTCTCACTCTTTTTTTTTCACCCTCACTCCTCAGTTTTCCTTTCGAATGGAACTGCCCCTTGGAGGTGGTTGCCGAATGCCTCTTATCATCAATGGTAACCAACCTAAAAAACCCTACTCATCCTTATCCTATCATTTATTATATTTTTTATATATTTTTTATTTTGAATTTACATAATTATTTATTTATATATTTTCTTAATTTTATTTTAATATTTACTTGCGGCCTTATTTTATATGTTCGAATCCAGACGAAATTCGGGTATTACACAACTATTCAGGTTAAGCCACGTCATAAATTTTAGGGTTTGAGCATTTGGGGTTTTTGACTCTTCTAAGTAATTACAAGTTAATTAGATGATATAAACTTAGTTTAAGGACTACGTTTGTTTGGGTGTAGCCTTTGAAACAAGAACAATATATTAGGAACTTGAAAGTTGGATTTTGTAAATATGATGTTGGTTTGATAAAATAATGAAATTGGGGAATTAGTTGAGGTTAAATCCATGTTCGAAGGTGCTGGAAATTTGAGAGAACAAGATTGGACTAGGGATTTGAGCAAAAGGAGGAAGGTTAGCCTTATTTATTTAGAAAATGTTATATCGGGTAGTCATCTTTGGAAAATTCCCTAGGTCGGGATTTAAAGAATTTAGAGCTAAAATTTTATACTATGATATCCATGAATACCTAGTTTAAGTAAAAATTTACGGAACCTTAATCCGAGTCCGATAGAGAAAGATATAAGTCGTTCCATAGGGCTACCCGAGCAGTCTCAAAAAATCCGACCAGATCTATTTCGAATGAAATCTGGAGCTGATTGATTAGGAATTTAAGTGTAAGGTTAATTTTACCTTGTAAGGGATTCTTCTAGCTTTCCAACGAGGTAAAATGGACTAAAATCGGACATCGGAGCTAGGAGATACGATCGTTTCGCTAAAGGGTAGCAAAACTGTTCGTAAAGAACAAATGTACATGTTTGTATTTGTTAGGCTTAAGAATATCTGAAATGGACAATTGAAAATGTATTGATACATAGCTATTGTATGTGAATTGTTAGATACCTCAAAAGAAGAAATTAACGAGGATCAAGAGAGGATCGAAGCAACAAGAAAGCGAGGCAAAGGGGTTGCGATCTACAACCCTTGATAGCTCAGAGAATTAGTGAGTGTGGCAAACCTTAGGGTTAGGACCTAGGGTCCTAACCATCTTTGATTATTTGATTTACTTTGTAACATAACCGGATTAAATGAATATTTGACAATATGGGAAGGAGGATTAAATGATAATGACTTGTTTGATACTATGTTGAGTACTAGATGATAAATTAGCTTAAAACATTTGCATAGCTCGAAAATGCCGAGGTAAGTAATGGCACGCGGCGAAGGATGACAGGTACGTGAGTCATGCATGAGGTATGTCCATGATAGCATGATATGAATATGCTTTTGATATGTTAGCTTGGCCTATGCTTTTGGATTTTGGTAACATGCTGATATGTATATGCTTTTGATATGTTAGCTTGGCCTATGCTTTTGGATTTTGGTAACATGGTGATATGTATATGCTTTTGAATTTGGTAGCATGACTTAATGCTTTCGATAATGCCATGTTATGTACACCATCTGTAACAAGAAATTTGAATTAGTAAAATGGAAGATTAATTGAATAAGAAACTCTAGTTGAGCCTTGGTCTATAGTTGGTCATAGGTAGTACGGCATGCCTAGGGTCTGAGCTCATTTGTTAGTACTTCGGTACTTCTGATCAGTACTTCGGTACTTCTGTTGGTACTATGGGTACCTTTGTTGGTAGTTAGTCACCATTTGTAGATACCATAGGTATCTTTTGTTAGTGTTCTCGTGGCACTTTTATCAGTACCTTATGGTACTTCTGTTGACTCGCTTACCTGGTCTAACTATACTAAGGCAACGTTGAACTAATTTGAAAGACTAAAGATAAGATATGTACTTGCTATAGAGCATTTGATATGTACTTGCCATTGAGCATTTGTTATATGTTGCCAATGAGCATTTGTTATATGTTGCCACCGAGCATTTGTTATATGTTGTCACCGAGCTTTTGTTATATGTTGCCATCGAGCATCCGTTATATGTTGCCATCGAGCATTTGTTATATGTTGCCATTGAGCATCCGTTATATGTTGCCATCGAGTATATGTTACATGTTGCCATCGAGCATTTGAATTGATATTGTCATCGAGCATCTGATATAATATTTCCATGGGTATATGATAGGATAATTGTTATTGAACATGTAAGCATGAGTTTTGAGCATATAGTTGCGAACTTAGTTGCACGATATTGGCATGATGAATTGGATACATGATAATTATGATAAATAAGACACATGTTAAGCATATTATAGGGTGTTTGAATTGCTATGTGAAATGGAGTGATTGCATATTTGAAGCATGCCATTTTATTTGTTTAAGGTCTAAAATTGGTTAGACTTAGGGCTGCCTCACTAAGTGCTTCGTAAGTACTTACCACCTCTGTTTTCCTCCTTCCCAAACAACAGGTTTCGAGCCGAAGAGTTAGATCGAGTTTGACCGGGAACAAGGACACCAAGCGAGCAACGTATGGTATTTTGTTATTTTGTTAACTCCTAGTGTTTGGTGGCATAGTATGCATGATTAGAATAGCCTATGTATTTTGATAATTTGGTCATGGTTTGTATCTATGATTATTCGAGCATCCGGTATGTAAGCCATAAGGCACTTGAATAGGTTAGACTAACCTTATATTCCTTGGAGTTTGGCTCATGGTATGTAATATTGGTCTTGTAGTGTGCATGTAATATGTGAGTCCTTAGAATCACCCCATGAATACATTAGTTGCATATTGAAATGCATGGCCTAAGGCTAGATAAATAGATAGATGGCATATGATGGCATGAAGAGCCATTTGGCTAGAATTAATAAATTGGTATGTTGAGCTCATGAACATTAGATTAGTCATGGATTGGCCAAATGTAAATTGGTAGATGGTTGTGGATATCTAACATGTTGGAATAGTTCCTTAAGGTCTAGGAATAACTTGAGACCATATAGATAGTCTTTGGATAGTGTCTAAGTGTTTGAAGGGATTGAAATTGTCAATTTCGAGCAGGGGTATCGATACCACTAGCTTGGGTATCGATACCACCCTTGGCAGAAACTTTTTTTTCCAAAGCTTGTATCGATACCAAGCCTTGACCTTAGTTAACGTGTCAATGAGGCGACCAGTATCGATACCTGTTTCGATACTGGAGCTTCCAGAAACTTTTAATACCGATACCGGTATCGAAATAAGCTACTCAGTCTTGGTCAACGAGTCAACACCTAGGGCCGGTATCGATACCCGGTTCGATACTCCTGTATCGATACCAACATTATAGGGTATCGATACCTCCTTACTTTTTGGGTTCAAGTTTTGATAAGAGAATTTGCTTAATTAATAAGATATAATTAATGTGATCAAATGAATACATATCGATATAGAAGTTTAGATCAAGTCAAGCGAGGCTATAATTGATAAATGAATGGTACTTGAGAATCGAAATAGGAATTGTTTAATTATCGAAAAAGTCTTAAATTGGCCTCAACATTGATGTGTTCATAAAAAGAATTAGAACAGTAATACGTGAGTTGGTCTTTAATTGATTCACAATTAATCAAAATATTCTAGAAATGGATCGGATTTGCAATTTGGAATTCATACATGTGTAAAGCTTGAAAAAGTTTAAAATGGGTCCAAAGTCTGATAAAGGAACTGCTTACATTTGACATATGATGTTATACAATAAACAAATTAACTTGGTTTGAAATACAAAATTCAGTTTGCAAGTTCGGTCGACGCCCCCGTCTCCTAACCCGGGGCGAGGGTGTCACATTTAAAAAATTATTGAAGCTGAGGAATTGATTATCGATCTTAGACGAACGACAGAAGAATTTTACAGCTAGAAAGGTTTGGGAACACATTAGGCATAAGAAGAAAAAAGTTTCATGGGATGGCATGGTATGGGAAAAGTTAACAATTCCAAGGCATTCACTTATAACTTGGCAAGTTGTATTGGATCGATTGCCTACTAAGGAGAGAATGATGAAGTGGGGATGCCAATTAGATTCGACTTGTATCCTTTGTAAGGCCGATGTGGAAACCTGAGATTATTTATTTGGGGATTATGATTTTTTATGGGAGATCTGGGAGATGATATTGCGTAATTGTGAGTGTCAGCAAAATAGATGCTCTTGGTCTGATTTGTTTGCATGGATAAGTAGAGAAGATAAGGGGAAGACATTGCGCGCTACTATTCTTAGAGTAGTTTGGGGTGGATTAAATTATTACATCTGACAGTAAAGAAATGAAAGAATTCATGGAAGACAATCTCGTAGGGCTGTTGCTATCTTTGCATTTATTTAAAATAACGTTCGTTTACGCTTATTGAAATGTAAAAATCTTAGTCTGAATACTAGATTAGCTTGTAAATGGAGTTTAAGTTAAATATCATTTGTATAGGGGTCTTGTACATGAAGTTTATATAAGGTTATTGGATGAATAAAAATTTATTTATCAAAAAAAATAAAATAATTATACTAATAAATTTATATATACATGGGTTAACTTTATACATATATATTATTAAAATATTTATAAATATCCATTGTTTTATAATCACCGTAAAATGGTAAAATCTGTGAAATATTGAAGAAGATTATTAAAGTATTTAATTTATTTTTATTATTTAATGTTATTGTTTTTATTTTAAGTTGATAGAAAATTTTAGTTTAGTTTAATTTTTTTATATTCTGTAATTTTATATTTTTTTATATTTTTTTGAATTATTTTATTTTATTATGGTTAAAATATTGAATTTTTTATGATAGTTTAGTTTAGTTTAGTTTGGTTGGTTTTAGTTGAATTATTTTATGATATTATAACTTGATATATTTTTATTTTGTTTTGATAGTTAAATTGGTTAGATTATATAGTGATATTTTAGTTTATTCCTCAAATTTTGTAAGTATTTTTTTTATTCTGTAAATTTATATATTTTTTAATTATTTGATGATATATTTTAGTTTAGTTAAATTATTTTATGATAGTGTAAGGTGATAATTTTTAAATTATTTTATGATAATTTATTTTAGTTTATTAGTTTAGTTTATTTTAGTTTGGTTTGGTTATAGTTGAATTATTTTATTATATTGTAAGTTGAATTTTTTTTTATTTTGGCCATTTAGTTTAGCTTGATAAATTTTAAGTATATTTTTTTATATTTTATTTTAGTTTGTTTTTGTTTAGTTTGATAAATTATTTTTATGTTTTTTGTTTAAAATTTTTACAGGATGACTGAGCAAACTCTACTATTGTATTTAGATGATCGACATATTTCTAGTCTGACGGTTTCTGAACCGGTATATTTTTTTGATATAATTTATATTTTAAATTTGTAATTTGTTAATTAATCATGTTATATTTTTGTTTATTGTAGGATACAACTAAAACATTTAGACATCATCGTTGTATTGTGAAAACTCCACTCGATAATAGGATTTTGAATTTCTTACATAGCAGTGGTTTTTATTATGCTACGTTTCTTCGTGGGTATAAGTTGGTACCAGGCTTAGTAACTGCTTTAATCGAGCGGTGGAGACCTGAGACTCATACTTTCCACATGCCTTGTGGAGAATGCTCAATCACTTTAGAAGATGTAGTTTATCTGATAGGAGTCCCGGTCAATAGGAGACCTGTGATTGAGCGTAGTGAAGGGTCCACTGCTTCCATTTGTGAGAGGTACCTTGGAAAAGTCTCATATGAAAATAACATCAAAGGTTCTCGGGTTAAATTAAGTTGACTTGAGAGTGAGTTTGAATTTGAATGATTATAGCCCGATAGAAGAGATTTATCAGGTTAGTCGAGCGTATATTCTGCAATTGATTGGTGGTATACTACTTCTTGATAAATCTGGAAATTTAGTTAGTGTTCGATACCTCAAATTTTTTAGTACACCTTGGTCTGGAGGTGAATATAGCTGGGGATCCGCCATTCTAGCGTGTTTGTATCGTGAGTTATGCAAAGGCGCTTTACTAGAAAAAGGAAAGAGAGTCGACGGTATTGGCGGTTGTCTTTTGTTACTACAGGCTTGGGCTTGGCAACGACTGCCATTCTTCACTCCAGTTAGTCGAACTACTATACAGTTTCCGCTCTTTGCGAGGTAATTTAATTTTTTTTAGTTTATTTTTGTATTTTATATTTTTATAAATAATTATAATTTTTCATTTAGGTGGTGCGATGAAAATCATGATACTGGATTAGCACATAATAATGTAAGAGTATGCAGATCTCTTATTGATTTATATTGTCAAGACTAGGTAAATGATGTTATTTTTTTCATATTTTGTAATTGATTATAATTACCTATAATTTTTGTATTTGTAATTGATTATAATTTTTTTTCATATTTCCGCAGTTTATTTGGAAAGCGTACGATGACGACCGCATTTTTGTACCGGATTATCTGATGTTCGATTCACAATTATGGTGTAGCGTGGCACCTTTGATCCATTTCTCTACGGTCGAGTTCCACTTTCCAGATAGAATCTTGAGATAATTTGGATTTCACCAGCCTATTCCGGGCATTCCACGCGATCATTACTTTCTTCATGCTATTGATGGGCGTGGTAAAGCAGAGACAGATTGGGAAGCCGTACATGTTGAGTATATTACTTTGTGGGCTAATAGAGCTCTAGCCTTACCAGTAAGATACCCAATCGAAGGAGCTGATTTTGATTTTGAGAGTTCGGAGTATATTCAGTGGTATCGTCATCATGGAAAACCATTTTTAACCACTGTTGAAGGACGAGAAGAATGCGAACGGTATAGGAAAAAATATGGTGGAAAAGGGAAAGCTTCAGCTGGAACATCTCGAAGTTCAAATCTTTCGAGTCAAAACACGGAGGGTTGGCCAACAACATGGGAGCCAGATATGAGTAACGTAACACCATATGCGGTATGGGAACCAGAACCGACTCCTACATATATCCCTCCAGCTGCGTGTTCTAGTGTTGGATATCATGATCCTGTGTTTGATGATGCAACTTTATATAGACCTGAGTTTGCTCAGCATCAGTCTCCCACTTTTGTTTATGACGATAATAGTAAATTCCAGGAAATGCAGAATATCCTGAATTCACCAGATTTGGCGGTAGGGAATATTAGTTCTATTTTCATGACACCACCTACGTATCCCTCTGTGATTGAAGATGATGTTGAAGAGGATGCTGAAGAAGATGCTGAAGAGGATGCTGATGAAGGGGCTGAAGATGATACATCACATAGGCCACAACGGGCGAGACGTCCACCGCGACGTTATCTTTCTACCACACCTTGTCATGGTCAGAAGCTGCATAAGAAGTGATGTATTTTTAGACTTTTAATCAGACTTGTAATCTTATTATTTCCTTTTATTCAGACTTGTAATCTTATTATTTCCTTTTATTCAGACGTTATCTTTCACTGCCAATGTAGCTTTCCTTTTCAAATTGAATGCCAATGTAGCTTGATCCTTATCCTCAAATTGAATGCCATTCGATAATTCATCCGAGCCACTATAAGTTAATCGAGAAACATCCGGGAATTCAGCAGCTCTCATAGCATCAAAGTCCAATGAGACCATGTGAGTAGGAGGCTCATAACATGTAATATCTCCTGCGGGTGCCACAAATTCTCCCACATCATAATTAGGGGCATTACCAACATCATCCGGAAATAAATCATCATCATCAATATCTTCATCCTCGCTAGAATCGTCAAGAGCTTCTCCCCATCGACCGCGTAGGTTGTTCACATTATCTGTTGAAGTGTCAACTGGATTAAATTCATTAGCTGTACCATTAGACAACATTGTGAGGAGACTGCCTCCAGGTAGTTCAGTCTCAGTAACGTAATTCATTTGAGAAGATTCTGCAATAAAAGTTCTAGAAGGATTCGGAACATCAGAAATCTCCGCAAATAACTCGATATATCGAGTACCTACAGATTCATGTTCACCAATCATCATTGCAACATCATCATCATCTTCAAGATTGATTGCACAATATGTTACCGGATTTTCACATGTAAGCCACCGGTAACGCAAACCATGAATATCTCTTCCAATCTTTTGAGATATTTTCACCTTCAACTGTCGAAGCGTGATTTCCTTTTCAAATCGTATTTTTGTTGTGTTTTTAGCTTCAAATACAATCCCGTCATCCGTTCTCACAATTTTTCCATTATAATGGATAATTGTCAGAAATTTATTCTGATTCATTTTCTGTTTCAAATCGAATTAATAAAATAAATTAATATAAAAAAAATAAAACATATCACATAGCAAAGATAAAACTATAAAGAAATCTCAAGTTTCGTAGATAAATAACTTCAATTTCACTAGTTTCATAAAATATATAAACTTAAAATTATTCATAAAATTTTAACATAATGAACTATATGAACTATAAATTAAAAAAATATATCTACAAAAAAAAAACTAACAGTAAAAAATTAACAATTACCTGAAACAAAGCTTCAAATTTCTTCTGCTTACTCCCTCTCAATTTTTTTTCCTACACACTCTCCACTTCCAACAACAATCTTTTACTCCCTTAGAGATTTTACACTCACCAGTGGTATTTTATATACCAAATAAATTCATATTTTTAATCCTATTTACACCTAAATAACCCGTGACTACCTCTCTGAAATACTACACCCCTACCCCTGCACCCCTATAACTAATCAGACTGCCCTATAAAAATTTCAAAAAAAAGCTTACACCTCCCTACCACCCTATCATTAACCAGCCTGCCACCCCACCCATCCCCCGCCTGCACCCATCACCCAGCCTGCACCCCTGCCATCACTGTTCAAAGTCGGTACCAGCTGAACCCGACTTCAAACAGTATAGTTCACTGTTCAAAGTCGGGCTCTCCTGAGTCCGACTTCCTTTGTTTATATTTTTTAAAAAAAATCGGCAAAATATTGTTCAAAGTCGGTACCAACTGAACCCGACTTCCATGCCATTGTTTAAACCTCAATAGAACTGAAAATAATTTGCCACAATCAATATATTTGGAAATATTTTTTTTTCTTCAATATTTCACAGATTTTACCCCATAAAATTATTTAAAAAATATTTATCAAATAAATTTGGATAAATGTAATAAATCTTATTTTTATTGAACCCTAGTCATTCCCACATTAGGGCCTGTAAAAACCTCGAGTTTGACCACAACCCATAATAGAAGACGGTAACTTCCCCACCTTCTCAATCCCTTCTGCAAATACCACACCCATTCCCATTAAAAAATGGGAGTCTATATGGCAATGGAACGCCCACGCTCCCGGATTGTCTGCCCTAAACCTCAAAGCAGTCCATCCATAAGGATGTAAGGGCACCGTGTTCTTCATTATCGGATTCACCAGATTGTACTTCCCGGGATCATTGAACTTATCGAACTTCCCTTCCCCGTACCCTAAAACCCAGAAATCATGCCCATGGAGATGCCATGGATGCGTCTCGCTGTTGTTCGGATTCATGGTGTTGGCATTCTGAAGTATAACATCAACAGTCGTGTTGAAATCCAGCCTGTAAATCCCATTGCTCGAGGTTGCATTCGTATTCGGTTGCACGATGCGTATATCATAGTTCACGTCATCGTATCCATTAGGTGGTGGGTTCTGATCGAAAGCATCGGTGAGATTTTCCTTGAGTGCAATCAAGTAAGGTGTTTTGGGATGTGTGAAGGAAACATTGTTGACCGACCACCGTCTTCTTCCGTCAATCTCGTTTTGTGTGTTGAGAAAAACTATGACCCTGTCGGAGATCGGCGGAGGGGTGATGATATAGCCTTCTCGAGCTTTAATGGCCTGACTCTGCTCTATCCGAGGGAGGGTGTTGTTCCAGACAGGGCCTGCCGGCGGGATTGTCGGAGGAGATCTCTTTAGATGATTTGGATCGTATACGAAAACGCCTAGACCCGGAGGAGTATTGGGTGCCTGCCGACTTACAATGTTTGAGGTAATCCAATAATTTCTGGTGGGATCCTGATCGGCTGTTACCAGAACCGAGTATGTTTCCCCTGAGTATATGAACAAGTTCTGTACAACAAATGGCTCAACGAAATGCCCATCGGCTTCAACTACTGTCAAATTATGGCCCTGAATATGAAATAATTTGCAGAACAGTTCAAATTTGAAGCAATTTATAACCTTGTTACAGAAAAAAGGCAACAGATTTGATTTAAATACCTCAATTTGGAAGCTGAGAGCTGACAAAGAAGTCATACTGGAGATTCTCAGTCGATATGCTTTTCCAGGTACTGCTATCAACCTAAAAGGTGAACAGTCTGAATACGAGGCGTTGCAAAGGCCAGGGTTTGAACTTGGAACAGGTAAACTAGAACAGTTGAACCTTCCTCTCCCATGGATCAAAAGTGACTGAAATTTCAATATCATGTAAACAATCATTCCAAGATGCTTGTAAAAACAAAGGGTTGAATGAATTTCTTTGTGGTATTCACCTGAGGTTCTCCGATCCATCGGAAAGGAATCGAAGTCAAGCCGACAGCATGATCAGTAATGGTGTCATGGTACCAGTCATTGAGGATGATGTTCCTATCATAATCGTATGTAAAAGGTTCGGATTCTCCGTCAGGAAGTCCCACAATGATTGATCCATATAACCCACCTTCCTTTTGCATCCCATAATGTGCATGATACAAGTATGTTCCAGGCTTCATTGAAAAAATACAGAAAACTCGAACGTCACTGCATAATTCTATACGAAAAAAACACGATCGAGCTTTTCGAATCTTTGAAACTTACTCTGTCGACGACAAACCGATATGTGAAAGTGGTTCCCGGCAAGACTGGACACTGAGTTACCCTGTCAGTCCCATCAAACCATGGTGTTCCAATCTGTCGAATACCATGCCAGTGAATAGCAAGATTCTCTGTAAACAAATTGTTTGTGACTTCAACAATGATGGTGTCATGTTGCTGAGCCCTGATGGTGGGACCTGGAGTTTGACCATTGATGGTTAGAACCAGTTTCCTGAAGCAATCAGGGGACTTGTATTCGGTCTTCACATCCCATTTATACCGACGAATTCTAGCCTCGACACTGGAGCTATTTAACAAAACTATAACCACTAGTAAAAACAGAGGCATGATGGCTTTGGTTCTGCATTTTGAAGCCGAAGCCATGCCGCTAAGTACTTCTGATTTCAACTTTCAAGAACTGGATGAGGGAAAAAACCAGAAGAAGAATGTAATTAACCGAGTCTAATAGCAAACTGGGTCGTTGTTAGTTTCAGAAATCAAACTTCCTTCGTGCCATTAACAATGGTGTTTGTGTCTTTTATATATGATTCTGATGATTCAGTCTCTGCGCTGTTAATGTATTAAAAATATATAGAACATGTGCAAAAGAAGAGATTCAACATTTGACAGTTTGGAAGTGAAGTTTAAACGAAGTAACCGAGTACTAACCAAGAAATTAGATTTAAACAAGATTAGTAATTATTAAAAAAAAATATCAAATAAAGGTTTGTCTCGTACTTTAACTCTAATATTTTCTTTTAATTGTTGACGTGTCTAATTAATGCAATATTATGGTGTTGAGAAAGTCATGCTTGGTAAGGAACCAATTCCTTACTCTGACAGTATCCCATAGTTAAGGAATATAATTTTGGTGATTACAATAAAAGCACAATATCTGCAACTTTCTTTAAAAATATAATATTTAAAGCAAAATATATTGTTTTTTTTAAATAAATATGTTAAAATCACGAGGGAGAACACGAAGAAATTAAACGTGTAGATGTCTTAACAAAATTCGTGGAAATTTCATTACAAGAAATAATTGGACGACTTTGACTAAAATAATAAAGACATAAAAGTCAATAGTCAACTATGTTTAGAATGGTCCAAGTGAAGCAGACTATTATCCATGCATGTGCTTTTCCTACCATGTTGATAATGATACAAGGTTTAAAATTTATTAATTATTTGAATAATTAAAAATATTTATCTTATTTTATATAAATTTAAATGTTAATATTTGTTTAAAAATAATTTAAACTTTATTTAATAAAAATACGAAAGGATTAAATCTTGGAAAATTTTTGCTTAATACAGAAAATAACGTATAATTCTCTATTAATGATTCTGTGACATATGTTCTCATATATTATCTCTTTGAGAAATTATATCATGAATTTTTTCAACTACATTATTCGTGGTCCGAACCAACCAGATTCATTCATTTTATATATTTTTTAAGGTGAATCGTCACCTCTTTCTTACATATAATCAATCAATAATTATCAGATAGTTACTTAAAGATAAACGAACCTGATTATATGAATCACAGATAACGTAATGGACAGGATTAATGATATAATCTCTCTGTATCTTTATTTTTTTTAGTAGTATATCATATCGAAATGGAAATTGAATATTTTGTATAAAATGTCTTTTTTGTTTACTTTTAAAAAAATTATTAGATAATATTTTTCTTCAAAAATTATGGAAATTACATAAAAATATTGACAAATCCATACTATAAATTTAAAACCCAAATGGACATTATTTTCATAATAAATTAAGAAATCTATACCATCAATTTCTAACTAAACTGGGGGTAATCTTGTCGATTCATTCCAATTCCCTTTTGTATATGCAATTCAATTTATATCATATAGAAAATGCAATTTATTTATTTGATTTAATTTAATTTAATTTAATATTAATTTATGATTTATGTTTAATAAATATCAGTTAAAAATCATATGAATTAAAATACCTAACTTATTTGATTTGATTACGATCATATTAATCCTTAAAAAAAGATTTTGATCATTAAATAATACCATTTGCTTTTATTTAGCATTTTTAGTGGTGATGGATCTTTTGTATATTATTCGTGCTCAACTTTATTTATTTATTTATTTTTAAAAATAGTTTAGAGTTAATATTTGTTTATTTATATTTTTAATATTTTAATAATACATGCATACTTTATAAATAAAATAATTAAATTTGAATCTTTTATAATAAATATTATTTTTTTTGTTAAAACATTTGTCGGGTTAAGTGAATTTTATGTTTTAAGTTTAATAATTTTATTTATTTATTTATTTTATCTTTCGGTTAATCTATTATGCTCAAGTGTTATATGATATTATTGATCATCGATTGATTTAACAAGATATAAAATATTTATTCTTTTACCAAATTCTCCTAAGTCGGGGTCAATACATCTATTATTATTTTTATTCGAATTTATATAGATTAGATCGAATGATAAATTTCTAAAATAGTTTTGGTTAGTTATCGCCCAAAATTATCATTTGCTTTTAAGTTTGAATGACATCTTTAAATTTAAATTCTTTTAAATTAATTATTTTTAATATAAAATTTAAAAATAGATTAGCTTTGAATCATAATTTTTGTCAAATTTAGAAGTCAAAAGTTAATGAAATCAAGATGATATTCACACGCGAAAGTCATGATTTTTAAAATAAAGTCAAACGTCAACTTCTTATAAATAAAATTGAAAAATTCGTATATCACAAATAAGTTAATGTTTTTTATATATAATAAATAAATGGCATAAAGATAATTTTAACCCTTAACGTTTATAGTTTTTGTCGTTTTGACCCTTATTCTTTTTTGGGGGATAAATTTAGCCCTTAACTTATATTTTTTTGACAAATATCTTATTTTTTAACTAGCTTGATGATTGGACCATTAAAAATTTAACGATGATATATATATGAAATATAATTTTAAATGACATGGAATATAACCTATCAAATACATATATATATATGGAAGATAATTTTATTCTAATATAAAATATAAAACAATTAAAATTCAAATAAAATATTAAAAATTAATTAATTCTAAAATAAAAGATTATTAAACATTCTTAACCCTAACTACGATAAAATTAAAATCTTATTCGAATTGTGTTTATATTTTTTTATTATATTTTTATATTTATTATATTTTTTATATTCGAATTGTGTTTATATTTTTTTATTATATTTATTCTAAAATAAAAATATAAACACAATTCGAATAAGATTTTGATTTTATCGTAGTTAGAGTTAATGCTTAATAATCTTTTATTTTAGAATTAATTAATTTTTAATATTTTATTTGAATTTTAATTATTTATATTTTATATTAGAATAAAATTATATTCCATATATATATATATATATATGTATTTGATAGGTTATATTCCATGTCATTTAAAATTATATTCCATATATATCATCGTTAAATTTTTAACAGTCCAGTCATCAAACTAGTTAAAAAATAAGCTATTTGTCAAAAAGATATAGGTTAAGGGCTAAATTTATCCAAAAAAAGAATAAGGGCCAAAACGACAAAAACTATAAACGCTGGGGGTTAAAATTATCTTTATGTCTAAATAAATTTAATACTTTATGTTTATAAATAAATTAATATTATTTTAAAAATATTTTAATTCAAAACGATAAAATTATTTAATATTCAAAAATTATTTAATGTTTATAAATAGTTAATTGTTGATTGTTATTTTTTATTTATTTTTTAATATAAATATTTTTACTTTTAGGGTATGCTTACCTCTTATTTTTAATATATTTATTTTTATATATTTTTGTTTTTTATTTATTTGATTGTTCTTTTTATCTTATATTTTTCGGGGTTAAATTTAATGATATCATGATTGATCAAGATAATGCTTATTTATAATCATGTTGTTCTTCACTGTTCTAATCCCTCAAATTAAATTTGGATACACGATTTACACTTTTGAATAGTTTCTCATGACGTTTGATTATGATTTGTAGTTCTCGATTGTCTTCCAATAGCTTAATCTTTTTTTGTGGTTCGTTTGTTGATGCAATCAAATTTGTTCATATTTATTTTTTGCTCGAGTCTTTTGATTGTATTTTAACATTCTTCATGTATAGTCCTTATAAGATCTGAAGTAATTAGTTTCTTGTGTTAATATTATAGAAAAATATTCAAATTATGTATCTAACTTACGATGATAATTATTTTATTTTAATTTTAGATATATATTTTTAATAAGATTAACTACTTCTATTCAAAAAATAATATGTATTTTTATAATTTGTTTATACTTATTACTTCCCCATATCTAATCTTTTTTTTTACCCCATCTTATTATTTTTTCTCATGTTTCATGGCTAGCTGCTATACCAAATGATGAATAAGCTTACACATAATGTACATAGCAATTACAGAATAGCAGAAGGTGAATCTAAGGGTAGCCATAAGTTTCAAAGAAATGATTATTTCATGATTAACAAACATTAATTGACAAAAGATTAAGTTTCTAATTAAAATACTTAAGGATTAATATTGTTTAGTTATGGTTATTGGTCATGCTCATGCAGAAGGTCAATCTATGTGTTTCATCTTCTGCATTCTAAACTGAGATCGTTTCTTTAATCCATCCAGTTGTTCTTCCCAAACATGTCTGGGAAATTTTGATCTTCTGTCCTCCGTAACTTTAAACCCTAAACCCATCTCATAATCCTACATTTGACGAGAAACCGGATCGGAAAGTGTCTCGTAAGCCCTTTGGATTTCCAGAAATTGCTTTGTGGATTCTTCTTTAGCCGACGAAGGGCAAACATCTGGGTGATATTGCAGCACCCGTCTTCGATAAGCTTTCTTTATATCAGATAAACCCACATTCTCAGCATAACCAAGAGAAAGAAGTTCATAAAAGTTGGTCTTTCCACGGTGCATGGCTAAACTATCAGCCCTGCATCTGCATGATATGCCTCCCACTCCAGCCCTGCTATGACTATTACCGTAAGGCCTTGCTTGAACCCCACCTTGGTTGTTGCTGCTGAGGCCATTCCAATGGAACTGATCTCCATACCAAACGTGTTTCGAACAAGAATACAAGATATTTTCAAAGGTGTTTCTTTAGTTTGAGTATAACGAATCATACATCTCATTTAAATCTAATTTTTTAATATTTTTATCATTTTAAGGTTTCCACTTAAATATTAATATTTTATTTTTTATTTTTACTTTGCAATTTGATTATAACAAATAATATTTATATTATTTATATTTTAATAAAAAATATATCAAGTTTTTTGTTTTAAATTATATAAATTTTTAAATTTTGAAAGAGACGATCGCTTTTACTCACCCTTATAAATTTTAAATAAGTTTATAAATATAAATCTCATTCGTTGAACTTGTTACATCGATTTTTTTATTATCTTTAATAGTTATATCGATACCTATTACTTTAATCTTTTGGTAATATTTATATAACCACTTGTACAAGTTGATGTAATAATCTATTTCAGTGGGTTTAGGTGCAAATGATGTTTTTTGAGAATCCAAATCAAGAATTATTCTTACTTTTTGTGTTAAAATATGCTCAAAGTTTGGTTACTCTTCACACATTTGGAATTGAATCCTACTACTTCTATTTTTAAAGATTCACTCCCTTTAATATTTAAAAGTTGTAGTTCAAGTCCAATTATTAACATCAATAGAATTCTTCTATAAAATTCATTGATATGTAACTTTAAAATAAAAATATATTAATTTGAAGATAACATTATTAGGAGGAAGATTCGTTTATGTAAACGTGAGACAAATGTGAATAAAACAATTTTTATCACGTTTTATAGTTATCTCTACTTAAAACCTCTAACTAATTAAATCAGATGATATTATACGTTTAAACATACTTAAAACCAACAACCTTAGATTGTTATAATAATGATGATATCAATTGAAGTTTAGTTCAATTGTGGATGACATGAAAAATTGAAAAAATAATTTTTTTGAGAGAAATTATTTTTTATAAATAAAAAGATATTATAATCTCGTATTAAGATTCAAACCCATACAAAATGAGATAATATAAATATCCTTAATCTTTAAGTTAATTAGTGAATTTTTTCAAATAAAGTATTAATCAGTGGCGTTATATATAAAATTATAATTATATTTCTATATTAAAAAAATCAGTCAAAGTAAAGCATCAAAAACACAATTTTCTTTTTACATAATAAAAAAATAATTTCTGCAGTGTCTATGATTACCTATGAAGCAGGTGTTTGTTACTTGTTGTTATATTATGTTTAAACTCTGTCCGGTGCTGAGTAATCCCCGCCAGGAAGCATGGAGATGTCTTAATTCCCACAGCTCCAACATTTGTATCCGACAGATTTTGAGAAGACCGAAAGGAAGAAAACAAACACTAGGACTAGGTCAGGCTGTAGGGATTAGTTTAATCAAAACATGAACGACTTAATTAGTTTATTAATTGGAAAAGAAACAGACTTCAAAAACTATAATTATTGGACCAACTAGAGGGAGGGTGAATCCCATTTATTAATCACTACATATCTTGGCAGAGTTGATGTTCAAGATTCTGTTGTATTATTTTATTATTAAAGCTGATAAATAAATTATTAGTAGCGGATAAAATATTAATTTTTTAAAATAAGATTAATTAGAAAAAAAATTAATTTTTATGTTATAAATAATACAAATTAAATTGAAAAATTATTTTATCCTGATTTATGTTAGTTTAATATATTAAATATCGATGATTATATAAAAAAAAAAAAACAAATAAGTTGTCTGATAAACTTATGGCCGGCAACATAAGAGGGTCAATTAAGAAATTAATTAGTTAATTTTAAACGTAATAACGTGTAAATAAAATGTAAAAATTATATTATTCGAAGATTTTTGACAATAATTAAGAATAAATGGGTTTTTATAAATATTATGTCGAAACATTTAACTTTAAAAAACTTATATATACCATCTTTTTAATTAGATGTTTTACCTTAATCTATTATTAATTAAATATTCAAATTAATATATTTAACGGATTTAATCTCTAATATTAATTTAAACCTTTAATTTTAACTCAACTCATTATATACAAAATAGAGTTAAAAGGTTATATAAACATATTAAAGTATATGGACTATAATCATTACGATGTTGAAATGTATCAAAAATTATATAAATATATGATGTAAAATTAAAAAAGAAACATAATATTTATTCATATTTTATTTTATCTATAATATATATTTTGTTAAAAGATTAAAAAAATATAAAAAATTTACTTAAATTTAGTTTGAGCGAGAGGTGGGAAGTTATTTGCAAGGATTGGACAACTATGTCTGAAAAAGAGCTTAAATGTCGGACTAGGCGTTTGCTTTCGTTTGTTAATTGAGTGATTAAAACAATATTATTTTACAATTATTTATTCTTAGTTATTGAAAAAGTGATAATTATATGAGCCTTAAAGAAGCACAGATAGTATTATATATAAAGTCAATTGAGTATATGTATAGAATAACAATTTTTATTTGCATTATTAAGGTGTAATTATTATTGTTGTTGTTAATTAAATGATTATTTTTTTTAATATTTTATTTATGTAATAGGTGATTATCAATTGATAGTTGTTTATTATCATGAAGGTGGACGAATATTTTTTATATAAAATTGATCTAATGAAATAAGATATTAAATTTATTAATTAATTTAAAAAGTTCGTATAATCAGAGACGAACCTGTAATTTTATGTAAGAAGGTAAAAAGTATTTAATTTATATTAAATATATTTATTCGTATGATATCGACTTTAAACTTGATTTTAACGCAAATCATTTTTCATAGAACCGATTACGACTCGTTTATAAACAATTCTCATAGTTTATATTATTATCTGTCATAAAGACGTATAAATGAAGATTATGAGTAGTGTTTATTATTAAATTTGTTGATTAATTATTACAATTAGTGTGTGACAGAAATTGATGGTGACTGGGGACCTTTGCATGACTTTGAAGGCCTAAGCCAAGCAACATCTGCTCCACACAAATAAAATAATCCAAATGGACGTCTTTCATGTTGTTAATTACAAACGACAGTTTACAGCTGATGAGGACACAGCTTTTCATTTTAACTAAACCTTAAAACTATTGATTTGATGATGAAACATAAAGAACATGGATTTTTAGTATTAATAGTGTCCTTTTATTTCATTATTTTCTTTAACAATATGAATGATTTATTATTATTATTATTATTATTATTATTATATTTTTAAGTATAATCGTGATAAATTTAGATTGATCCATATTGTATAATTAATTTTAGTGAATGAATTTTTTGATAAAAATTTTATATATAAAAAATTCAATTACAAGAACTACTTAAACGATATAAAAATTTAATTATATAAAAAATTTAATTTATTTTCACTTAAAGATGATTTTTAAAATTACTAAAAATATTATTTATTTTTCAAAATATATAATTTTACTACAAACTAATAGAAACTTAACTACCATTTATTCAACTGTAATATATATTTTATATTATCGATGATATATTTTAGGTTTTTGGGAGTTGATAAATTGCAGCATTCATGGAAGAATGTCAAAAAAGTAGAATTAATAAGAGAAAAGGACACCTACAAAAATATCTTAAGCCTCAAAAATATTTACTGCAATCTATCAGAAAAATATTAAACATAAACAATAAAATGAATCACATTAAAATATTTTTCAGTAGTTAAAAAAATAAGGTTAAATTATTTTACGGATTTAAGATATTATTTCAGAATATGATTAAAAATATTTTTTAATCTCACAAAACTGATTAATTATTAGTGTATTTTTTATAGGTTGATATTATCATTGTGTATACGAACAATAACAAAGTCAGAGTTTAAGGTTAAGGATATAAAATATAAATATCTAGAGGCGAGAAATAAATTTATAAATAAATTATTTAAAAAATTTTAATAGAATAAAAAAAAATTTAAAAACTGGGGTCGTCTCTTTCCATCCCATATAAATCCGTCCATGTATACGAAAAGAAAATTACTCTTTTACACATTTTTTTTCATTTAATTTCATGAAATTATGTACTTTGTGAGATAGAGACCAGAGCCGTGAACGTAAAGTGATAGAATTCACGAAGGGATTTTTTTAATCCCGACCAACAAAAATACAAAAAGCTATTTTCACCTCTAAAAAATATTTAACAAAAGTCAATATCTAGAGTTAATGATTAAAAAATATTATTTTATAAATAAAAATAGTATTATAAAGTTTTTTTATTAATGATAAATACTTAAACCTTTTTTTAGAGAAGCTACATCTTTAAAAAGTTAACCATTTTAAAAATTAATTACCTGCTCCCATAACTACACTTTCACTAAAAAAATCACCAATAATTTACCCCACAAGTTGGAGAGAATCAAGTGCAATTATTTAACTATAATAAAATTATAATATTCAATTTTAAATTAATTTTTTCATATTTTTATTTCAATATCATTAGAATCAATTTTATTTTCCATCTAAATGAATATTAGACTATATAATAAAAAATTAAATGCATAATAATTATAACTGAATAAAAACAAGTGATATATATATGACAAAAGAAGTGTAGCGTTTGACATGTGCTAAGTTGGTCGATTCTTGTCTCTATCGCAGCATGTAAAGCCCATATCAATATTGTCAGTATTATAAACAATGAGAACCAAAATCAAAATATTTTGTTTATTAGGGACCTTTACAATAATTTTCTGATTTTTTATTATTTTGTTTTCTAAATTAAAATATTGGTGCTTTCTCCCTGATTTTTTTCATTATTTTTCATTTATTTTAAATAAGGGTTAAATTAATAAAAGAATAGAAATACCAAGACTAAAAAACTATTTTTACATCTTTTATATTTGCTACATCAACCATTATTTACAAAAGGAATAGAATTTTTAATAGAAAGACTATTTTATTTTATTTCAAATTATAAAAAAATTGTCTTTTTTTAATATATCAGTATAATTATAAGATAACATTTATTTAATTTTTTAGTTATTTAATAACGTATATATGCCGTATATATATACTCAAATTTATGTACAACTGAATAAAATATATCATTTACCATTGAAATCATTCCGCAAGTTCAATCATTTTTAATTTAGAAAGGAAAATGCAACCTAATAATACAATACAAAGGTTGTATGATACTGTTTACCTAAGAAATTAAAGTAAATATCACTGTGGTAAAAGTTTCCCATAATTTTGTATATATAATTTTATTGCAATATATGATCAACTTTAGAAAAATATTTTGAAAACTTAGAAAAAAAATCTGTTTATTTTATAATATTTACTATTATATAAATATTTTAATTCAACCTAATTTAAAAGTTCATCCTCTTCACCCATGTACAAGGAAGTAGTGATTCAAAGAGAAGAAATCCATCCGATAATGAAAATGAAAAAGCTTGAAGATATTGGGAGAAGATAACAATGGACTCATAATTGCTGATCTCAAACTCCGAGCTTTGCTTTTGCCCAATTGCATCAGCATCCACATTAACAGACTCATACGACATTACCCATTAATATTGTTTTCCATTTCATATACTAATATGTTACAGCACAAACATACTATTCTTTTCATCATCATCGTCATCAATCTTTTTAATAGTACTGTGAAACAGGAGAGGAGGCGATCGAGCAGATTAATCGACGACGAAATACGATCCAGTTTCACTGTTTCTTATTCTGGGATGGGTTCCTTTGGCCTCTTCTTCTCCAGTTGACATCGGCTTTAAAATGTGTCAGTTGAAGCCTAGGGCTATGGCTATGCGTATGCATGGCGATCTTCTTTCTTTGAAGATAAAAACTTGGATTTTTCACTTCTTTCGTCTTGCTTCATCTTCTCTTCTCTGCACTCTAGACTACAAAAAGCCGTATCCCCCCTGCAATTAGTAGAATAATTTGTTATCTTCACTAAGCATGAAACCATATATGATATGGGTCTTTAAAATCATTTTAGAGAACGAATTACAGAAAAAATCCAATGAAACTCAGTAAAAGTTAAGAGAGATTCAATTATTCGTACTGGATTTAGAAAAGGGTTTATATAGAAGGTAAGAAAACTAATTAAAACAGAGAGATGGGAATTACCTATACATGTATATGTCACGACCAGGAGCTAACCGGCGTTTACAGAGGCAGCAGGAGCGTAAAAAAGGAGCAGTGCCGTCCAGAACATGATTTGTAGTAAAACCTGATCTTCCACCAACACCAACTCCGCCGGGGATTCTGGGAGACACCATGGACAACAGACGTTGATCGTAACCGGAGTTGGGGTTGGGGAATTCATGGAAAGGGTGGTTTTGAGGGTCATCGGATATTATGATAGGTCCTTGGACAACAATATTATCATCTTCCACGTTGGAGACGACATCCACCGTGATCCCCGTCATGCTTGTCGTCCTTTTGATAGGATGGCGTGTGCGTTTACCTAGCAACATAGTAGTATTTGGGTGTTTTTTGCTCTTTTTCTCGCCACTGATTTATTCGCAGAAGAGTGAGAGAGAGAGAGAGAGAGAGAGAGAATGGAGATGAAAATGGAGGAAAGGCATGGGAGAGGGAGAGACAATAGACAAGATGATAAAGAGAGCAGAGAGAGAATCTGGGCCGTTGATTATGGGCACGGGTCCAGATGATGTCCACCTCACACAAACGAACCATTCCGGGGCTGCAAATAGTCAATACAGAGTGTTTTCTTTTTAATGCTACTAATATTTTATTATTTTATATAAATTTAAGTATAGATTTGTATATACTAAATTTAATTTATATAATATTTTCTTATCTCTAGCAATTAAAAAAATAAAATATATATTTTAAATTTTTTATATTAATTTTTAATCTCCTCCACATTAATTACTAGATAGGATATGAAATGGGAGGATGATTAATTTAAAATATATAATTTTCTTTATAACAAAATCAAACTCTTGTTAAAAAATAGCGCAAAATTACCTCTTATTGTATTTATTAAATAACTTTAAATTATAACTTTTCTTTTTTTAAAAAAAAAACAATATATATTATTCACATATGTGAAAAATGGTTTAATTCAAAGCTCATTTTTAACATTATTTAATCTATTTTTGTAACTTAATGTAGATTAAATGACTCATTTATTTTCGAGGGATCAATTTGTCCATATCTATAATTTCAAAGGATCTAAATGATTTTTTTAGGCTGACTACATGTTTTTCTAAATTTAGCCATGTTTTATTTCTTCTTTTTTATAGGTTTGAAGGATTTGGGCAATAGTTGTTGAGAGGCTTGCAATAATCACCTGAGTTGACGCCACCAAGACCGAATGGTTCCTTCCAAAATTTTGAGAGGACAAGGAATGGCCAACAACATCATCTCTTCACTTTTGATTGTTGTTAAATGTCTTGTTTGCTAACTCTTAACCACAAGTGGGACATTATTTGTTGTTATTTTTGTTTTTTTTTTTAATTTTATCTTGATTAATTTATGTAGTAAATTTAGTTTTAGTGAGTGAATCTCTCGATGTGATTTTTTTTTTGAATAAGCTAATAGTGATTACAGTAGTATCTGTTTTAGAATATAACCTTCACTATTTGACATTGATCGCTCAATCACTTTGCTGACATCACTGGTACTCAAACCTGTGACTTCTAAGAACAACAACCGTTCCGTTAATTGCTTGGGCTAGAGGGCTCGTGTCTCGATGTGATTTTTTTGAATATATAAAACATCGAACTAGAAATATACTTAAATAATATCAAAATATTTATTATTTGGATAAATCTAATCAGAGATATTTAATAAGTTTAGATGCAATCACAATGATTTATGTTACAGTTATTACGAATAAAAGACCTCTAGTAAGTCTTGAATTCAAATCACGAACAAATAACTTTTTTATATAAAAATTAATAAAAAAATCTTTTAATATATATTATTTAATTAAATACAAATAAAATAAGAATGTTCTAGTATTAAACAATGATGGAGTGTGAATGATTTGATTTTTTGTGAGCTTGTATATTTTGATAAAGAAAGTTCACCAATAATTTAAATTGAAGTCTCAATGACTATTTTCTTGATTGCTGGCTAAACCAATCATTCTCACACAGTCTAATTACCCTTCTTCCACATTTCACAATAACTTGAGAAAAAATAAATAAATTCTTTTCTTCATTCCTAAAATTATTATAGTCACACTAGGAGTGTAATGAATAAATTCATCGCTTGATCGAATATTAACTTTTAATGTTTGGACTTGATTCGAGATATAATCAAGTTCTTCGAGTTAAACCAAACTTATTTAAATTCGATTAAGCTTGTTTGTATTGCATACTCAATATATATCGAGGGTAGAAATGTAATTTACTAATATCGAGGGTAGAAATGTAATTTACCAATAAACTCTCCGGGTCTAAGAATTGTATTTTTTTAGTTGAACTCTAAAAACTTACTCTTAGTCCACACTCCAAAATAAAAACTAAAAATATGAAATTAATTATTGAATTAACCATCCCTTATAATTTTAATAAATTATTAGCTTTTTTATTTTTCTAGAAAATATCATAAATCGTAAAAAAAAAACATATTAATTTTATTAGGTTTGGAAGTACATAGTTTGCCAGTTGTGCAAGTGTGGCGGTCTCATTCTTACCAATGATCAGTGGGGACTCATGGAATCAGATGGACAGCTTTCAATTTTATATTAATGTTTATTTTTTAAATATTAAAATAATTCAATAATACTAATACAAATATATTATTTTCATAAATATTTAAAATATTATTTCCCTATCGCCCACTAGTTTTTTAGTCCATCAGGTGGATCAAAGTGAGATTACTTGGGTGCTATCTGTTTTATTAAAATAAAAATATAAGTTTAAGTTGTCGATCTTAAATTAATGAGAGGATAATTCATTCGTTTTATTTAATTTTATGAGCCCATTTCATTAGGTGTTACATCCCATCGGTGCAGTACGATTCATAGGTTTAAGGATAGCAAATCACAACAAGTAATCCCAGGATTATTTTGATTAAATTTTGGTTAATATTTTAATTTAATTAAATTTAAGTTAAGTTAAAATTTAATTTAAATTCTTAACAAATTGAGTCGAGTATAATATTATTAAATTTATATTTTTAAAGAATCGAGTTAAATTCAATATTATCAGATTTGAATTTTCAATAAATTGAATCGAGCTTAAACAATGTTAAGCTTGACTTGATTTACAAACAACGTCAGTGAAAGACATTTATTAGTGAGATTTCAATTAAAAAATAATCAAAACTGGTAAAGAATTTTAATTGATTTAATTTATTAATTTAAAAACTTAAATGTAGTGTAAAAATTATTCAGAGATTTAATTAATTTTTTAAAAATTTAATTACTTTAAACACCCTTAAACCTATATAAAATAATCACTATATTTCTTCACTAATTTTTATTCTCTAAAAAATTATTTTCAAAAATAATTCAAAATGTAAATATACTAATTATCCCTTTTTTAACAAACATTATAAAAATTCACAGGTATAAGAAAAAACATTATCACAGTTGAAATAGTGAAATTATTATATATTAGCGTTAAAATATTCATTTAAAACGGATTACTTTAATAAAAATAGTCTTCTGATCAGTCCATATATATAAAAAAATTTAGTAATTGAAACTCTCAATTTTTTAAACCAAAATTAGCTAACGATAACATAAAAAATAAAATTAAAATCCATACATTTATTCAACATTTCACATAAAAAATAGATAATGACGGACGAAAGATCCTAAGCTGGTCACCTCTTATTTTCCTGCGATAATAATTGTAGCAAATATATATTTTTTGTTTTCAAAATAATATTAATTTAAACAATTATTACGTGCCAACATCTGTGTCAATTGTTGGGTCCTCCAACAGGGACATCCCTAGTTTTATTATGATAAATCCTAATTTATATAAAATAATAAAATATTAAAAATTATATAATTCTATAACAACCAATAATATAACAATACGATGTGTCGTCATATGAAATGTACATAACAACAATTATTGCTCAAATGGAACATCACAAAGTGTTGATTGATATCAATCTCCACAGACATTTTTTACTTTCAGACTGTTATTTTTTAAAAAATTTATATTAATTATAAGAAAAATATTTTATATATTCGTAGTAAAAAAAATTTATATGTAATTTTTAAAGTTTAAAGTTAAGATTTTAGTATTTGTGGGTAAGATTATTGTGTTTGAATATTTTTAACCAAATCGTTAAGAGGGGTGTTCAGAATATAAATTCATACAACATAAAATAATATAAATATTTTTATCACCTATTTGATTAATAAATTTTAAATAATATTATCTTTAATATATTATGTAAATTATTTATAATCCTTAAAATCACGATTTTAAATTATTACAAAATAACGATATCAATCTACTTTAGACTTATTCAACAAATCAAAATTTAGTGATGTTAATTAATTGGATCCTCTAACATGATAATCAACATTGCCAAGTCCCACATGCCAAGTTTTTAATACAAATCTAATAAAATTGATTCTATTTGGTCTTTAAAACTTATAATAAAATAAATTAAAATTTAATTATAAAAATGTACAAGTATTTAAAAAAATTTATGATATGACCCTGGTTGAACATGAGTGAGAAAAATACATGAAGCAACTTAGCCTATGGATTTGTCTAAATTTGTAATTTCATTGAGTTGAACTGAAAATTGAACAGCTATACATTGCCCAGCATATACTAATTACCAAGCAAATTGCAAAAAATTGTCCAAAAATTGGTCATGGAAGTGAAAATTTGAGATGACAAAGCAACAACATGATGGGGAAATTGTCTTTTAAGTCCCATCTTTGTTCCATGGTTGTAATAATAACACATTGCATGTCAATTTCTGTGTGTGTTTGTGTTTTGGTTCAATATTGCATGTCAATTCCTTTGATTGAGATTGAAGGTGTGAACCTTATTCCATTACTATCAACAATGAAGTAAAATGACACATTAGTGAATAAAAATTGAGGTTAAAAACTTGTTAATATGACAACACAATTTAATTATCATGGCCCAGCTCGTTACATTATCCGTGGTCCCTAATTAATTATAACGACCCACTTCATCGCTGATTATCCATGTCATTGATTTAATTTTTAGAAAATAGTTTTTTAAATGATATAGAAAAATGAGAGAAGATTCATTGGTTGAAAGAAAATAATGTAGAAAATAGTGATGAATTAAATGATTATAATTGGATGGGACCATGGTTGATGTGATAAGCCAGGCCCATGGTATAATTTCTCCTAGGGTGTATGTTTATCTAATAAAATAGCTTGTCAACTTCAAATTCGGACAAAATTAAAAAGTAAATTAAAACTTGAGGGATTAAATAGGTAAAACGAGAGTGAGGAGACCTTTATTATGAAAACCCAAAACATGGAAGGATTATATTGTAATAAAATAGAAAAAGAACTGAAAATCTTTTATAAGAAATTCGGTCAAGAGCCATTTTTCATTTATTCTTGACAAAGGAATCAGCGCATTTGAATATTGTCACGAAACGTTCGCCGTGACTACGCGGGATCGAGCGAGATATTTTCTGGTGGTGCTTAAAATTTGGGAGCAGGATAGCATTAAGAGTGTAGTACGTGTTGAACAGTCGTCCCATCTGGGATGGGCGTGCTGATCGCGCACCACACTGATCGGGAGCTATTCCCGCTTCCCTGATGAGCCCATGGAAGGGCGAAACCAGTAAGTATCAGAGATCGTTAAGGTTGATCCTCGGGCATGCGAAAGACCCGAGGTGCCGCACGGGTAGAAGTTTCAAATCGAGAACTCTGACCCCGTGACAAGTGGTATCAGAGCGAGGTTGTGTGCTAGCTGTTAGGGTTGACCAAGCGCTCCATGTGCTGCGAAGCGAGTCAGGTGGACGAGTGTGTTAGCTCGCACCCCAAGAGAAGAGGGTGTTCGCAAGTGGGTCCTCTATAAAGAGATTGAGACGAGGACGAGTAGGCAGGAAGCCACAGTGAAAGTTCTACGGTCCCAGGTTAGTGGGCCAGTTTAGGAGAATTGCACACTAGTTCCTGGCACGTTTTAAAGAGAGGGAAAGAGTTTCCTCCCCATGCACGAGAGCGTGCATGAATTGGGTGGAGAGGAATGTCACGGACTGTTCGTCGTGATTACGCGGGACCGAGCGAGATGTTTTCTGGTGGTGCTTAAAGCTTGGGAGCGAGATGTTTGCTGGTGCGTGCTGATCGCGCACTGGTCAGGAGCTGTTCCCGCTTCCCTGATGAGCCCATGGGAGGGCGAAACCAGTAAGCATCGGAGATCGTTAAGACTGATCCTCGGACATGCAAGAGACTCGAGGTGCCGTACGGGTAGAAGTCCCTAATCGAGAACTCTGACCCCGTGACAATATCAAGTAGCTAACACAACAAAAACCATGTAAAGAGAACGTTTTGAAGCTAGAAATATCATGGGATGAACCCATTTATTTGCCAAACAAAGGTTATAAAAAAGTTTTCCCTGGAAAAAATCGAAATCCAGTTGTGTTTATACATTTTGAAAAAGAATTAACACATATTTGTGGAAACAAGTATCCATGTAATGGCGTTTGGAGGCGGGAATGTGATGAAACATATCTCCGGGGGATGGCGACAGAGGGGAGCGTGGTGAAGAAAACCAGAGATCCCATTCCAAAGACAAAAACCCAGGAGATAAAGGAACACAAAACCCGTACTATGATGCCAATTTTAAAAGGTTTGATGTGCAGGGCTGATTTAGAGGCAGGGCAGCCTGTAGAGAACCCACAGGTATGTTAAGAGCCATGGAAACACTGCTCTCCCCCATTGGCCACAGACCCTTAGCTTCAACAAATGAAACATATTACGATAAATAAAACAAAGACTTTGATGATTGGATGGAGTTGAAGATTGCACTCTAAGCCTAATAGTCGCAGATTCTCCAGGTCTGGACAATTAGCCATGGTAGAGCGGCTGGATGAAAACCCTACTTCACTACTTGTTCATTTATAGAGCAATTGGTCACGTGCTTCTCACGTGATATCATCTTCTCGTGCTAGATTTATTTTTTAAAAAAATAATTTAAAATCATGTTTAGCGTTTAGGAATTTAGGTTTAAAATTTTAAATTTTAAAAATAATATACTATATTTTCGAGTAGTTTGCGAGCTTTTCGAATCGTATACACGAATGAAATGATTGCAGACATTCTGGTGCTAACTATAGACTTACTGGATGTTACCTATTAAAGAATTAGGCTAAAACCCGGATTCATACAACTAGCTTTGTTCACAAGGTTTGCAACTCGAATATAGAAACGCTCATCGGTTGATATACGGAAGAAATAGCTCGATTTCACCATTGTTATTTGTGATCTTGTATGCTATTCTCTCTTATGTTTTTCTGACAATAAATGCAAAGGTAAAAGCTACTGGTACTACCAAAGTAAAATAACAATGGTGAAAATTTCCCATGCTTGGGTTGGGCCAACAATCGTATAATTGTGAAAGAAGGCAGTAAAAATCTAGAAAAGTAACAATAATGGTGACTAAAACCCTTCAGACAAAACAAGAATCTAATAACCAAACCCTGTTCTCCATACAACATCCTTATCTTAACCAGTTACTGCAATTTTCAAAGTTTCATGACATCATGTGATCATGTGCAGCACTTGGTAATTAAGGCAGTTAAAATCACAGACGTTAACAGACAGCTTCATGTTTCGCTCAATTGGTTATAAGTACCTTTTTACTCTCTTTTTTATCTCATCATCTTTCCCTTTCACCGTCTCCCAGTTGTGCAGTGAATGAACATTAAAGAGAAGGCATCCGGGATTTGTCAATACTGAAAAAACCAACAAGTGAAGAACAAAGAGGAAGAAGAAAAGGAAGAAACATGGATGTAAGAAGTAGAAGAACCAGAGAAAGCAGTCCAGAGAGGGCCAAAGTGATTTGCATGCAGCCAAAGGTGCTGAAACCCATCAGAAAAGTTCAAGTTGTTTACTATCTGACTAGAAATGGGCAGCTCGAGCACCCTCATTACATGGAGGTCACCCATTTGCTTAATCAACCACTTTGTTTGAGAGGTAAAAAAAAGTAGAATTTCAAACTGAAAACATCTAATGTCTGTAATAAGTTTCACCTTTGTTGTTTCGTAGATGTAATGGAAAGACTCACTGCTCTTAGAGGCAAAGCAATGCCCTCTCTTTATTCTTGGTCTTGCAGAAGGTAGGTACCTTTGTTAACCATTTTTTTTACTTTCTAAACTAATTTTAGTGTTTGATTGTTAGGAGTTACAAGAATGGTTATGTATGGAATGACTTAGCAGACAATGACATTATTCCTCCATCAGATGGTGTTGAATATGTTCTCAAAGGCTCGGAACTGGTTCAAGGTTGTTCTGTTTAGTGGTCACCCGCATTTCCCAACCTTAAATTACCCTGAAAATACTGTTTTGATACGAATTTTTGTTTACAGGAATTAAGGATGATTTGCTGGTTGCAGAAAGAATAGAGCAACTGCAAATCAG
Organism: Abelmoschus esculentus; assembly: GCA_035048815.1. NCBI lineage: Eukaryota > Viridiplantae > Streptophyta > Magnoliopsida > Malvales > Malvaceae > Abelmoschus > Abelmoschus esculentus. The sequence continues at coordinate 23,335,664 of JAUCBN010000005.1, forward strand.
TAACAGGGTTCACAATCAGACCAAACAAAAATCCCCAACTTCTACCTTGACTCGACACGGGGCTCCTGCATATGGAGAGCAAGATTTCGATGAAGATGAAGAGAAAGAGGATGAATACGAGTTAGATGAGGAGAAAACATGCTACACAAGCTCAACAACTCCTCACTCTCGCTGCTCGAGAGGGGTTTCTACTGATGAGATTGAAGACCAACAACAACAAGAGCCTCAGAAAACAGTCTCCGACTCAGCTCAACAGCATTCTTCCCTTCTGTTAACATCCTCCATCGGCAAACAAGACCAAGGCAAAAACAACACTTCCATTAGGTTTGAAGATGGTGAACCAGTCGGTAGCGAGTTTGCACCGAGTCGAAGCTCGGTTCTGCTTCAACTTATTGCCTGCGGGAACTTAGCTGTTAATAAAGCAAAGAACGTGGCTATTATGAAGCAACCCATGGTGCAAAAAAACCTGGTGGTGAAGAAGGAAGAAAATTTACACAGAGGGTTACTTTGTAAGTGTGCAGTGAAGAAGGTCATTGAAGATGATGAGATGCTACACTGCATGCCTGAGAATCCAAGGTTGGGTAAATTACAGGCTAATGAGAAGGAGTATTTCAGTGGCAGCATTGTGGAGTCCATCAACTCTGAGAAACCAGAATCAGTGCTCAAAAAATCCAATTCTTACAATGAAGAAAGGTGATTTAATCTTAGTATCCTATTCTAATATCAGATATATTAAAGTTGAAGAGTGATATTTATAGCTAGGCTGGTACTGTAGCAGGGAAATTAATAAAGTTGATATTGATTGAACAGGAGGAGCAAGGTGGTGGGTGAAACAGTGGATGAGGAGGAAAAAGACAAGTCAGTGGCTGGGAAATGTATTCCTAGGAAGAAATCATCAAAGCAAAACCAGAAAAAGACAGAAACACAGACTCACACTTCATAGAGAAGATGATGGTGTGGAGTTATGAAGCTGTAATTGCCAGACTATTACTATCAGTATAAAAGCTATGGTTCCCAGTTCCCATGATTCTATCTACTGTTGTGCTTCAGAAATTTGTCAAAAGTGAAATAGTAAAAATCTTGGGGATGCTCATGCTATGTTATAAATGCAATGTTGAAACTGAAAAGATGCTGTCATATTTAGCTAATTATTATTAATAAAAATCGGTTCAAGCAATAAAAATGTTTGAATAATTAGATTAAATCAATAAAAAATAACTTAATCGTTAGAATTAGACATCTCATTAATAAAATAAATTATTTGTTAGAAAAATGCAATCAATGGTCTGAAGTTTGGGGATAAGTGGAGGGGAGTATTCAATTTGAATTTCAAGAATTTCTTCAGTTGAAGAGCCTTCGAATCTGGAGAGACCCTTTACTATAAATGAGATTAAGAAAGCAGTATGGAGCTCGACGAGTCCAAGCCTCCTGGACACGATGAATTCAACCTGAAATTCTACAAGCACTGCTGGGAGGATGTAAAAGGCGAGTTACTCTATTTAATGAACGGTTTTCATGATTCTGGTGTCTTGCCATCGAAGGTAGAGACTTCCTTTATTGCCCTTATCTTAAAGATTAATAATCCTGTTGACTTTTCTGATTCAGACTGATTAGTTCTAATAAGCTTTTTCGAATTATGTTTATGACCGTTGTGGGGTTTATTTTTCTTCTTTTATTTTTACTATTTACATTTTTAGTAAAACGAGGCGTTTTGTGCCCAAGGTTTACTTAGGGTTCCAGAGTGATTGTTCTGATTTTTTATCGCCGAATTGAATGAATCTGAAATCTCTCTTTCCCTTTTCTTCCTGAACCCCTATGTTTTCTTCTACAATCTCTCTTGTTTCTTGATTTTTCAGTTAAGAAGTGTGACAAAAGGTATCAGAGCCCTACGATCCTTGGTATAATGGTGGAGACATCAAGCGGCGCAAACTGCACTAGCAACTCAGTCCCAACCTTCGGCTCCTCAGTTTGAATCATCTGAGCCCGCTGCAGAGACTATTCCAGATTGGCAGGTGGTTACGAATCAGCTTCAGTCCGATGTGAATCGTTTGGAGACAACTATCAACGACCGTTTTCAGAATATGCAATCGGCGATGCTCACCAATCTTCATAAGATGTTGGAGATTGCTTTGTGAAAGAAAATAGACGCGGGTGAGATGTTGGCACAACATTCCGGCGTTCTAGGTTCTCCCTAATCGGTTCCTCGAGCCCCGACGCTAAGGCCGCCGATAGTAGTAGTGGATGTTCCTCAACCCAGCAATCCCGCTCCAGTTTCAAGCAAGGCCTAGATGGACAATAATATTGGCTCTCAGAAAGGTTCTCACTCTTTCAGTAATGTTGCATACAAACTCATGTGCCCCAGGTTCGATGGAACAGAGTTTAAAGCTTGGTATTACAAGCTCGAGCAGTTTTTTGAGGCCGAGAGTATTCCAGACGAGGCCAAAGTTAAGGTGGTGATGCTCCATTTGGAAGGTAAGGCGTTGCAATGGCATCAATTTGTGGTTAAATCCCACAGAGGTACGCTCTTTTCAAACTGGACTACTTATTTGAGTCTACTTCGTGATCGTTTCTCCCCTGAGGGGTTTCGATGACCCATTTGCTGAGTTAGTAACTCTGAGGCAAGTTGAAACTGTGGAACAATATTATGAGCAGTTTATACAACTCCTTACTCAGGTTGAGTTGCCTGAGGACTATGTCTTGAGTTTGTTTAAGAATCACCTTAGGATAGATATTAGTCCTATGGTCAAATTGCTGCAACCTAAAACACTGATGGAAGCTTTCCATTTGGCGAGACATGTGGAAGCAATGGCAGCCCCTATGAAGAGCAAGCAATGGCCACAAAATACTTGGAAAGGTTCTGGACCTTCCCCACTGTCAATTGCTTCTCGAATGAGCAGTGGAGCTATGAAGGGGAGTGTGGACTCAGGAGTAATTACAGGACCTCGTTCCAAGTGGTGTACTCCTACTATAGTGAGTCCTCAGCCTACTAAGACAGGTGGATCCGCTACTCAGAAGGGAACTGGCAATGTGTTATCAGCCAGTGAAATTGAAGATAGAAAGAAAAAGGGGCTCTACTTCTGGTGTGCGACTAAGTATACTTCTGGGCATCGTTGTGCTCGAACCCAGTTGTATCAAATCTTAGTCGAAGGAATGGAGGAAGAAGGGAAACCAGAAGTGTTCTAGATTGTGCGGAAACGACTGAACTCGAGGTTTCCCCTACTAAAGATTGAGGCCCTGTCCTTTCATTGAATGCTATGTGACGAGCAGCTGCTTGGGAGACCATGAAGTTGAGGGTAGTGGTTGGAGGAATTCCTTGCATTACTTTGATGGACTCAGGCAACACCCACAACTTCCTGAGTTTGGCTGCAGTTAAGAAAGAGAAATGGCCAATGAACAAGCAGAAACAATTTAGGGTCACTGTAATAGATGAAAATGTAGGGACCACAGTGGGGCAGTGTGAAAATTTGGTCTGGAAAACTCAGGATCAGCAATTTACAACAAGCCTTTTGATTTTACCACTTAGAAATTGTGATATGGTTTTAGGGGTGGAATGGTTATCAAGTTTGGGGGAGATCAGTTGGGATTTTTCTGAACTGTAGATGAAATTTAAATTGAAAAAAACTGAAGTGATTTTAAAAAGAGTGCTAAGTGGTGGTCTACAAACTATGGAAGATAAGGTTTGTGAGAAATTGTTGAGGGGTTCCCAAAGTCCTTGCACTGCTGCTCTTTGGCTTATAAGCCCACAGTTGGAATTGAGGAAGGAAACTAAGCAGCTGCCAAGTGACATACAAGAGCTGCTAATAGAATTTCATGAGGTTTTTGAAACCCCCAGTGGACTTCCCCCTGAAAAGGGGCATGAACATAAAATTAATCTTATGGATGAACAATCTGTAGTTAAGGTAAAACCATATAGACACCCAACCTTACAAAAAGATGAAATCGAAAGGCTTGTTAAGAAAATGTTGGATTCGGGTGTTATTAGACAGTAGCAGCTCGTTTTCCTCCCCCATTGTGATGGTAAAAAAAAGGACAGAGCTTAGAGAATGTGCATAGATTACCGGAAATTGAACCAACTCACTTTGAAGGACAATTTTCCAATGCCTATAATAGAAGAATTACTCGATGAATTGGGGACTGCTGTGTTTTTTTCAAAGCTGAATTTAAGGGTTGGTTACCATCAAATTCGGATGAGGGAGTCAGACATTCACAAGACAACCTTTCGAACTCATGAAGGCCATTACGAGTTCCTCGTGATGCCCTTTGGGCTCACTAACACCTCGGCTACTTTCCAAGGATTGATGAACAAAGTTTTTAAGCAACAATTGAGAAAGTGTGTGCTAGTGTTCTTCGACGACATATTGGTTTATTCTCCGAATTGGGAGTCTAATTTGACTCATTTGAAGATGGTTTTAGAAACTCTAAAATAGAACCAATTGTTTGTAAAATTATCCAAGTGTTGTTTTGGGGCTAGGGAGGTGGAGTACTTGGGGTATGTGATAGCACAAGGGAAGATTTCTATGGATATGGCTAAGGTGGATTTCATCCTTAAGTGGCCAATCCCAAGTACAGTGAAGGAACTTAGGATTTTCTTGGGGCTATCAGGTTACTACCGCAGATTTATAAGAGGTTATGGATGTTTAGCTAGGCCTCTCACTAATTTGTTGAAGAAAGGGGCTTGAAAATGGGGGGAGGAAGAGAATGAAGCTTTCCAAAACTTGAAGAAGACCATTAGTTCTGATCCAGTTTTGGCCTTGCTGGATTTCACTGCAGTGTTTGTAATCGAAATCGATGTCTCGGATGTAGGGGTTGGGGCAATTTTGATGCAGAATGGGAAACCATTAGCTTTCTTCAGTAAAGGTTTAGGAGTGAGATATCAAGGCCTCTCAGTTTATGAGAAAAAAATGTTGGCAGCTTTAATGGCTGTCAAGAAATGGGTAAATTACTTAGTGGGCAGACATTTCATCATCCGAATAGACCACCGGAATATTAAATTTCTTGCTGGGAACCAAGTCATCACCCCATTTCAGCAAAAATGAGTAGTGAAAATGATGGGGTACAAGTCCAATACCGAAAGGCAACTACCAATGTAGTGGCCTACACTTTATCGAGAAGGGTGGAAGCTAGAAGTTTGATGCCATAAGAGTGAACAATTTCAACACTGATTTGCTGGAAAGAATTAAATGTTCATGGCAAACAGATGAGAAATTGCAAAAGGTGATCAAGGAGTTGAAGAGTGAAAGTGGCAAGCCTAAAAAATATACTTAGGATGGAACATTGCTGAAAAGAAAGGATAAGTTGCTGGTGGATAAGGATTTACAGTTGAGGAAAGAATTAATTCAGTTTTTTGATAGGAGTGCACTAAGGGGACATTCGTGTGCACATGCCACCATTAAAAGGATGACGATAGTGATCTATTGGAAGGGCTTTAGAAAAGAGGTGAAAAGATTTGTGAGGGAATGTATGACTTGCCAGAAGTGTAAGGGAGACTTGCAGCATTCCAGAGGTCTTCTTCAACCTCTGCCCATACCTGAAACAATTTGGCAGTCCATTAGTATAGACTTCATCGAGGGATTCCCACTTCAAGGAAGAAAAATTCTATTCTCGTGGTGGTCGATAGGTTGAGTAAGTATGGCCATTTCATAGCCATATCTCACCCTTACACTGCTATAAACATTGCTCAAGTATTTTTTGAGAATATTTTCAGGTTACATGGGCTGCCTCACGACATCATTTATGACCGGGACCGAGACTTTATGAGCAATTTTTGGAAGGAGCTTATGAAGAAGCTGGGTATTGTAGTTAACTCTTCAACAGCCTACCATCCTCAAACGGATGGCCAAACCGAAAGAGTGAACCAATGTGTGGAGACCTACCTTCGATGCATGACCGGTGAAAGGCCTAAAGAGTGGGCTGAATGGATTCATTTGGCCGAGTGGTGGTACAACACCACCTACCATTCGACCATTTAAATCACACCATATCAACTTTATATGGTTAGGTTCCCGCTGTTCATCTGTCATATATAGCTGGGGAGTCCATGGTTGCTGCACTGGATAGGAGTTTATAACAAAGAGAGGTTGCAATTCGAATGCTTCAGTTCCACATGAAAAGGGCTCAGGATAGGATGAAGGTTCAAACAGACAAGGGGAGGATTGATTGTTAATTTCAAATAGATGATTTGGTTTTTCTAAAACTGCAGCCTTATAGGCAGCAATCGGTGGCTGCAAGAAGCTGTCAGAAGTTGAGCCCAAAGTGGTTCGGTCCTTTTAGGGTGATGAAAAAAATCGGTAAGGTGGCTGACAAGCTGCAGCTACCTAATGAGTCGAAAATTCACCCAGTTTTCCACGTTATCAGCTTAAGAAAAGGGTTGGATCTGAACAGGTTCAACCAGAATTGCCTCTTATTGATTCTGATGGAAGCATCAGTAAAGAGCCCATTCGAATTATCGACAGAAGGATGGTGAGGAGAGGTAACAAGGCTGTAACAGAGGTTCTGGTGGAGTGGGCTAATTCTTTTCCGGAGGATGCAACATGAGAACTGTTATACTCTCTGCAACAACGTTTTCCTCAATTTAATCCTTGAGGACAATGATTTTTCTGATGAAGGGAGTATTGTAATAAGTTTTTTCGAATTATGTTTATGATCGTTATGGGGTTTATTTTCCTTCTTTTATTTTTACTGTTTACAGCTTTAGTAAAACAGGGCGTTTTGTGCCCAAGGTTTACTTAGGGTTCCAGAGTGATTGTTCTAATTTTTTATCGCCGAATTGAATGAATCTGAAATCCCTCTTTTCCTTTTCTTCCTGAACCCCTCTGTTTTCTTCTACAATCTCTCTTGTTTCTTGATTTTTCAGTTAAGAAGTGTAACATTAGTCTTTTGACTTTTCATGATGAAGGAAGTGGATGGGGGGTATCGTTGACAAGTGTTTCAGTTCTTGTAAATGGTGTCCCAATCATAGAATTTTGCATGATGAAGGGGCTGAGACAAGGAGACTCAATCTCTCTATTCCTGTTTATTATTGTCTCATAAGTCTTACATTTGCTTTTGGTAGTTGCAGAAAGGTCTAAAGTAATTGGGGGGATTCAAGGAGTGATTTCGATCGTTCGATCTCTCATTTACAGTTTATGAACGACACAACCTTTTTCTTGAGGTCAAAGAAGAACTTTAGTTCCAATTTAAGATTCATTTTGAGGTGTTCTGATCCCGAACTCTCCCATTAAATGCAAAATCTGAGAACAAATGTCGCAAGTAGGGACAGAGCCAGGATCGAATAGTGAGAGGGACAAAGGTCTATTAAGCCTTTAAATCTAAAAATTAAAAGGGGTAAAAACCTTATTTTATTACTATCTAAATTATAAAGGACCTTAAATATAATTATACTAAAAAAATTTGGGAGGGGCTCAACATAGCTCCGTCGCTGGCCGCAAGATCCGAGAAGATTTAATATTTTTCCCAGCATGTGACCCTCATAAAAGTCTCCCAAGTAAACTATTACTATATTTTTCTTCTACATGAACGATTCTACTATAAAATATCACTCTACTTCCCATTTTCGTAGCTCCTCTAGGCTCTATTGATCAAAACAATGGCTACCAAATTGTTCTTGTCGCTTGCCATTTGTGTTCTCCCGGTTATCGTTAACGCAAACAGGCAACCCTTCCGGATCGTCGGTAAAGTTTATTGTGATGCCTGCCGTGCTGGTTTCGAGACCACTAAATGCTCTTACATACATGGTACGATTTTAAACTAACCTTGATTATGTCTTGTTTTATTCTTCAATTTTTTATCTCTTCATCAAAGTTTTTTGTTTTTAGGTGCGCGGGTCAAAATCGAGTGCAAAGATAGGAACACTATGACGTTGAAATACAGCGTCGGGGCAGTGACGGACGCAACCGGAACATATAACATTCTGGTTGAAGATGACCACCAAGACCAAATATGCTACGTCAGCCTTGTTAGCAGCCCCATTAAAAGCTGCGCCGTTCCGGACACTAGACGTAACACGGCCACCGTTATCCTCACCCGTAGCAACGGTGCCGTTTCCAACATCCACCCTGCAAATACAATGGGATTCCTCCAGGATAAGCCAGCCGCTGGTTGCCAAGAGCTGCTCCTCAGTTTACTGCGTGATGTTTAATAAATCGTTTAATATTTGATCTTTATTCGATAGCTTTTAGTCTATCATATTTAATTTAATATTCGAAGTTCAAAATGACATGAAATAAACATTTTCTGGTCTTGTAATTATAACAAATAAGATCAAATGAAGAACAAACAGAACAACAAATACAAGGATGATGTGTTGTAAAGTTCTTAGACAGACAATTGCTGCGATAATAAAAGCAATGTTAAAATTTGTTCTTACTTAATCTTAAAATTTCCGAAAGAAATGACGCCAATATCTCATCCTATCAAACAGATCATATAAAATATGGGCGTAAATCGTCTACCTCTTTTTATGTCTCTATTTATGCTTCCACCTCAAATTAGAGGTTTAAGGTTTAGGTTTTAGGTTAAGAGTTTTAATTAGGTTTTAAGGAATTAGTGATTTGGTGTATTTTTTTTAGAGTGTAGGTTTTAGAATTTAGAATGTAGAAAATCAGAGTTTAGGATTTAAAATTCAATTTTAAAAAAAAATCAAAAGAGACACAAAATGAAGCACGAAAAGAGACAAGAGAATTTTTATTCATAAAATATTCATTTTCAATTATTTTTACCCTAAATCATATAAAGTGATTAAAAGAAAATTAGTAGAAAAAATACCACTAATCATAAACACAAAGTCCCAGAATTTTTTTCCTCCTCAACATTGCTTTGTCATGAATTTTTCTATAATTGATGCTGAAAACTATTGGAAAATTGGACAGTTGATTTTCTTGCAGTCATTTCTGTAAGTAACCTAATGAATGAAAGCCAATTCAGGGACGATCACGACCAATGCATCCACCACCCCACCACCCCAACCGCCACCGTTACCTCTCCTGAGAAGAAAAATAAGGTATGGCAATATATTTCTTAATTCTTTTTTTTAAAGCAATTGATCGTAGTTTCTATATTTTATTTATTTATTATTGTTTGGGTAAAGTCCTTTATCCCAAAGATTTTTTCTTATAAGAGACGAGCTAGAGGTGGCTCATCAGATGATGAATTTTTATCCCCAGATTGTGGTGCAGTTTCTCCTACAGGTATCCATCTTCATATATTTTTTTGGTTCTTTAATTATTTAAGTCTTGTACGTAATATTCTTGGTAGAATTGGAGAAGAAAATCACACCAAATGTTTGTTAGATATAAATGCATAGGAAGAATATTTTAGGTGCAATGAACGTTATTCGGTATTTCTGTTGTTGAAACATTTACTTGATTGTCATAAAGTTCAGAACATTATAATTTTATATGTAAATGGTATAAGCTACTTATCCTGTGGGCATGGTAGATAACCTAACAAGAAAACAATTGTACACCATAATGCTGATTTTCTTATCTGCTCCAGGAGGGTTAATTGAAGGGCTGAATCTCTCGGATTTCGGGTTTTCCATGGCTTCACCGATGACTGAACCTCGGGATTTCCGGTATTCATACTTGCATACATATATATTTATGACCACAGGCGTCTGTTGTCTTTGTTTATATCTTACATCAGTAAGACATGTCATTTGCAGGATATTTGTTGCAACATGGAATGTGGGAGGGAAGGCACCCAATGTTGACATGAACCTTGAAGATTTCTTTCTAACAGAGGACTCTGCAGATATTTATGTCTGTGGGTATGATTCACTCAGGATTTCGATTTTCATTTATTTGATTTTTTTGGTAAAATGACAAGATTTTGGTGCTTGTTTTTACTTAGAACATCATTTTCCCAGGTTTCAGGAGATTGTTCCACTCAATGCTGGGAATGTTCTGGTAATCAAAGACAACGAACCAGCCGCGAAATGGCTGGCCCTTGTAAACCAAGTACTTAACAAGCCTGATTACGAGTTCATTCATCCATCTCCAGACTGTAGCCAAAGTTTGAAATGCTCCCAATCCTTATTGAAGGAGTCAAAATCTCCCAACAGTCACTTTTTCTACAAACCGTCACTCAAAATACTTAGTAAGGACTTCAGGGCAGAAAGTAGCCTTCTCAAGACTTGCAACTGTCCGATCGAATCCACACGCGAGACGAAGCGGGGGCAAACAAAGCTCAGGGATTTAGCCAGTAAACTAGACCTTGGTCCCCTTCCCGCGCGTCCTAATGGTGCAAATGATGATGATGAGTTGGTCGATCTTTCCAATTTTCCACAAAATTTCTCAAGTGGACAGATGAGTTACCGGCTCGTATCAAGTAAGCAGATGGTTGGGATTTTCCTCTCGATATGGGCTCGAACCGAGTTAGTACCATACATTGCTCATCTACGAGTTTCCTGTATAGGAACAGGAATACTAGGACGTCTTGGCAACAAGGTTAGCATATGAATCTTCCTTGAACATAACAGGAATATTATTGTTTCATAAACAATGAAGGCGTTGCAATCGCAGGGATGTATAGCAGTAAGCATGACATTGCACCAGACTAGCTTTTGCTTCGTCTGCAGCCACTTAGCATCGGGCGAGAAGGAAGGCGATGAGCTCAAGAGGAATGCCGATGTTAATGAGATACTCAGAAGCACACAATTTCCCAAGATGTGCAAAGCTTCAAATCCACGAGCACCGGAGAGAATTATCGAGCATGAGTATGTATGATTTCAGAAGTGTCACACTTATTCAACATTCTGTTGTGTGTTCTACTTAACAATTACGATAAAAATATTGCAGCCGAGTAATATGGCTCGGAGATTTGAACTATCGGGTAGCCTTGAGCTATGAGAAAACCAGGACTCTGTTGGAGGATCATAATTGGGACGTCCTGCTCGAGAAAGATCAGGTAAATCCGCCATTGTTTTTTTTTCTTTATATCTTAAATCTAATCGTAATTCAAGTATTCATATAAATACTGTAATTCCATTGAATGTTGTTTCATGTGCAGTTAAACTTAGAGAGAGATGCCGGAAGAGTCTTCAATGGCTTCAAAGAGGGACGAATAGTGTTTGCTCCTACATACAAATATTCACATAATTCGGATTTATACGCGGGCGAAACTGTTAAATCCAAAAGGAAACGCCGAACACCTGCATGGTAGTCATTCACTCCAAATAAAACATTTAACATTGCTCTGTTAAATATAAAACCATACACTTGATCCATTTCCAAATCCGAAACATTTCAGGTGCGATCGGATTCTATGGCACGGTTATAACATCGAACAACTATCGTATGTCCGAGGTGAGACAAGATTCTCCGATCACCGACCTGTTTCATCATTATTTACAGTAAAGGTCCAAGTGACAAGAAAATTCAATAACAGATTCAAGAAAGGTTATTCGTGCGCAATACACAGACCAGGCTTTGAAGATTCTATACCAAAACGACATAGTTTCTACTTTCTATGAGTTGTAACACCAAGCTTCATTTGTTTTTTTCGTTTAGATCATCATCATAAAGTGAATTTCACCTGCATTTATTCTCATCTGAATTCTGCAATCAATTCTTGTATTCTTTTTCCTCTTCACTTGCTTAATGAATATGAGGTATATACTAGAAATCTAGAATAGGATAAATATAAAAATGTAAACTTTAAACGGATCTTTCTGGCGGCCCGTGACATTAGAGATTTCAAATCCCCATCCTTCCCGCTCTCACTTTATTTTGAAATCCAAACTTGTTTCTCCTCGTCTAAGCAGAATTAGGGATTTAGTTTTAGCATATTTTTCATAATGAGCGGAGATAATTTTACAAACGGGATACCCAGAGTCCGTCCGGTTTTGGGTGACGTCACAAATCGGCCAGTCAAGCGAGGGTTTTCTTCGATTTCGGAGAAGTCAGGGTTTGATTCTAAGGGAGAAGCAGATTCCCAATTTGCAAAACAAGCACGTGTAGGTGCAGAAAATCTCATTAAAGAGAAATCTGAAAACTGCCAATTTGAACCAAACCCTAAACTTATACCTACTTGGAGTGGCGACGTTGATACTTCAAAAGAGGATTTAGTGTCGGGCAATGACAAATTCAGTGAGTCGAAAGAAGGGTTTGAATGGTCTGATAGTGAGGATACGTTAGGTGAAGATGTTGCGGAAGCAGGTCATAAATTGAACGAGAATGGTAGGAGCGAGAGTCAAGATCTGAGTGTCGGTAGATTGGCTTCGGGCAAAGGTGGGAGTATTGAGTGTTCGAGGTTGCCTAAACCGTTCTCGCAGAATTCCAAGTCATTTGAATTGGAGAGGTGCATGGGACTCGAGAACGATGGCTGCACGAATTTGGATGCCGATTGTATGCTCAAAGCTTGCTCTTGTTCTTTTTGCTTGAAAGGTAATTACTTTAGCTTATTATCTCGGATTTTGTTGTTTGCTGCATTTGTGGATCTGAATGGTTTATCTCGTAATATGTTGTTTAATTGGGATATGCTTGCTTTACATTGATAATCAGCTGCTTACATTTGGTCGGACCTTCATTATCAGGATCTCAAGGGTCGAATTGCTGGTCAGTTTTAAATAAGTGCTTTGCTCTAGTTTTCTTAGATTTGTTTTGGATGTAATCGTAACAGGACATGTTCCTTTCTGTGTTATTGTTTTCGACATTTTCTCAGTTTTGAAGAGAAGTCAGAAAGAAGCAAGACTTCTAGTTCAGGAAAGTAGCAAAGGGAATCAAGCTGACATAAGTAACCATGGAAACGCCTATAAATCTTCAAAATTAGAATCCAACCTCACTAGTCAGTGGAGATCACTCTTTCTAAAGATGGAGAATATATTTGTTAATGAAGGCAACCAGCTTGTAAGTTTGATATATTCTTCTTCAGCCATATATTAATTTCTCATGCCTCTTTTGTTTAATGCAAGGGTTTGGTTCACATTTGACTTGTTCATTCTGATATCTTTGATTTTGGACACTTTAACCGAAGCTTCATTGCCGGAGTTCATTGCTATTTATTAATAGAATAAACTCATAGGATTGCTAGTTTTCAATATCTTGACTCTAGAGTAGGAAACTTCTTTTATATTCTCATATGTGATGGATACAATTGAACTTTTGACTGACAGCAAACCTGTTACACTGCACTGAAAGATTTGAGGGAGAATTGTAAGATTGATCTAGAGCGAATTACTGGGATGCCTTCAGAGAAATAGAAGTGTGCTTGCAATGCTTCCATCTGATTGTTGGTACTCCAAATTCCAGCAGTTTGTTTTAGTTTGAAGTTGTCGAAAAATAAAAAACGTATGATCTCAGTTTGTAACTACTGTTATTTTTTAGTTTGCGTTTAAAGATATTATCAATTTTAGTTCTCTCTCATCTTATTAACATTTTTTCTTGTGCCTTCTACTTTGTCCTGTAAATCTGTCTTGTTTTCTTTGCCAATCGACAACAAACTTGATTCTGAATTGAATTATTCTCTGCGTTTTAATTATAATGTGATACAATTCAATCTAAATGCAAAAGAACTTCCTACTTGCTTGAAACAATAATACATGTGGTTGAGACTATGCCTGGTATGTGTGGATTTCTTTGCTGCCAAGAACCATTAATGTTCTCTGGCCAAACCAAAAAATGGACCATTAGTGTTCATGTGCCTCTTGTCAGGGTTTTTGTTTTAGCCTCTTGACTTGGTTGATTAGACATTATTGCATTTACTGTGGGTTAGCCGGTTAGGTGAGTCTAGTGTGTGGGAGGGTCTAGGCATTTTTGTAGTGGTGAAAAAGCTGAAAGTGTAGATTGTTTGTTTGGCTTGCTATGGTAGGTTATACTTAATAATATGAAACTGAATCGTTTGCTTTCTCGTTGCATGTTATAATGACTTGTGGTCCTGATTTTAAAAGGATTAGGTGTGCAGAAATTTCTCAAAGTTTTAGCCTTGAATGTTATGTTTTAATATGAATAATACCAGTAGGTTGCTCATTAATTCTGATTACCAAATTGAAAGACTCCTTTCATTTGATTGTTTTCTTTGTGAATCATCCGTCGAGGAATATAGACTTGCTGTGGCACTTGATTACCGAGATTATAGATCATGTATATGTAAGCATAGACGCTATGAATGGCGTAATAGTACTTCTTTCACCTGCAGGTTTATTCCATAATCGTTGAGATGAACATGATATTTGATTTCATAACAGTAATTCTTTCACCTTCAAGTTTCAGATGAAAGTTGCTTTTGAATAAAATCTCTGGTGTCTTTCATGAACAAAGATGTCTCTGGCAGCTGAGGATAAACATAGAATGTATGAATGGCATTCGGATACTCTACCAGATACACTTCTTTACCACTTTTCTTCAACCCCTCGTAATATCTCTTTTGCCAGTCTTTCAATGGATCGAATCCTCCGATAAACAAAATCGTCGCCGGATATTCCACGTTGCTAATATCTTTGCCGTTTGGCCCGAAAACGTTCACTGCAGGGTGGTCCCTGTCTGACCCTTCTGGCAAAAGTGCCTTCCACACCCAGTCTATACGCTCCCTTGCAATGAATGGAGCTCCATCCAGCTGGATTTCGGATTCGGTCCTTTCTTCTCCGCCGAAAAATGGTTGTATTGCTATCATCCCAATCACCCTCAAGTTGCGAAATTTGTGTTCGTTAGCTTTGACAGCTACGTGATGAGCCAGGTTCCCTCCAGCGCTGTCTCCCGCGATGAAGCAGTGTTTCAGGTTAGCATTAAGACCTTCCCGCCAGTGGTTCACATCATCGATGAACTTCAATACTTTGACGCCATCTTCGTACTGAGTAGGAAACCGATGTTCCGGTGAAAGCCGGTAGTTGACAGAGATAACAATCGCTGAAAGCTCCCCGGCAAGTCGTCGACAGAAATCGTCGTAAGGCTTTGAATTGGGAGCCATGAAGGCAAAACCCCCACCATGAAAAAAGACTATGACTGGAAAAGTAACTGATTCACGAGCTTCGGTGCCGGTGCCGGTGGGCGTGTAGAGACGAAACCAAATGTCACATGAACTGTCGACGACGATATCTGATGACTTAACCCCGTTGACAGGTTTGTTTGAAGCAGATGATTTGAGGTCGAATAGGTTCATAAGAGTTCGATTGACAGTCATATTGGATCGGCGGCACATATCGACACCAAACGACATGAGCGAAACGAAAAGCCGAACATTCCATGGAAGCTTTGGTGAAAGTCTAGATTTTTAGGACATGGTGGTGGTGTAGGAATGTTTGATTGCTGTGTTCAGCCTCTGAATCTACTGATTTCCAGTATGTAGGGAAGGATAAGAATAAGATCATTTAAATAAGGGATAGTCTACCTCATCAAAACAACGCAAAATATTATTAACCTTAAATACCATTAAATATTATTAAATTAATTAATAATTTTATATTAAATTTATCACTTTTTTATTAATAATATTTAACGTTATTCGACGTATTTTTTCTTTAAACAAGAGATATATTAATGAACTACTTTCTCTTCTGCCACCATCTGCAACTGTTCTGTAATGAGTTAACTTCCAACCTCCCATTCGCTGGAGGGAAGAACGTGCTTACTTTATAATTTATTATTATCCTCAACTATTTTTAAAGTGGTGCACACCGCACATTAACACAAACTAATATATTTCAGAATTTATTTTTTATTTAAAATTATATATTTCTATAAGCATAAATATATATATATATATATGTAAGTTCCGGAAAGAAAAAAACATTTTATGTCTCAATAAATCATATTTGATTTAGAAGAAAACTACAAGGTGCATATTCTATAAGATGATCCATATTCTATATCACATAGGAGAAAAATAAAAGGTGCAGAAAATTAGTTCACATTTTTTCGTCTGTCGAATTAATTAGATAAACTACAGATTTTGACACAGACAAGGGTATATAAAATTATTCTTATTATCTCTCAAATTTATTAAAAGAGAATTCTAGATCTTGTAATATTGATAGTATCAGGAGAAAATAGTTTTTCTAATATATGTGCGTTCGTTTTATTTAAGAAAATTAAGATGAAAAATTACAATATTAAGCTTGATTCGGATATATCTTTAAAAACATAAAAATTTAATAATTTAAATAGTAAATTTTAAACAAAATAGATACAAAATTTAACGAAGAAGGTAAAAATCATCAACAAACAATATTAAAAATGCATAATACAAAATTAGGGTATATTGACAGTAAATTTATTATCACAATTCAATCGTGAACAAGAGTGATGATTAAATTTATATCTAAATTCAGTTCAAAGATTTAAAACAGAGAGATCAATAGGACAATCAAAAGATTATCAGCTTATCAATTAGGGCGACATCAAATCTAATCCTAAAAAAAAAAAAACATATCGAAAAATAAAAAGTATATATCAAAAAGTAGAGAAAAATATATTATAAAGACAAAAGTATAGAATTAAAAATACAAAAAAATAAAATAGATAAATAGAAGAGAATGATTAACCATCGACGATCGATAACCAACACTAAAATAAACATTATCATTAATCTTAAAATTCCTCATAAATTGAAAAAAAATAATGGTAGCTTAACCTAGAAAAAAAGAAATTAACGCTGTCATAAAATATAGTTTCTGTTATAGTAGTAACTATAAAAAAAACCGATGACGGCTTAACCTTAAAAAAATATGTCATATCATCACAATGTTATTTGTTAATTAATTATATTAAAATTAAAAAAGAATATAACACATATTACCATTTTATTAGTTGATTAATTTTATTAAATTAAAAATATTAAAATTAAGAATAAAAATAGACGTAAATCACCATCAAATTTATAGGTTAAATTTACTAATATAAATTAAAATTAAAACTACACTAATAAAATATATAAGTAAGAAAGGCATAATATTTAACTATAGAAACTTAACAATTTGTCATGTCATCATTTTTATTAGAAAGTTCATAGTAAGTAATTTGATTAAAACCATTTTAATAGTTAAGTGATCTTATCAAAAAGTTTTATATTTTTGTGGTCAAAATATAATCAAATCTATAATTGAATGGTCATGAGTGTAGTTTACCATAAATTAGAAATGTTATAATGGGACGCATTTAATGATTAGTGGTGGGCTAAAGCCCTTTAACTTGTAAGATAACTTTCTTCTTCAATCCAGACAGAATTTATATTTGCATGTGATTAAGTTAAAAATTATATTAAAAATTTATTTTATATTATTTTTTATAAAATTTAATTTAAAGTTATTCGATTAATAAATTTTATAATGATAATCAAATTAAAAAAGAAAAGGGAGCGATTGAGCAAAATAAAAACCATCTACCTCTTTATCGTACATCCTTTTACGTCTCTTTAAAAAAAAATAAAAATTGAATTTTAAACAATAACTCTTATTTTCTATATCTTAAACCCTACATCCTAAAAAATACATCATACTCCTAATTCGTTAAATACTAAACTCTAATTCACTAATTCTCTAATTTAAAACGAAATCATAAGAAAGATATAAACGACTTACGCCTGATTTAACATACGTGAGATTGAAAGTGTCGTTGGGTTACGTACGTCAATGGTTCGAAGGAGCTGTCGAAGTTGATGTAAACCATAAAGCAATAACTGCTTTGTTCTAGTTGGTGCAGCCGTCGTTAAACCAACTGTTTCTCTCTTGTCGTGACCAACAGGTTCCTTCCTACTCCAAACCATTACTAAACTTTAATTTATTTGTTGCTTTGGGGATTCATTTTGGTAATTAATCAATCTCAAGGTTTCTAAATCAGACTACAAAATTGCTTTCATCACGAAACAAGGGAAAAGAATCATGGAGTAAGTGGTACGTCGGTTGATTAAGAAAACAACATGTGGATTTCACACCTGCCTGTGAAACCGTTCAAAGCAAGTGGCAAAATTCTCATCCCCATCGAATATCGGCATCTTCGAAGTTGACGATAAAGAAGAAGATAACTTAATTAATGTTAATTCAGTGATTAAGTAGCGATTAATAAAAAAGTATGAAAAATCTGAGTTTTGAGAGAGAAAGCACATGGGAGGCAGAGTCCAGAGTTGTATATATAAGAGATAAGGTGATCCTCCAAATGCAAGAGAGCAAACACCAAAGAGAGACCACCCAAAGTAGAGATTTTCAGGTTCCCCCATAACCCACACATTTTTTCTGCAAGTCCCTGCTTCTCTCAATCCCTTTCTGTTATCATCTGGAAAAGAAAATCTGTTTTTGTTTTCAAATCAAAGACATAGTTTCTATCTTTATTTTCATTAGCTAAGAGGGTTTGTTTTTGTTCCCTCAAAGTTGTTTTTTTAGCGAAGTATTGCTTGTTGTTTGGTTTTTGGATATGGCAGCAGCTATAGATATGTATAATAGCAGAAGGAATTCTGTTTTTGCAGATCCTTTTAGAGAAGAGTTACTGAAAGCACTTGAACCTTTTATGAAAAGTGCTTCAGCTCCTTCTCCTTTATCTTCTTCTTCCTCCTCTTTCTCGTATTCTCAACTTTCACCTCAGTTTAACATGGATCCTGGGTTTTCTAATCATGGGTTCTTTAACTGTAGCAATCTGATGGGTTTAGAGCAAACAGGTTTGATCGGGCTTAACCAGCTCAACCCTTCCCAAATCCTTCAAATTCAAGATCAAATTTATCATCATCATCAGCAGCAGCAGCAGGTGCTTGATTCTATGATTTCAACAACACCTGTTGAAAACAAGAGGCTCAACTTTCTTTCCCCCAAACCTGTCCCTATGAAACATGTCTCCTCAACTCCTCCAAAGCCTGCAAAACTCTACAGGGGAGTGAGGCAGAGGCACTGGGGGAAATGGGTTGCTGAAATCAGACTCCCAAAGAACCGAACCCGACTTTGGCTCGGTACTTTCGATACAGCGGAAGAAGCAGCCTTGGCTTATGACAAGGCTGCTTACATGCTCCGTGGAGAATTCGCCAGGCTCAACTTCCCCCACCTCAAGCACCAAGGATCTCATGTTTCTGGCGAATATGGTGGCTTCAGGCCTCTGCATTCCTCGGTCGATGCAAAGCTACAAGCCATCTGTCAGAGCTTGGGGAAACAAGGGAATCCTGGGAAGACCAATACAAAACCGAAGGTGAAGAACGAGGAGTTTGATCAGTCTCCAACGTTACCCGATCCTAAAGTGGAGAATTCACTGTCAACACCAGATTTATCCGATGAATCATTGGCGGGGTCTTCTTCTCCAGAATCCGATATCACTTTCTTGGATTTCTCAGATTCAAAGTGGGAAGACAATGAAAACTTTAGTTTGGAGAAGTTCCCTTCAGTGGAAATTGATTGGGAAGCCATCCGGGAGCTTTCTTGAGTCTTAAAAAGTACACTACAACTACTATCATCATGTAATATTTTTTCCCAGTGTCATATAGGGTTTCCTACAATGAAATTTTTAACATTTGTAGGGTTAAATTAGGTGTCATGAGCTTAGAATCTATGTCGTGTTCATATGTTGTAAGAGAGGTATCTCCCTTGCAGACAGGTCTTGCTGGTACTTTTTATCCTAGCAACGGCCATGGGAGACCATTAGTTGCAGTATTATAGGTCCAGTGTAAAGTTTCCAACCTTATTATCAGTTGAATATTTATAATATTTTTATCCTTTTTTATGTATATGGTTTGCATGTGATGGTGTTTGTTTCTCCTCAACATGTTTTTGCTCATAATTTTGAATGCAAAGAACTGACATCTCTTTGCAATAATTATCGAAACAATAATAACGAAAAATAAACGATCGTAAAAAAACATTAAGATTTACATGAATTAGTTTCGAACAAACCCTCACTTTTTAAAGGTGATTGATGAAACTTTCAACAAAAATTTTCTACTGTTCTAAAATAGAGTCTTCACTATTTAACATTGATCGTTCAATCACTCTACTGGTATTGTTGATGCTTAAACCCGTGACCTTTAGTAACAACAACTGTTGTTTTAACCATTGGGGTTAGAGAGCTTGTACTGGGTTATAATTCTAAGAAAGAGAATATAGGTGGCCACCCCATCGAAAAATATCAGTCTCTGCAAAGACAAGTTCACACCAATGGTAGGAGAGAAAGAGTCTACCTTCTCCAGCCATTTCGAATCCTTCCAAACCATAAGAACGATATCTTCCCCAGTGCCCATACCCACAAAACTTTTTTATATTAATTTTGTTTTGTTTTCAATTAAAAAATATCATATGATATACTATGAAATCAAATTTCTTTTTGGACCGTTCATTACTTTCCCTTTAAATTCAGCATCAGCATTGAATAGGAAGGGAGAAAGTAGTGTGAATGGATGAAACTTTGCTTCAATATTATCAAAGTTAGTCAAGATTCCTTAGAGGCGGAGAAAAGTTCAATTAGTCATCTAAATGAAGTGTATCTTTTTATCCTTTACAGGTCTATGACGATGTGGAACGAAAGGGTGCTTTCAGAACTCTAAGATAAGCTAACATAAAATAAACTAGAGTTTGTATTGTCTTTAACACCAAGAATTTGGATGGTTTCAAGGGGAGTACGGCCATTTAATAGAGGGGAACAAGACTCAATTCGAATAGAAAATTTTATTGTTTTTATTTGATTCGGCTTGATTCAAATAATAATTTTATAAACTCGATTCAATTCAAAATAAATAAATAAAATTTAAATTATATAATAGAATTTCAAATAACTAGATATTTTTAATAACTAATAGATCAATTTTTATCCAAACCTCCTACCTCTGCCTAATATATGTATGTCACATATAAAAAACATAAATAACACATATATTTTTTATCAAAGCATGTACGACCCTTGCTAAGGAGTGAAATCATATACGAATATCCTTGAGACCTCATTAAAAACTCCTTAATCTTAAGTTGAAGGAAAATAGAGTTCGTAAAATCAACTAACTTTAAAAAATAACTCGACTGGACTCAATCGAATATTTACCTCTTATGTTAGATGCTTTAGAGACGTAAAATAATGTAAAAGAGAGTAACCATTCCATGTTATCCTACTTGAAAATAAAAATAAGAACATGCGCATGAAGTGTACTTTATCCTTGGAGAGGAAACAAAGTGTAGTGGACTGCATGTGATGAACTGCAAAATTGCTGGGTGAAGACTCTGAAGTTGAAACGACCGAACGAACCAATCACCCAACCATGTGTTTGGTCTTTACTATGTGGTAGTTGGTAGTTGGTAGTTGGTAGTTAGCAGTTGGAACTCAAGTAATTAATTAGGACAGTGATCTTATGTGCTAGAAGGGTAAAAACATCTATCAGTAGGCAACACGACCACACGCTACGTCTAGTCCAACTTGCCGTAGCCTTTACAGGCTACAGCTCATTGTAGTAACCTAGGTGCTAGCATAGCTCTTAGAGAGACGCGATCTCTAATTTATGATGGATTGCCAATGCAGTATATGGGATATTTATAGATATTGCTTCGTATTTTTATTTTTAATATTTTTAATTAATTACGATAAAAAAAATGTTTTCAATATTCAGGTCATTCTTTTTTTATATATATAAAATTTAATTCATCTGCTATAGTTAAGAAATCTCCTACCTGGTTAATGAAAAAATTTATACAATAAAAGAATATGTTCAGATTGATAATAATTCAATAAAAAAATTTATACAAACCGAGTTAAGAAATCTCCTATATATAAGAATATGTTTAGCTTGATAATGATATATTTCTCATTGTTTTTTGTGATTCGTTTTATTCGTCCTTATAGCCTGATTTTAATATATTTGGACAATCGTTTGTTGTTTGTAAAAAGATTTTTAATTACACTAGTTTTTATTATGATTTTGTCGATGGTCATAGAAAGTTAAATCCTACCTGGTTGATAGTTGTTTGTTGATGTAATCAGTCTTGGATAGCGAGACATTTTACCTAGTAGTTTGACTTATTTACCACTCTCTTTTCACTTGTTATGTGTCTTGATATTCATGAAAGCTTATGAACTTTGATTGTATGATTATATCTATAAAAATATTAACTTTTTTTTGTTTTGGATTGAAATATTTTGAGGGTGCAAGAAATTTTAATAGATTAGTCTAATTATTTTTTAGACATGTTCTAATTGTGATATCTTTTATAATTTTAATAAAAAATCGTTGTTTATTATTAAAAAAATAAATTTTAAAATAATTTACAGAATTAAATATATATAATTAAATTAGTTTGGTTTAGATCAATTTACTCGATTGACCGATATTGTACACTTAGCTATTGGGTCGGATATTGAGTTGTAACTTTTTGATTGAGTTTGAATCATATATATTATTAAGTTATTTAAAGTTTGTTTTATGGTTTTAAAAAATAAAATCGACTGGCAAAATAAAGTTAATTTAAAATTTTAATTCGACTGAATTGAAAATTTTATTTAACTGTTTAAACTTTTAACTCAAAAAATTAAAGAAATTAATTAAATAAATTTTATTTAAACCACTCACCTTTCCCACCCCAATTACTCTTGTCTGTATATGTGGGCTAAAAGGTCTTCAACCTACACAAATAGTGGGATAGAATAAGGGGAGCATAGGCCAGGTACTATAAGTTTATTTGTCTCTTTTGAAGCCCAATTTCTAAAGTACTTAGAAAACAACGTTTAACATAAAGTGGCATCGTATGAAATTAGTTTCTTTTATAATCATCGATATCCGTTTTTAGTAATCGTTTTTATCAAATATTATCGTATATATTTATTACGAGAGTAAAGTTTTCGGTTTAATGATTTTTAGAATCTAAAATCTCATCTCACTAAATGAAAATGCAAACATATAGGCTGAGCTCTGCTTGCTTCTCTTCCCTAGGGAAATAGTTTTTAATATAATTTATGATAAAAAAATTAGTCTTTACTTAATTTACGTAGTTTATTAGGCTACTCATGCCTTTTATAAAATTAGTCTTTACTTCATCTTCAAGACGGGCTAAAGTCGATTCAGGTTCTTGTCCAGTGTTAAATGTCCAATGTTGAAAGTGGTCCTTTACACACATGGTTGACAACTAGGTTTGATACTTAGGTTCACAAAGTAAATATTTTTGGACAGAACATGATTTAAGATCGAGAGACAAAACATAAATTTTAAAAAATACGATGATAGATTATAAAATCGGGAGCTAAGAACCGCTCAAGGCCCATCAATCAGATTGTGTGACACTATATGCCGAAATGCGATGCCCTTCATTTCCTTGTCAACATCTCGCTCAAAGGTCCAATCCCTTCGCCCAACTGCATGCCTAAATATCCCATTCATATTCTATATTATCCTGTTTCACTCCACCCCACTTGCATACACTACATTTTACTCATATATTTTAGTTTATGTAATTAGGGTTTTTAACTACCTTGAAGTAGCAAAGAGAATAAAACCCAATGTCATAAGACCCATGGATTGGACTCGTATTGGTTTAAAGAGAAAGAATAAGAACTTGCGAGGAAGTAGGAATTAATGGATTGTACTTGAAAATTCTTAAAGCTTTCCATGGTTGGAAGTTTTTCTTAAGAACTTTGCTTGTAAAAGAAGAACCCTAGGTAGACATTTATATGATTAGGGTTTTTGGTTCGAAAAGATGTTTGATTACATTTAACGATAGGACTCTTATTATATTACTTGTAATGTTAAACTTTCTCGTTTGGTTCAATGTTTGGAATGTATAGTTCCATTTTTGTTGAGAATACAATTCTAAGGACATCATCTTCAAGTAAAACAACTTCTAGGTTTGAACCTTTCACGTGAATGAAAGAACTGCTATAGATCACCTTTCCAGGGGTTGAATTGAAATTTTTGACCCAAATTTTGTTTGTATAGCAGACCCAAGGGACAGAGCCACGTCGTAGTTGGGAGGGGCAATCGCCACTCGCCTTCGAAAAAAATTTTATTTTCATTTTTGTTTTTTATTTAAATTTTTTTTAAAATTTTAGTTTATTTATAAATTTGTGCTCCCCCTCTAATCATTTACGTTTTTCCCAAATCCTAAATCTTGGCTACGTGTACCTTGATTTTGTTTCTTTCTTTCTTTGTTTTGTTTTTTGTTTGGTACTTTGGTGGTTGGATCTGTCGTGGTCACCCTAACATTATTATCTGCAGCCTGTTCTATTGGTCAAAGTTCAACCGACTGTGGCATTTCGACAGCATGCGAAACTCTTTTATAACACGCCTCACGAACTGATTCCAAAGTAGACAAATTAGTTAAAAGGCAACCAATGCTTGTCCTATATGACTAGACTATCTGTGTTCAAAACCATATAGTAAACGAAAATTGAAAACCCTAGTGGATTTGTATTTGATAAATAACCCTATTTCTTGCTATTTTATTACTCCTATTTTTAAACTTTAAAACTCCCCAAATCCTACCTAAATCATTCGTATAGATCTCCCTTTGTTAAACTCCGAGGAAATCTCAACTTTGTTGCAAAAATGGCATCAAATCATACTCTCCACTCAGCAGCCATTCAAGGTGATGGAATCGTCTTTGTAAAGATGGATTAATTAACAATGTAATATTTGTTCAATCACAGATACCATTGGTTATAGACACGTGGAATTCACCCTGCAAACGTGGAGCTTAGTAGGAAAGGGACCCACAAACTTATAAAATTCACATACAGTCACATGTTACGGGATTAGAGTTTTGACATAGAAACTTCTTTTCATACGGTACCTCAAGTCTCTCGTATATCCAAGGGCGTTAAAACTCTGACCCCGTAATAACAGATAAACCTAAATATTAAGACTAAATATAAACCCTTTATATGTTTTCCCCGTGGTAAGGAAGGGCTGAAACCGTTGGAGAACAGTCCATTTACCTTTGGCGATATCCAAAGGTCGGTTTTAGCAAATAAAGCACCTTTCATTAATTTCATTAATTATTATTATTATCAGGTCAAAACAATGTATTAGAGTCAAACAGGCTTTAGTTTAATGAAACTTTGAAGATTAATATTCAAGTTTTAGTATTTAGGAATTTATTAAGATATATTCTATTTTATTAATTAATTTGTTTAAATATATTCCAACTATTAATCTTATAAAATATAAGATTTTAAAATTATTGTCTTAATTATTTTTGTATTTGTTGAAACGGTGGGAGCCAAAAGTGCACTAACTCATCAAGTCCAGTGCTAATTATTCTTTATTTACCAACTAGCACTCGATGCTTTTGGGATATTTCTTATATGATTAAAATAAAAAAGAAGTATTATTAAAAATAAAAAAGAAAGTAAATTTAAAGTGGAAAAGATGGATTAAACAATGAAGTGAACACAACAGAAAATAAAAATAAATAAAAAGTAGAAAATGACAAGTTGTCCAAAAGTTATAAAGGAGAAAAATTATTTAAAAAAGGAAAAAATAGGTATCCATATCAGGATAAAAATTATTTATAATATTTAATCAATACCCATTTTGATCTTATCTTTTTTTTGCACATTTTAAATTTTAATAATTTATTTTAAATTAAAATAATATTTTTTTATGAATTTATCTCTATTTCTAAATATTTATATTTTATCCTTTTTAACTTTAATTCTTAATTTCGTTACTGTGCAACACTGAAACGATAAGTAAAAGAAAGAAACAACACACAGAAGAGATCATAAGTGGAGGCCAAGGGAAAGTTAGATAGGATTAGATTAGATTAGATTAGAGATAGGATAGTGGAGGACCCAACAACACGTGTCAAAATGACACGTTGGGACGTTGGGAGAGCAAAAGTCTTAATCAACATTTGAAACCGTTAAGCTGGCAGTTAATTCGGTCCCACTTTGTATACTTAGTAAAAAATTAAGAATTAAAGATAAAATATATTTTTAAGATATAAAATTTAGGTTAAGATGTATAAATTATAATTACAATTACAATTTTATATTTTAGTTATTTTAGGTATAAACATAAAATGAGACATATTATGGGACATAATACTCTACTCAATTTGTGAGAAGTGAATTACATCTACTAAATATTTAGTCTTGTTTGACAAGCCTAAATATTGAAATTACATAAATAATACATTATAAATTGTATCTATAAAAAAATTTCTCAAACCTGGTATATTTTAACATTCTAATGTGATTATATGATAATATTATTTAAATTTAATAATAAATAAAATTATATTAAAAAAATAATTCTATAAACCAGAAAATAATATACAGTAGCTTTGTACCCACATTGAGATTTCAAAATTTTATATATGTCCACCCTTAAATAAATTTTTAGATCTAATTCATAAAAATTAAAAAAATTAAGAATAAATATATAAATTTGTAAAAAATTCTCATATAACTTAAGTGTTACAATGATTTTTTATTAAATAACAAATTAATATTTTTAAATTTTAATATAACTTAATGTAAGTTTGTAGCTCTAATATCTAATTGTACTCCTGTTTGAAGAATTAATTTAGTGTTATTTTAAAAAAGTAATTAGGTGTATAAAAAAAATTAAAAATACATATTCATTTGAGAAAAATATTTTAAAATCTCTAAATTATTTTAATTAGTATCAAATCCTTCCCATTAAACTAACCCTAATTCGACTTCAAAAATCAATTTCTTATGTTTTTTTTTTCCAAGACAAGAAAGTTGAATAAAACAAAGTCTCCTGCCAAATTCTTCCTCCAGTCCGTGTCAAAACCCCTTCTTTCCATGTCATATTGACACCAGATCCAACCAAACTCACTCATTAGTCATTACAACCCACATGAAAATGTAGCATTGAGCACCTTTAAGAAATACCTTATAATCGCATCAACTTGGAATGCCGAGGAATTATTATTTATTTATTTACATGTGAGGATATTTAAAAAAGACTTGTAAAGAGATCAGTCTTAATACAACCTTTGATTCATCAGTAAACCCTGTTGTGACTGTTTTAAAATACTGTTCAGACTTGACATGATAAGAGTCTTGACTTTGTACAAGAATTTTTGGAGCATGCTCTTGCTATGTTTTGCTAAAGGTCCGACTCAAAAGGAGCGTAAAAGAAGCTAAATCCAAAAGAGGGTCTGTTTTAATATCTATACAAAACAGTGGGAGGCAATCAGAAGTACCATCAAAAAACATAAAACTGCCTTACACGCTCTGTTCCTGGCAATTGGCTGGCAACCAATACTAGAAAACAATGTTGTTGTGATGTGGGTCATCAGAGGTGGTGCAATCCAAATTGTGAAACCATGGGCCGGTCTGTAAAGCATGATAATCAACTCCATGCGCGTATAGGAAAGGAGACAGAAGTCCACCGCCGAGAGTTTTGCTGCCAGTTGGTTGCCAAAGCTGGCCTCCCTTTTTCTACCATTCTACTTTATCATTTTACGATGGAAGTAACCCTAAACTGAATACAATCAGATTCGAAGTTATTATCAATATATACTCCGAAACCATGTCTAGTATTTGAAAAGATATCAAAGTTTTAAGTTTCAAGTCCTCGTCGTGGTTGAGTTGGGTTAGGTTTGTCCCCACGGACTCATGAGAAAAGCTTCAAATAATTTAGTGGTGACTCTGCACTGCCTAACAAAACACCTTTCCATTGCATGCTCCAAAGTTATTCCTTCCTTCTGATGTTTGTTGGATGACAAGGGACAATTGACGCAACCTCGATGACTAAGTGTCATGGGGTCATTACTCTCTTCCTAAAAGACATGTTTGATTGGATGTGCAGCGCCACCGTTTATATATCTCAAGAGCTCCTTTTTTCTTTCCGATATGAGATTAATATTTCTTACCTCTTTTCAGACGTAACATAAGCTTATTGATATTTTATTCAAATAAACTAGCAGTACACAAAAATTATACTTCACAAAGTCCCATACTTTTATACATGAATGTAGAGAGAAAGTTTAAAGGGTGAGCGCACTTAATAAAATAAATAATTAATAAAGAAAATTTAAGGGGTCGTTTAATGTTAGATAAAAAAACGTGATTGATTGTAGAATTAGAGAAATGAATTTTAAAAATTAAAAACAAATGTAAGTAAAAATTTAAAAACATGAAAGGATATTTTCTTTGAAATTAAATTTCTTAGCTTAATATTTTTATTGTTCTATGATATGTATAATACTTTATCATTGAATAAATAAATTTATAATAAAAATGAATTAGTGTAATAAAATTATGCACACTATGGAAAGATTTAAATATGATATAATAATATTAAAGGGTTTATTAAATGCAGAGTAAAAATTTGGTCTCTTAACCATATCTCTTTTTATGTCTCTTGTTAAAAAATTTTAAAAGATTAAATTATAAACTTTAAATTTTTTTACATCTTAAACCCTAAATCTTACATCCTAAAAAATTCATCATAACACTAAGGCATAAAG
Organism: Abelmoschus esculentus; assembly: GCA_035048815.1. Classification (NCBI taxonomy): domain Eukaryota; kingdom Viridiplantae; phylum Streptophyta; class Magnoliopsida; order Malvales; family Malvaceae; genus Abelmoschus; species Abelmoschus esculentus. The sequence goes on from JAUCBN010000005.1 coordinate 23,363,982, forward strand.
ATAATTTTAACCCCTAACGTTTATAGTTTTTGTCGTTTTGGCCCTTATTCTTTTTTTGGGATAAATTTAGCCCTTAACCTATATCTTTTTGACAAATATCTTATTTTTTAACTAGCTTGATGACTGGACCGTTAAAAATTTAACGATGATATATATATAGAATATAATTTTAAATGACATAAAATATAACCTATCAAATATATATATATATGGAATAAATTTAATGAATGAAAAATAAAATGAAGAGCAACTAAACACGTTTCTAAATACAAATGAAAACCATAGGCTTAGGGTTTAAGGGTTTTGTTTTAGGGTTTAAGGTTTAGGTTTAAGAGCTAAGGTTTAGAAAAAATAATTAAAAAGATTGAACAATAAGAGTAAGACAACGTAAAAAAATCTTTGATAATATTTTTTTTTAAATCAAAGACATTAAAGTGGATGATTTGGACAGGGCTTATGTGTGAATATGATATGAAACAAAATATATGATATGCCTTAATTTAATTGGTTGGGATCATATCCTAGGTGGTGGAATGAGTTCATATAATAATTTCTCCCGATCGAGGCAAATAAAGATCAAATTTCCCTGATTAGCAATGTAATTTGAGGAAAAATTTACAAAATCAAGATTAAATTTAGGCTTAAGAGTCTAATAAGCCCTTAAACTTTTGCAAAAAATCAATTAAGCCCTTAAATTTTTTTTACACTCAAATAAGCCCTCAAACTCAAAAAAAAAATCAATTCAGCCCTTAAACTTTTTTAACACTCAATTAAACACTCAAACTCAAGAAAAAAAATCAGTTTGACCCTTTTATCAACTTTAACCGTTAACTTTAATTTTTTTAAAATTTTTTAACACGTGTTGCAACAAAATAACACTACTTTTTCGTTTCTAGGAATTTTTAAATTTATTTTTAAAAATTATATACAAATCATGAAAAATATTTTTAAAATATAAAAAAAATAATTTCGAAATTTAATTTAAAATAATAAATAATATTTTTTAAAAAGATTAAAAATAAAAAATATTAAACATTTCTTTACAATTATAAAAAATATTTTTATATTTTAAAATAATTTAAAAAATTTCAAGTTTTTTATAAAGTTTTTAGATTTTTTTATATTTTTTTAATTTAAAACTTTTTAAAAACGATAAGTGGCATTATCTTGTCGCAACAAGTGTCAATTAAAAAAAATGTTAAAGTTAACGGTCATAGTTGATCAAAGGGTCAAATTGATTTTTTTTTTTGAGTTTGAGGGTTTAATTGAATGCAATAAAAGTTTAAGGGCTTAATTGATTTTTTACAACAGTTTAAGGGCTAAATTAATTTTTTAGTGAGTTTGAGGGCTTTATTGGGTGAAAAAAAGTTTAAGGGCTTAATTGATTTTTTACAAAAATTTAAGGGCTTATTGAACCCTTAAGCCTTAAATTTATTTATATTAATTTATAACATATACACTGGTTAATTTTTAAATAAATTATTAACCTAAATATTAACAGTCTAATACCTATATATAGTGCCAAAAGAAAAACTGGCAGAGTGTCGATGAACACATCAACACAAAAGCCTTACAAGATCTACTAGGGTTTGGAAAAACAGAACCTTAGACACTGTTTTGGTCGGTCTATTATTTTTAAAACCGAGATAGAAACATGTTCGGCAGAGCAGAAAAGAAAAACGTGTAATGTTAGCCAAACATCAAGCCATGTGCAATTGTGGCAGAAACGAACCGAAATAAATAAATAAATAAACACCATCGAGATTCATTCAAGTTTCCAGACAAAAATTTTCCCCTTAAACTGCATGCAAAATTATGTAATATTATATATATATATATATACATATATATGTTTTTCAGTGTTAGGTGTAGAAAACAACACCACAGAATCAAAGGTCGCCATTGTTGGAGGAGGAGATTGCATGTGAAAGGTAGGGAGATTGTATGTTATTAATGGTGTCCCTACAACGTATCAACTTCTGCAGTTCTGTTGATGTGATGTCACGTGGCCAGAAGGGAGAGAGTGATGCCGGTCGGCACACGTGTGGTGTCCACCTTCCGACACAACCACCTTCGTGGTGCCTGCTGACTGTGTGTGAGTGAGAGGGAGAGGCCATATACTTAGCCATGGGGGTTTGTGTAGTAAAAACCAGTGGTATGCAAAAAGAACGTAATCGGACATATTAGGTTTTAGGGATATGTACGTGTGGATGTTTCTTGTTGGGTCGACGGCTACCACTTTTATTTTTCACCTTTTTCAGAACATTTTGCCAAAGTGAATTGTATTTTTTTTTAATTTTTATTACCTCTGGGGAAAGAGGAAACTCTCTGTAATGTCACTCTATTATAAGAGGTTTGTTTAAATTATTTTTTATTATTGATTAATCAATTTAGTTTTGTAATAAAAAACAATCTAATGAAGTTATAATTTAAATGAGTAGACGATTAAAAGAATTTAAATGGTTTAAAAATATTATAAAATAATATATATTCATATATATATTTTTAATATATATATTTTTTTAGTCTTTGATAATAATGCTTTAAAATCGTATAAACAAAGTGATTTAAGCTCAAGTTCAAAAGAAAGATGTTGACTTAAAAAATAAATTTTAGATGTTTGATGCTGAAATTTAAAAATAAAATACAATTGAATGAGCACAACAAAAACAAACTAAAAATTAAGTAAACGTTGATGGTTTGTTGGTCAGAGCTGCTCACATACTCTTATCCTTTTTTCTAAAGTCTCGGGTTTAAGACTCCCTCCCCTATAGATAGAACTAAAAATAGAATTTATCGAAACAAAATCGAATGATTAACCTTACTTTTTAAATAGGTAGGTTTTACAAATTTACAGTTTTTTTATTTTTAAAATGTATTTATTTACATATCTAGATTTTATGCATTTTTTATTTCTTTAAACTTTATATTTTTGACATTCTATAATTATATTATTTTTAATTTTTAGAATCAAGATCAATTTGATTGATTTTACAAATGTGGAAGGATAAAATTGTTAAATTATTTATAATTAGGACTAATTTAAAAGAATTCACAATTATTGAAAACTAAATACATTATTATATCAATTAAAAAGAGCTTTTATTTTATTATGACCAAAACAATTGAAAAGCATATAGTTGGATGACTAAATACACAATTTATCCTAAAATTAAATAGATAACATTAATATATTTTATAATAAAAACATCTTTGTATTGTTTAAAGGCATAAAGATAATTTTCACCCTTAACGTTTATAATGTTTGTCATTTTGATCCCTGTTCTTTTTTTGGGATAAATTTAGCCCTTGATCTATGTTTTTTTAACAAATAACTCATTTTTTAACTACTATGATAACTGAACCGTTAAAAATTTAATAATGGTAACATATCATATATATATATATATATGTGAGATAATATATTTTAAATGACATATAATCTAAACTATTAAATATATACGTATATATAGAATATAATTTTATTCCAGTATAAAATATAAAAAATTTAAATTTAAATAAAATATTAAAAATTACTTAAATACAAAACAAAAATTTACTAAATATTTTTAACCCTAACTAAACTAAAATATCTTTATAAAACCCTAAAACTCCGATTTAGATTAAAACTAAAATACCTAAATTCAAAATTAAAATAATAAAAATCCAATTGATTATTATCAAAAAAAATTATCTTTGATTCACCGGTAACAAACTATACAAAACGCTTTCTTCTCAAATTATGTTCATACCTTTTTAGATAAAATTTTGATTTTAATATAGTTAAGGTTGAAAATACTTAGTAGCCTTTTGTTTTAGATTTAATTAATTTTTAATAAATAAAAATAATAATTTTTAATATTTTATTTAAATTTTAATTATTTTATATTTTTAGATTAGAATAAAACTATATCCCGCGTTTATGTATTTGATATACTAGATGTTAAGTCATTTAAAATATATTATTACATATATATGACATGTCATCATTATTAAAAATTTAACGGGTCAGTTATCATGGTAGTTAAAAAATGAGTTATTTGTTAAAAAGATAAAGGTCAAAGGCTAAATTTATTCTAAAAAAAGAATAAGGACTAAAATGACCAAAATTATAAATGTTAAGGGTGAAAACTATCTTTATGCCTTGTTTAAAGACCAAACTTCTTCGAACTTGAAAATTAGAATACATCCGACATGCAATCTACCATTTTATCTTGAAACATAAAAATTAGTAGTTTTGTAATTTGGATCCTCAAAAACTTGAAAAATACCCTTCAGCCCCTCCCTAAAAGTAAATAGACAAATAAACGTCCTTAACACGTGAACAATTCTTAGAACCTGATGTCCATATAATAAGAATCTCCTTTAGTTAACAAAGGAACATGAGATTCAAAAGATTCTCACTCTCATTTGATTACTCCAGTCACTTGTTTCAAGAATCTAATTCCATGGAAAAATGAATTATATGAACAGCTTATCATATATATGGTTGGATTTAACGTCGCCACGACTGATTAAGATGGCGTTTGTTGATTATTATGTTAAACTTTTTGTTATTATATTCTTGAATTAGATTTAAATACGAACTTAGTCAAGGTTATCAATGTGTCTCAGTTTTGTCATATACATTTTTAAATGTTGATTGTTGATGATTTTTATCTTTATCGTCGAGCTGGGTGATGTTTTGTATCTATTTTCGAGTATTTAAATTAAGACTATTATTTTTTTAAAGTTATGTTTATGAACTAAATACGTTAATTTTTCGTGTTTTTATGAATATGTACTCGTATACCTAAAAAATAATAAACTAAAACCAAAGAAAAAAATCTAACATGATTCAAAATTTTATTTTATTTTTGAAGTTAATTTTGCTCGAAGTTTCCAAAAGGAAACTTGTAGGTAAAGTCTACAAATAATTATTAAATTATATTAAAATGATTATTAAATTTTTAAAAATTATAAAATGGTCACTGGACTATTCACGGTTGTTAACCAGGTGACATAACAATTACAAAAACTTATATAACATCAAATTTATTTTTCAATATTATAACTAATTTAAATATCAATGATAATAATTAAAATAAGACTAAGTTAATTGAATATATAGAAATAGTAAATACATATACCAATGGAAAGATTTTTATAAAAGCAAATGGGTAAATTTATAGTTTCATCCTCGTACTATGTTTAAGTTACAAAACTAATTCTAATATTTTATTATATTTTATATCTATCCGTTTAACATTTTAAAGATAGATTATTCTCGTCGAAATTCAGTCACAGATGTATGCTTACTGAAATTAATTCTTACTTTTTAATATTTATTATTTATATTCATTCTATAATTTTAAAATTATATATATATCTATTTTTAAATATTTTTCTAAATCCGTTATAGTAGGAATCGTATAACGTTATAAGAAAAACTTTCTTGTTAAATATTTTAATGTTAATGCATATAAATGTTGTTATTGTTCTTAGTTTAGGCTTCTCTCAACCTCTCAATAAAGGAGTGGGGACCAGGTGGGGGCAAAAATAAAAGAGGATATCGTGGGAGGATGGTGGGACCAACAAGAGTGGTGAGGGTCCCATGTTATTTGAACAGTTTGTTTCGTCGGTTAGCGTTGGGTTTGCTATAAAACCGTCTTCCATGCTCCCAACCCTTCTTGTCTCATCTTCTCCCTTTGATACACACAGACAAAAACATAGTCCTTTTCTAAGACTTTGAATGTTTCAACATTGCAAGTCTTGATTTCACTTCCTTCAACATCTTGAAGCTTCAAAAACAGAGTACTCTGTTTGAAGTTTGAAACTTTACCAGTTACCAAACATCAGTAACATCCCCAACACTGCTTGAATTCCAGATATTATTGTAACTACCTTAATTTACCCAAATGGGTAAGCTCTGTTTTTTGTTTTTGGATTTTGGGGGACGAAAGTTATGATCTTTAACTCTTTACTTAAAAAAGCTTTACTAAAAATGTTTTTTTTTTGGTTTTGTAGTGAGTTTCTTTGAAGAAAGAGCAAAGAATATGTTTGCCGCTCAAAATGTGATCACTGATCCGAAGTCTGTCCCCAACATGGCAATCACTGTGACTGTATCTGCACAAAAGCCACCGGCACCTCAAGGATATATCTCCATTTCCAGAAAGAAGTTGCTACACAACCTTGAAATCACTGCTGGGGCTAGAGTTAATGCATGGGTTGATTCCATGAGAGCTTCTTCTCCGACTCATATCAAATCAACACCTTCCCTTGCCGATGACCAAGGTTCCTGGAATGTAAGTCATAAGCTTATCTGGTTGGTGTCTGATATTTAGAACAAATGAAAAGATTCTGATATCTTCTCTTTTTATGGTTGGTGAAAATTTTCAGCTACACCATCCATCTGCCCTTGAGATGTTTGAGCAGATAATCGAGGCCTCGAAAGGGAAACAAATAGTAATGTTTCTTGATTACGACGGCACTCTTTCACCGATCGTCGAGGATCCGGATCGAGCTTTCATGTCCAAGAAGGTAACCTATTGTGTTACGAATTATGAAACAGATAGATATTGTTTTAGTGTTTGTATAATTAGTTTCCCTGTTAACAAAAGTGTTCATGTTTTGTAATAAACCAGATGAGAAAGACTGTGAGAAAGCTTGCAAAGTGTTTTCCTACGGCTATAGTGAGTGGCAGATGCAGAGACAAGGTACATTTTCATGCCTTAAACTTATATTCTTTGAAAAATTCTCCAGATTTATGTTTTTTACAGTTATAATTGTTTCCTTTTTTGCATACTATAGGTGTATAAATTTGTCAAATTAGCTGAGCTGTACTATGCTGGAAGTCATGGCATGGACATTAAAGGGCCAGAGAAACGTTCCAAATTAAACAAAGTAAGTGAAAATGGTAATCTTTTCCTTTCTACATGTTGACAGAAAAAAGAGTTACCGAAATCGGGATTCGATCACATAACCGAATTAACTTTCTAACCCTGTGCTTTTACACTTCAGGATAATGAATCTGTTCTCTTCCAACCAGCTAGTGAATTCCTTCCTATGATAGATGAGGTTTACAAACAACTGGTTGACACAACAAGATCAACTCCAGGAGCTAAAGTCGAGAACAATAAGTTCTGTGTTTCGGTACACTTCCGACGCGTTGACGAAAAGGTAAACGCCGAATACCGTGTACTATTATCATCATATTATCAGAAATGATGTATGTTTACATAGAATTTTCCTTACAAAAATGCAGAAATGGAGTGAACTGGCACAGCAGGTTAGATCAGTTTTGAAGGTATACCCCAAACTCCGGTTAACTCAAGGCAGAAAGGTTCTAGAAATCCGTCCTACAATTAAATGGGACAAAGGGAAAGCCCTTGAATTCTTGTTGGAATCTCTTGGTAAGTTTTACTTCTTTATTACAATGTTGTTTGATTCTTGAACATCTCCACTTCATGTCTGCAAGTGTATATATATATATATATTATATAACCCATAAAGATTTTGAACAGCAGCCACCTCCACCACTTGATTACTTTATTTCAGTTAAAATTGTTAATGCTAGCAAAATCATGACACGATATTCTCTGGTCACTAACCATTATTATAAAACTTGTTTTCCATAGGATACGCTAATTGCACCGATGTTTTTCCGGTCTACATCGGAGATGATCGCACAGATGAAGATGCATTTAAGGTATCCGATGCTTGAAACGAAAGCCGATGAATCTCTTTAATTTATAAACCTATTGGATGTTGCTCATACGTTGATTTTCATTGGTTTTCAGATATTGAGAGACAGAGGACAAGGTTTTGGCATTCTTGTCTCCAAGTTTCCCAAGGAAACAAGTGCATCATATTCTTTACAAGAACCCAATGAGGTATGTTCCCAACCAGAGCGTTACAGACATAAATATTGGGCCATGAAACAACAATCGAAACATCATAACAGTAGTTTTGTTTTGTTTTTGTTTTGCAGGTGATGGATTTTTTACGTCGCCTGGTTGAATGGAAACAACTATCTTTACAAGCGTAATCCAGAATGTAAAGACAACAAGATAAGGTGGAAGAATACTTGTCCACTGGCTTAAGAAGGAACTGTAAAAGGGTGGGGGATTTAGATTATGTAGTAAATTATTGTTCAAGATGAACAAGAAGGGAAAAGAATCTGATAATTATACGAAATCTGTCTTAATTATTGGCTTCAAAGCCTTGTACATCTTGTAACTACCTAATTACAAGGGAAAAAGACTTGCAGCTTTCACATCTTGTCTGTCTCCAAAAATAGTAGTATTTAAATCCAAACTGTACCTTCATCTATTCATAAACTCATCCTTAATATATGACATGTAATAAAATACAAGACGATAATGATAAATATATAATCGCACAAAAAAAAATATGAATCCTAAACTTTCTCGAGGTTGGAAATATATAACTTTAGAAAAATTCTACGACGGGCGTTAAACATCACTCATGCTTAAAATTTTTGGCCATGTTGAAATCTTGATTTTCACGTAATGCAGATAATGTTTAGTTATATTTGTTCCTAGACTATTTTCACCATCTATAATGTTTTCCACACAACTAAGCTTCTGCCATTTATGTAAAAAGTTCTGGCAGTCTGCATATCCATCTGCAGATTTAAAACCATACACCTATACAAAAATGGCAGATTCAAAACCATCTAGATACTAAAATCAAGTTCAGTCTTCATTTGTGGACCAAACCGTGTCTACCATTTCCACTTCATTGCTAGAGACACGGTTTGGTCCACAACTGAAGCCAAGGCCACGTTGCACCATTCGAGGTTGAGGAAGATACTGTTTCTTGAAAGTTCATTCTTGAAGATACAAAAAAAAAAGATGGAACAGCCTCCAAATCGATGCATTATTACTGTATCTATGTTGTATATAATTGAGTGTGAATCTTTTTTGTGCCCTTTGGCCACCTTTAGATTCATAGCCTCCTTTTAACTCAAATGCATGGGGTTCCAATATACATCCCACCTGGGAAAGAAGGGTTCTCTCATAATTTCCTTATGAAGAATCTCTTGCATCAGCTTTTTTAAAAAGGAAAAGGTGGGGAGAATATTCCAGGGTCTTTGATTTCTGGAGTGAAATACAGAATAGATTCCGATTACGTCTCCAGAAAACTCTCATCGCACTTTTTCGATTGAATTACGATCATTGCTTACGAACATAATATATGTTGTTGATACGATGCGATATATAGATGATGACTCGATTTTCTGTAATTTAAGAGGTACTGATCTGAGAAAAAGGAATCATCAGCATATATATATATATATATATATATATATATATATAGCTAGGTTTTATATTCCTCCATTATTGATCTTAACATTATAGTACGCTATTCTGCATTTGACTAGTGTTTTGGAAAGTTGAAGTCCTACATAATTGGCATTTCAACATTTCTGTTCATAATAAATTATTAATTGATCAAACTGAAGGCCTATGAACCTGCAAGCAATTCAGTACTGTTCAATATGATAGGTCTAGAACAAACGACTTATTATAATATTATTATCGAAAATCTCAAGGATTGAACATGTAATTAAAATTAATTTAAAACAAAAGATTCAATGTTAAGGTTAGGGTTTGTGGATGACGGAGGTTTAGTTCTAATATTTTAATTAAAAAATACTGCAAAACAAATTGGAATGCTTTATTAAATCAAAATTATAATTTTGTCTTAAAATAATTCTAATAGACAATGATCTGCATGTGAGAATCTATGTTGTTCTCTTTGATTCCTTTCCTTTGCACCATGGGATTTAAAGAGAGTAATAAATGTATGGAACCATGAGACATATGAAGAAAGAAATAGCTTTGGTCTAGGCTAAAAGGATATTGGATTTATGTGGAACTTAATTTGTTAGATCAATAATTGCTGCCAACACACAGGAAACAAATATAGGACTGCATTTAGGCTGGATCTAGAGGTGAAAGTCAGATACAATTATATATTCGATACATGGATATTCTTTTCTAAGTCCTCAATCCAATCTTATTTCGAAATTGGTATCCAAATATATATTATTAGGTAGAGAGGTATTTACATTCTTAAGACAAATGTAAGGATTCGAACTCATATAAGATAATATAAACATCTAAGTCACTTGACTAATTAGTGGATCTTTGTCGCATATATCTTGACATACCTCATACCTGCATGCACCCTTTTTCTCAGACGAGATAGAGAGCAATAAAGAGATTTTTATTTCAATAACCAGATAATCTGTTGATTTCCAAACAAAAAGATTTGAGTTGGCATTTTATCGGTGAAGGTGATTTGAACTTGAAACCCCACAAACATGGTAGATTATTAGTTTATGACAATACAGACTTGGTCCCTGCGTGGGGGAAGCATAGCCATTGCTTACAAACAGAAGAACATGGTTGAGTCCAAAGATATGTCGGAACCCCACAAGAGAGGAGAGAGTAAAGGAATCTGCTACTTGATAATTACTTGTTCTTTTGGGGGGCTCCCTTTGTGTTAGGTTTTTGAAAGGGAAACCCACTACCAAGACTGGGAATCATTTGTGTTGAAAGAGGAGTTGGAATCCACTTCAAACCTTGTTTGATATGGAGAAAAATGAAAAGAAGAAAACATATTGATTTATTGAATAAAGACATGAACATGGTTCCATAGGGAGTTTTGGGGACAAAACCAGTTCTTTATGTAGGTGGAAAGATGGAGTCCACTGGATAGATCCCACTCCCATGATTGGCACCTTAACTGAATGAGACCATGTCTGGGTAAAACATCAATTATTGGCAAGGGAAGGCACAAGAAAACTCTTCTTTCTTTTCAACACATTTATATATAAATAATTATCTCGTGACAATTTACGTTCATGAATCGTTGCCAAAATCTTATAAAAAAGATTAAAATTTTATGTATGAATTTAGTGTTATCCCGAATACATGTTTAGGCGACACTCGAGAAAATGGTACTACTTTCGCCTATGAACATTTAAATAGCTAGGCCATACTATCATAAATGGCGATACAGAAATGTAGCCTACTCGCGAAGTATTATAGTTGAGTAGGAAAATCCATTTGACTTGTTATAGGGTTATTTTTAACAGAACTGGTCAATTTCTATCTAAATAGTTCACCTAATTTTATTTATTTTCCACATCATTGAGTTGTTTGTATGTGCCTAACTCTTGGTCACATGAGACCCATATGTTCATGTTGTGGGGAACAAATGAGTAGTGGTGATGTGGAAATTGGGTTCTTCCTTCTGAACCGTCTCAGCATGACCCTGAAATACAGTATACAACGAAGCCATGAAAGAGATGGATGATACAAAAGGAGCTGAATAATCGCCCATGTGTGGAGGGATCATTGGTCGACCACATATTCTCCACTCAGTACAAAGAGGGGGAGAAAACAATAAATTAGTGTACATATAATTGGTTTCTACCGAGGTAGCTTCAATATGCATGAATTTTTTTCATATAAATTTTATAATTTATATTCAAAGTTTATAATTATTTTCGCAGTAGTATCATGCTTAAAGTTCGATTTTGAGTTTTTTTTAAAATTAAATAATTTCATATTACATATCAACATATTTTTTAGATCATTGTTATCGTCGTTAACCTTTATTTTTAATGTCTAAAGTTGGATTTTGTTTAGTCTTTGAGCATGTAGAGTTAGAGCCTAAGGGTTTGGACTTTGGATATGGTATCCCTTGAAATTTGCCTTAGGCAACTAGTTGGCTGATAAACTATTTTTTAACCATTTGTTCTTACTTTAATCAAAAATTTTGTTAAAATTCTACTAATATATTACTTTTATCCAACCAATGAATGCCACGTGTCTTTAAAATGAACCTCTTAGCTCAACTTTGAGTACCTAGTTGGCACAACTTTTTTTTCTGCCCTAGCAAAGAGTGATCAAACTGACCTCGGTCGCTTAAATTTTTCTGCCCATTGCTGTCCTAGAGGCTAGAGATGTGGTTTCGGTCCATAACATTGCAGCATATCATATCTTCTTTTGATATTTCAATGTAATCAAGAAATTGGGCCTTCAGTTTCATGGTGGGATTTGTTCTTTCTAACTCTTAGGCTTAAATCATTTGCCTATCTGGTTATGGGTTGAGAAATGATACGAAACCAAACAAAACCCTATTCTAAATAAGAAAACGGCGTCGTAGCAATGGCAAAGAACTCATGGTAACAGGATTTACAAAAAAAAAAAAAATTGGGTTCTGTATAAACAGATATTTTGAATATTTTTGTTTGAAAAAACTTAAGGAAAGATAAATTTTGAGTTATTATTTTGATTAAAATATTATTTGTTGATTTGTTAAATTATTTTAATTTTAAAAATTATTTATAAAATATTTTTTAATTTATTTGTTATATAAAATCAATATAATTTTACAGAAAACAGTCTCTACTAAAAAAAATCCAACAGAGTATTATTTTTAATTTCAAGGTTGATTAAAATATTAAATCATTAAAATTAACATCAATTGATTTTTTCAATGATTATAACATGTCTTAATTTAAATTTCATATATTAAATTTATAAATTTTACGTACAATAATCTTAATTTGAAATTTTAATAATCTTAATTTGAAATTTGAAGAGGTTTTAAGCAGAGATAAATACGAGTCAAATTCTTTGTTCCACTCAAACCTGATCTATAAATAAATATCTTAAATTTAACTCTAATTCAATCTAAATATATTCTTAAAAAATAAACTCGATTCAACCTAAAAATTAATACACTAAATATGACTTTGACTTGATCCGGTCTATAAAAATAATTTTAAAGATTTAATTATAAAAACTTATTTTAAAAAAACTTAATCAAACAAAATTATAATTTTAAAAATTAAATTATAAAAATATATAAAAATATGTAATATTATAAATATCTTTAAAATTTTAAAAAAAATTATATAATTTATTTGAATTGAGCCGAATTAAATATTTTTTATTTTAAATTTAAATTCGATTTAATTTAATGTCATCAATAATAAAAATTCAATCTAATCCAATTAATTTAAATTTATTTCTTATAAAAAATTAATTCAATTAAATTAAATCGGATTATAAGCTGATGAGATCAAAACCAACAGAATATAATAAATTATTCATCCCTAGATTTAGAAGTAGTTTAAATACTATATTTTAAGAAAATCCAAATAAAAAATCACGATGTGCTGTCCATATTAAAACTATAGGACACAATACATATGTGAATTTCTGTCAAGAAAAACGCTAAAAAAAAAACAATGGCGATCCCAACTCAGCTCCTCCTCTCCTTATCGTCCGTCGTTATTTCCGTAAGTGCCCCTCAATCCCCATAATCTCCTCCATATTCCCATCTCTAACCTCTCGATCGTTCTCTCTCTTTTTTCTTGCAGGACGATGACTGCGTTTACTCGGTCTACATAAGAACGGGATCCATCTGGAAAGGCGGAACGGACTCCATCATCGGCGTACAACTCTACGATGCTTACGGCGACTGGGTCGAGATCCGCAACCTCGAATCATGGGGCGGGTTAATGGGTCCAGGTTACAACTATTTCGAGAGGGGCAATTTGGATATTTTCTCAGGCAGGGGACATTGCCTGAATGGCCCCGTTTGTGCCATGAACTTGACCTCCGACGGTTCAGGTGACCACCACGGATGGTACTGTAACTACGTGGAAGTCACCATGACCGGCGTCCACACCCCTTGCAGCCAGGTACAGTTCACGGTGGAGCAGTGGTTGGCGCTGGATGCCCCACCTTACGAACTCACCGCCATCAGGAACAACTGTCCCTCTGAATATCCCGATGGTGTCCGTAACCAGAAGTCTATCTCCAGCGTGTGATGAGGTTTTACATTTAATTACTATATTAATAACAATAATGTTGATTAATGGTGGTGATGATTAGTTACAGGACAGGTGGAATGATCTTGTTTGTCTTATAGATCCTCCCCAGTTTCGTCATGTAATGTTTGTCGTGTAATGTCTCATTTCGGATTAAATAATTGATACCATATGCGGATCTAAATATTCGAGGAATAATGCTATTGAATATAAATAATATAAATAAACTATATTTTATTAAGATTTATACAAATTCAAATTAAGATATCATCAGTTTATCAAGATTTATAAATAGATTTAAATTTTAGTACTTAAATATAATTAAAATAAATTAGCAATAATTTTCTTCGCATTCTAACATTTATATTGTATCACTTAATTTTCAATCTGACGTAGTTTTTATTATTATATATTCTGTTTTTAAAAATATATATTTAAAAAAATAATATCGTCGGTGGAGTCTATGGCTGCCATTTGCCCTTACTTTGTCATTGTCCTCGTGTCTGCATTTTATTAAAGAACATTAAATATTGGGTCCTAAATTTGTCGTGGCAAAAGTTAATGATGGTTGGGTAAGATTATTACTTATTAGTGTGAATAAACATATTTCGTAATAAAAAAATAAGTAATAAAACATTAAAAAAAATTAAGTAATAAAATTTTTAAATGGTTAAATAAAAATAAGTGTTTAAAGTATAATGTTTTAGGTGTTTAAAATATATTTTTATAAATTTAAGTTTTTAAAGTTTTAATCATTATAATTTTAGGTATTTAAAATTTATATTATTATAATTTTAGTTATTTAATCCTTATAATGTTAGGTATATGGGTGATTATCAAGCGAGTTGGTCACGAGTTGGATATTGTTCGACTCATGCTCGTTAAAAAAGTTTTATTGTTAAATTCGACTCGTTGCTCGTTAAGCTCGTTAAAATTGCGCTCGACTCCTGCTCGTTATGCTCGACTCGACTTGTTGTTCGTTAAACTCATTAAAAAACTTACCTTATTTTTAATTAAAGGTAAAATTTAACAATACCATATAAGGCTTAATATTAACATAAATGAATAAATTTAACCAAAAATATTAAAAGAGTGTATAAAACATTTTTAAAATCATAAATACAACAAACTAACGTATTAAAATTAAAATAACAATTCATACATTAATAATTATTATTTAGATTTATTTTTTGAATGAAATTATTTTAAAGTAATTACTAAAAAATAGTTTAAAAAATTAGCGAGCTTCTCACGAACTTATCGAGTCGAGTTAGACTTTACTCGATTCAACTCGTTAAGGTATCAAGTCTAATTCAAGTCAAGCTAATTCGAGTCGAATATTATCAAGTTTTGACCGAATCGAATTCGAGTTGTTCACGAGTTTCTCAACTCGTTAAGCACCCTTGGTTAGGTATTTAAAATTTATAGTATTGGGTGAATATTAAATAAATAAATATTTTTCTGTGATTATTTTTAGATAAATTATTTATTATGTAATCATTATTATTTTATACTAGTAATTCATTCTCATTTGAAATTTTAAATGCCATTTGCTCAAGACATGTGTTTTGTTTGGGTTCATTTTGGTCCAAAACTCCTAGTTTATTTGGATTTTGGACCCATTTACTCCACTTTCTTTCCCCTACCCAATTTATTAAATCCAAATATTATTAATGAGATCAATTAATCAAAGATAATGGGTCATTCTCAATTTCTTATCATGTTATTAATAAAATTAATTAATCGAATATATTCATTTTACTAATTTTTTCATTTTATCTTTTTATACAGTAAATTTTACTAATATTTACTATAAATTAAATTTAAAAATATTTTTATCAAATAAAAAATAATATATCTAATTACTTAATCTTATAATTAACGTAGTGAGAATTATCGCGATATAATTTCCGATTCAAATGAAACTCGGTAGCACAAGTTTCAACAAGGGGTGGGATTGGTGAGCTTTTCATAATCTTGGATCCGATGCTGACTATTATTGAGACAGTCAACTAAAAACCCGTCCACTATCTACAAAATTACAATAATCTTGAGTTTCATAATGTTTCGAAAACGATTTCTTTCACAAATTTGTCACCTTCTTTGACTGTGTTTCCTCGCAGACAGCCACGTAAAAACCACAATTTTGCAGACATGTCTTGCGTCTGCAGATTTTTCAATATGTTTTTTTCAAACAAAAACTGCTGAATCTGAGGCAACTTGCAGCTTAGGGAACTGGGAGGGTAGGGAAAGTTTGGGAGTTGGTAAATAAGTTTTGTCTGGTATTCTTCTTGGGGTTTTAATGAAGTTGGAATTCAACGGGGGAAAAATAATGTGGTCAGTATTTTTCCTTTGGTGTCTGTCACTATATACATTGTGAGGGTTTTTTTGGAAATTTATTTTTGAGAAATATTTTAATATATTTAGGTCAGGTTTAAACAAGTTGAGGTCTGACTTTTTGTCTATAATTCTTTTATTTGACTACCCTGTCCATCCAAAACTATTGGTAATTTTAATATAAAAAGGTAAAGATTTATATATATATATTTTTTTGGAAAATTCTAAAAAATATTGTTGTTTAAAATTTAGAGTTAGAGTTTTAGGGATCTAGTTTGAAGAATAATTGAGGATATAAGTCGGAAATTACAGTAAAAAGAATATCTCGTTACCTTCTCTTGACGTGATCTTCTTTTTTTTCTCCATTCAACCGAATAAATTAAATAAATTAATAGTACCTCGTTGTCTCTTTTTGACGTGGTTTAGAAAGAAAAAGAAGACCTCTTTAAAAAAAAAGTAACGAGATCTTTTTATTACTGTAATAATTGACCAATTTTTTCGATTATTTTTTAAACGTCTTTATAGTACTAAAAATAAACTTAAACCCTTATACCATTTTCTTGACCAAGTTACTGTAATTAATGTGTATTTTTAAAGTGAAAATTTCTCAATAATAATAATAATAAATAAGAAAAACACAACTCAAAGAAGCACAAGTGATGTCTAATCATATGTACTTAAATACTTATTAAATTAAAATATACTTTTTATTTAAATTTTGAATTAAATATTTATTAATTTTTTAATTAAACGACTGTATTTTTCCTATTACCTAAGCACAACTCTGTCTGTGAACATAGATATATACAGCTGTTGTGGAGGCTAGTTCGTCTAGATCAGCTGGGATTCTAGATGGGTGGTGAAGAATAACAGCAGAGAGGAACCCACCAATAAAAGAATAATATTCTGATATACGAGCACTGTCCAGCCAAGTCTGATCAGGAGAATATATATTACAGAACGACAATTTAATTTATTTTCCCACTCTTATTTAATTAAATAATATTACCCACTAATAAATAACATATTTAGAAAGAAAAAATTATAATTGAGTTAAAAAGATTGTTCTTATAATAGATTTTTACAGTATTTAATATTAATTAATTAATTAATTAAATAACAATAATCAAAAATAATAACTACAAACTAATAAGTATCGATCTAAGTAGTAAACAGTTTGGTTCCGTTTAAACATGTATTAGATTCAAGACGCTGCGTATATATTTTTTTATTAAAATATTTATTATGTACGACGTAAATCAGTTCAGATTAATCAGGATAAAAGCTTAAAACCGAATTTATTTCATGTGTGCACGTTAAAGAGTATGGGTAACTTTTATTTTTTGTACTCTTAAACTATCGTATACGTTTTTCACCACAAGGTAATCCCACCTATTACCCAATCAAAGGGTTAGGATTTCCCCATGACTTTCTCTAAAGAATCAATCTTTAATCCATAAAAGCATAAAACCTTCCCAATAAACTACCATCACTTTGCCAAAGAGTAATCCATTTTTTTACAGAATCATACCAAGTCAAAGTTACCCATTAAGCTCTAAACCAAGAATAGTTAACAATCTCTCATTAGAAAAAGTAGTTTATATTAAGCATCAGTTTTGCCATTTTCCCTATGATTCAAGGTGCAATTAGGAGAAAGGGTTAGGTCAAGTTGGACGACAAACCCAACCCCATAGCCAATATCTCCACATCTTAAAGTTTTAACAGTTTTTATACTCAAAAACATCAAGACGAATTTGGTACATCTGCTTTATATGGTTGGACCATCAATAACTATAAAAGATTGGTACAACACAGACGTTAGGTTTTATCTGTTTGTTTTTTCTGAAAAAAATAATTTATATTTATAAATTATTTATCGATAATTAGTTGAACTAGTGAGATGAGATGAGATCCGAGAAAATAGAAAGGAATATCCCCATCAATCGAAGGGTCGAGATCAAGCAAAAGAGATAGTAATGCATCCTTCTGTGAGCCACAGTTTGATTGACAAGGATGCCATTTCCACTGTCCAATCAGTCCCCGGCCCCAAGCTTGTTCTATTTTCTTTATATTATCTCCAGAAATGAAGGGTAATTTTACAGGCTCAAGCAAGTTATATCAGACATAATAATTAGGTAACTGATTTTGAGACCCTTAAATGCCACGTCCCACTACTTTTATCTATTTTACCCTCTCCCATTACTTATAGACTTTATAATTAAATGCTATTCCCTTATATAGGATATTTTCATGTACCTTTTCAGAACACAGAGTTAAAAAATTCAAACCCTTGTCTGCAAGGACATTACGTGCAAACATGGAATACGTGAAGAGTAAGATTGTTAGGGTTAGGGTTTGGTTTTGTTGGTCAAATACAGACCATACATCTCGATTCTCGACAATGACTTATAATTATAAGTAAAATATATAAATACACGTTAAATATAGGTTAAAAGTTAATATGATTGTTTAGCTACTTTAATAAATATAACTATCTTTTCTTTTATGGTTGCAGACCCAACTTTAAATTTTGCTGTTCAACTGATCTATCCATGTCCAGATTTTAATGGATCTTTCTTCTTCTTCTTCCTAGAATAATTTTTATGATGTCATTCATAAAGTAGAAGATAACAGGAAAATATCATGATTTTCCCATATACATTTTAACAAGGAGACTGTGTGAAAAGATTCTCTCAAGTTCTACTGAATCAATTATATAATATTAAACCACCCAGATTATGATTTGGTTTTTTATTTGGTGTTTAATCACTGACTAGGTCAAAGGCTGTGGCTAGGGAATTTTAAATATAATTTTGTTACACCAAATAATCTGTAAAAAATAATAATATTTATTTTTCTTAGCTAAACCTAAGTTACCTAACCAGTTCAAACGTGAGAAAAAATGGCTGAATTAGTTTAGCAATATAAATCAACTTTACTTTTATTTATTCAGTCAATTTAATATTCTTGTTTTTTATATTTTAATATTTAAAGAAAAATTGCAGGGGGAGAGGTTAACTAAGAAAGGCCTTTCCCCTCTGCTAAGAAAGTTTAGTTTCTTTTTACCTGTCTTCTGCAAGCCAATTAGTTTTAAGCTCCTTTGTTTGAAAGACAGAGTAAAAAGCAAACCAAAACACTGTCTTGTTTTTTTGCAGATCAGAGCTTTAAAGACAACATGGGTACTTTCTGATAACTATTCTTCCAGAAGATCTTCATCTTTCTTCTTTATTTTCTCTTTTATGTTGCCTTTTCATGCTTTGTTTTTGTTGTGGCTTCTTTCTTAAATCTTTTCTCTGAAAGAAATAAAGAAGAAGAGAAATCCTCCATATTTGATATCTTTCATCTTCCTTTTACGTTTTTCCTTGTTTTTGCTATCTCTGTCTGTGTATCTCTTCTCATGGATTCTGGTAACAGTGGTAGTGTACAATCTTCGAGTTGTGGCAGCGAAGAGTTTGATTCACGCGCTGATTCAATTTCAGCTATTTTTAACAGTAACCCTTCGAGCCATATTGGTCATGATCCTTCGGGTATGCAACAGCCGCCGTCGCGACTGCCGGTGATGCAACACCACCATCAAAGTCACTCTCAGTCGTCTTTGTTGTTGGACCCTTTGTCGAACTACTTCGATCATCCTTTACCAAGTGTGACAAACCCAAATTCACAACTCAACCTCGACGCGATTTGGTCCAAAAATATAAGATCTGAGCCCAATTGCAATGATCTTGGGGGTGGGTTTATGGCTTCACAACTAGCACAAAGCAGAGCCATGTTTTCTTCTGTTCAGATTCCACAAGGACCAGAAAGCGGTACGAAAGCTTCGGTTTCAGGCACAACTGACCAACCCAACAAGAACAACAACAACAATATGGTGCGTAACTCAAAGAAGAGATCCAGGGCTTCTCGGCGTGCACCAACAACTGTTTTGACGACAGACACAACCAATTTCCGAGCCATGGTTCAGGAGTTCACTGGGATCCCTGCACCACCCTTTACCTCCTCGCCTTTCGCAAGAACCAGGCTTGATCTATTTGGCACGAGTTCCACCATGAGATCGACTCAGTTAGACCATTGTTCTCCTTATCTTTTAAGACCATTTCCCCAAAAACTCCAGTATCCTACCCCATTGATTTCTTCTTCTACAGCCTCTTCTTCCATGGTTGATGCTATAACTTCTACACCTAGTACTAATTCCTCTTCCAGTACAACTTCCATTAACTACCAACTACCATCCGAGATAGGTCTTTTAAAGCAGCTGCCTCAAAATGCACTTAACAACATGAACATGCAAAACCCAATTCTTAACTTCGCATCTCTCCTTCAAGCCACACCGAAATACCCGTTTTCCAATCCAACAGGCTCCTCGGATATTCCATCGAACGAGTCTCCTCTCAAAATGGGTGTTTTTGAAGAGTTCGGTTTAAGCCAGGGGCATGGAAATAGCAACATCAGCAGGGTTCAAAACATGGTTCCATCATCAGATATTGGACCATTGCCGATACACGACAACAGTGCTAATCCTTCGAGCTGGGTAGAACCAACAACCGGGACTCAATCCATCAGTGGCAGCTACAATAGCAACACTCAAAGAGTACTTAGTAATGGGGATTTTCATGGCGATAAAGGGCCAGAAATGTAGCAGACAAGAAATTAAGGTATGGTGGAATCATGGATATGTTCATCTGAATAGAATCATCTAAAAATATTATCAACAAAATGGTAAAAATATTCACAAAGAATATCAAGGAATTGATGGTGAATATATTGATATCATCATGATGCATGAAAGAGATGGAATCTTTCTTGTTCACATTTTAACCATGATTTTCAACATATCTGTAAAATAAAACACTGTCCCCCTCCCCCAAAAAAAGTTTAAACCCTCCTTTTGGACTTAATTATATGTAAATGGTAGTAACATCTGGGCATCACATTTTATCATGGTATTATTATGTTCATCATATATAGACGATCATGGCCTTTTCAACGTTGTCGTCGGAAACCATGAAAATCTCTCTTTTAGGTTTATTTTCTTCGTGAAAAATTACTGTTAAGAATTTGCAACAGCAAAAAAACCCTAATAATTTACTGTGAGAAAGCAAATGGCTGGAGTTTTGTCTGATTCTTTCTATGATTATTTAACTCTGTAGGACTGAACAAAATTTCATTATCATTTGAGGGTCTAATTTGATTATACTTTAAATATAATCGAGTCATATTATTATCGAATATCTAGACTCTCGTTATTATAAAAATTATGTATGACCTAGCTGACCTAAGATCTATTTCCTGTGGGAATTTGTGCTTCAGTATATTTCTATACTTCTTCATATAATCTGATGATTGATTATGATTTACACTTTTCTAATATAGCTAGAAAGATGCCCATAGTTTTATAAACCTGTAGAATAAAATTCCCAGATTAAATAAATCATTAAATATGCATAAACAGTTTAGGATCTGTTTGGAATTCCAATAATTAATATTTAAGTCCTTATCTTAGGGTTTGGCTCATGTCACACGTAAAATCATATGGTTTCACATTTTGGACAAAACAAGTTTTTTTTTTTCCTTTTTAAAATGGTATTTGTGGTACAACCATGATTTCCTTGCTGCCCTTTGGTCATATAGGCTATTGGCATTATGGGGACAATTTATTGTTGGAATCTATGTTCTATATTTCATTTCTTATTACCCTAAGATCACCATATATGATGACCTTTTTTCCAAATTAATAATTTCAGTTCATTATAGTTTTATATGGATTAATATTATTATTCTTGAAGTATGTATCTAAGTTTATCTAAAGATATAATTCTCTTATACAAATAAATTTAAATTGTTTATATTTTTAGGGTGATAAATAATCGATTTAATGACTAAAAATTATAAAAATAATTAATTTTTGTATAATGTTAATGAATCATAATTATTATCTGAGAAAAATATTATCGACGTACGATAAAGTATGAAATAATATATAGACCAAGCTCCACTGATTGGTAGATCATCATTTCTTTCACTTCAATAATACAAACCTTCATCTTTAGTTTATAAATAATAAGGAAATATAATAAGCATAATAAAATATATGAAGACCTAAACATTATATGTTACTAATATACATTTTGAATTAACTATAATAATTATAGTAATATTTATTAAATTATTATATTACATGTGATTTTTAAAAATAATAATCATTTTATTAAATACTGTGGTAAGAAGATTCGTGCGTATTACTAATATATATTTATAAATATAAACCTTTTAAGTGCATATATAACGTATCATCGATTCATATAACAAATGAAAGAAGCCTAAGATTGTGATGATCAGAATAAAACCGAAATGATTAGCCGTATGATATTTTGAGATAAAAGTGGCCACTGGCCAGGCCTTTTGAGAGAAGGGAAAGGTGTGACATTTCTTGTAGCACATATAGATCATGGTGGCCCATGCTCAGTGACTAACCTAGGGTACTTAGCAATCATAGCTAGACTCAGCCCACACGCTACAAAACCCACAAATAGTGGCAAACCACAAAGAAAAAAAATAATAAAGAATATATTCAAGATTTTCAAGTACCCAATACTGGGAACAAGACAAACTTTTCTTATTTATAGAATAATAATATTAGTTATAGTCCCTAACTGTTAAGATATTTACTAGTAGTACGTTTTTATTACCTTTATTTATTTTATTACAGTGGATTCCCAATGTCTTCCTCAATGGGGGAAACAGTGTGTATTATTTTAATATATTTTGTAATCATTTCGTATGATTACTCCATGGATTCATTTTTCATAAAGAGTACAAGGAAATGGTTTATGATCAACTGCATAGCTCATGATGATGATGATGTTCCTAAATGAAGCGGTTCATTTTTCCTCATCATGATGATAAACTTTAGAATTTAGTATTAATATCAGAGGAAAATGAACAGGGGGAAAACAGAGCAGAGCAGTTTTAATTCAGGTGAAACCTGCTGAACGTTACCCCCGAACTTTAGAATTTAGTATGAAGCGGTTCATTTTTCCTTAGAATCTTTATCTTAAAATGGAAGGGTTAATAGATATTTAACTTTTAAATGTTTATTTTGAGGTTTTTTAAAATTCCGGGCACATTTTAAATCTTTGTATACATTTTATAATTCGGCCACAATAATAGGTTAAACTCGCATTTTTTTTAAACGCCAGACACATCTTAAAACTTCGCATGCACCTTATAACTCGGCCACAATAACGCAACAAACTCCTATCAATTTGGAGAATCAAACAACGAAGCCATCGTTACACCTCTTTGCCCCATCCGAATTAACCTTACACCAACCTTTTGGTGGTGGCTGCCGATAGGTCTGGCAACGTTTAATATTTGTAGACATACTCATCCAAATATCAAACCAACCCTCTAAGTTGGATGGATATGTTTAGTCCTTGTGGTCAACATGAATGCAGCTTGCAAATCTCTTTACTTTTGATTAATTAAGAATCTAGTGTTTTGTACGTTGGTGACGTGTAGCCTGTGCCAGACAACTAAAGCAATGTCCAATAGTTTAGGACAAGTCTAGGGTATACTTGTATTGGCATGGCAGTCGGGTGAGATATCATTTTCAGCAACACATGCAAATCCATAGAATTAAACTTAATCTTCCTTTTCTTTTGTTATCTCATTGTCTCTACTAACTTTCCTATAAGCATAGCTGCAAATTGCAATATGGCCAAGAAAAGGAGTGGTGTTTTTGGTGATAATAGACCATGGAATCTCATGGCTTGGTGCTGGGAACAAAGTTTCTACTCCGATTCACCAATACCATTATTTGCAACGTCTGCTCTCTTTTGATCAGACTCCTCATCTCCATTTCAACAAGGATCGTCTTGGAGGACCTATAGCTTTCCTTTTTCCCTTGCGTGACTTCCAAGGGAGTCGACGAAGAAGCTTTTGCTTACTTAACAGAAGAAGAGGAAGAGGAAGAGGAACATGAATGGATGTGAAAAGAAGAGTGAATTGTTATTAGAGGAAGAAGGGATTGATTCCAGAGCTGAGAAGTTCATGGCTGAGTTCTATGATGACATGTATTCTGTTAGTTTAAGCTTTTCTAATTAACAAGGTAATGTTTCTCTATATAGTTCATTGTATTTGCTATGTTTCTGTCTAAGTCGTATCACAAATGTACGCATCCATAAATATTTCAAAACCTTTCGATTCTCAACTCGTATGGAATGGAACCTCTAAAGTGTAAAAGCAAACCCAGATGATAAAAACAATAAAACAATCGACTATAATAAAACCCAGAATCTCTCGTTCTGTAAGTCAGCTCCTTATCCATTGGGCCATGGAGTCCCTTGTTGACACATTTGATGGTTTAATACTTTAACAATATGAACTGCTTGGACGGAGCCCAAGCGGCAAAGGCTGAAATGTAGCGGATTTACTTTAAGTGTAATCTTCCTCGTTGGTTTCGTTTGCAGTGGCTACCAAAATGAAAGGGGAAGGAGACCGGGTTGTATAATTTCTCCTTGAAGGTGCGATATTATGTTATTTATTTCAATTGTGATGCTTTTGTAGCTGAAATTGGCAGAAGTCAACCATAAACAAAAGAAGATTAATGGAATACAGAATCAGATACCTCTCAAATCGACAAAAAAGATTGGAATTTGTGGTGTAAAAATATTATCTTTTTCTGTGAATTGGATTGGATAATAAAAGCAAGGAAATGGGAAAGAAAAAATCTTTGAGGAGCAAAGCTGTTCACTTTGTAACTGATCTCACCACTGGCCTTCTTAACCCCATCTCTGATAAAACCTCCACGCCCTCCCATCCTCCTCATGTAAGTTTCTCTCTCTCTCTCTCTGCTCGTTTAGTCGTTTACCTATCTTGAAGAAGGCTCCCCCCCTTTAAGGTTTTGAATGCTTAAGATGATCATAATCATGATAATCACGATGATGTTTACCCTTGTTCTGATGTTTGGTCAACATCCCAAATAATGTTTGATTCTGGGTAGTTGAGATGGCTTTTTGTATAATTTGATTGTTTTGATCTTTCATGTTTTTAAGGTATCTAATTGGGTTTTCAAGGTTGCATCTTTTTCTATTCCTTTCTAATTATCATATTTGTTTGTTTTGTTTTACTTTTCCCCTCATTTGCCTTGGTTGCTCCTCCCTTAAAATTAGAAATATTGCACTGATTGTCGAAATTCATTGACCGAACTTCAGTTTTGGTTTAAAGTGCAGGTTTTGCCATTTGAAACTTATCTGCAGTGAAATTACTTGCTTAAGAATCTCAACTTTGTAACAAAAAAGCGTACGAGTACTGACTGAATAATGCGTTTTGAAGATTACTAATTTACTCTCTTGACAGCCTACGATTATGATCACATTTTAATTGTCCGATTTTCTTTCTGGTAGGAAAAAGTGAGCGAGTCAAAAACAAGTCAATCGGAGACAGATTCAATCAGCAAGGAGGATAATCGGGATCTAATTGATGGCCCTGATACGTCTTCATTTACTGCATTCCTGTATTCGCTCTTGTCTTCTTCAGAATCAGATCACAATTTGAATCAGGATGAGCAAAATGATAATCAAGAAGAAGATGGTAATTCATCAGACAACAAAATGAAAGAGAATGGTAGAAGAAAAAGCTTGCTTTCTAGGGGTAAGCAATCACTTAGAGCTCTTTACCAAGCTACTAGGATCATTGGAAACAAAAATCAAGACAAGGGTGATGATTCTGATGTCAAAAGTGACAATGAGGCCAAGTTTGATGGGCTCGAGATGAGACATATTCAAAATGTTAAGGAGCCTTTGGCTTTGGGAGATCTTCCCGAAACTTCCGAACCGTCATTGCTTCTTACTGAGAAGACAAGAAATGCTCTTTATGAATCACTTCCTGCTATTGTTCATGGGAGGAAGTGGTTATTGCTCTACAGGTGAATGCAACTGTTTTTTGGTTTGATATACCAGTGTAGGTCTTTCATTTGGATACTTAGTTTTGCTTGTATTGAGAAACAGTTATTTTTCTTTCTTTGATATATATATATATATATATATATATATATATCAAAGAAGCATGAAACAGTTATTTTTCTTTCTTTCATAGTACATGGAGGCATGGCATATCGCTGTCAACATTGTACAGGAGAAGCATGCTCTGGCCTGGCCTCAGTTTGCTGGTATTTGGTTAAATGACTTCTCCTCTCCTTTTTTCTTTTTTCTGTATTCTTTCATACCTTAATTTACATCTCCGATGCAGCCATGCTTTTCTAACTTATAAATATGAAGCAACAAATTACTTCACGGTGATAGGAATACCATTTTCATGCCCCAATGCCGGATATTAGTTTTACATCTCGTAACTTTATGATGTATTTATTCATGAACTCTCTTTCATTCATATGCGATTTAGTTCTTGCATTTCATCTTTTATACCAGCGGCATTTAGATTTCAAAACCAATTCTCTTATTATCTGTGCTTGATAATTAAGTTCATAAGCTATAAACATGCATGATATCAGATTCTTTATTGAGGTTATTTTCCTAACGCAAGTCCTTAGGCGAGGTAGTAAATTTAATTTTATGTGCACTTATGTCAAGGGTTGATGGAATTGATTCTATCCTAGGTTGTTGGAGATCGTAAAGGCACAGTGTTTGGTGGTCTGGTTGAAGCACCCCTAAAACCAACTAATAAGAAATATCAGGTGATGCTAGAAAATACTTTTTTTTTGTATCCAGCTGGTATTTAAAAAAAAATATCTTGTTCACGTTACATTTTGCCACAGGGAACAAACAGTACCTTTGTTTTCACTGATAGACCTGGTGACACGGTTATATTCTGTCCTACAGGTATTCCCATCTTTGTCTACCATTTCAAAATTTGAGACTGTTAATTCCTCTCTGTTTAAACATCAAAGTGTATGGTGCTGAAAAAGTTACTATCTAATGAAGATATGTCTGTATTTCACAACTTATTATATTTACAGCTGAAATGGCATTTAACCCTCGTGCATGATTAACTGGTCTGCAAGGGGGAATTTCGCTCTTCCAGCGTCCTTTGATATTTATAACAGTTTCTGAGTAAAGTCCGTACATCTAAATGCAAATATGGAACAGGTGCAAATCGATATTTCACTCTGTGTTCTACTGAGTTTCTGGCAATTGGTGGTGGTGGCCATTTTGCACTCTATCTAGATAGTGATCTGTGAGATATCTCTCCCTCTGGTTCATTTTTTGTATAAAAATATCGACCCCTCCCCCCATTCACTTTTCTATGTTCCTTCTTTAAATAAGAATCCTTGTGTTAATTACAACAATTTTTAAATGAAACATTGTTTTCTGATATGTTCAAATTTTTATGTAAGCTTGAATGGCTCTAGCTCATTCTCAGAAACATACGGAAACCCCTGTCTTGCGTTCTCCGAAGATTTTGAAGTGAAAGAGATTGAGGTATGCACCATACCCTGCCACTGCTCTATTTGCTTCATGAATTCATATTTGCCTTGTTTGTAATATGATCATGAAGACAGACATCGTAACATTACAAGTTCCATTAAATGTATCCTTATATCACAGTTGTGGGGCTTTGTATATGGATCACAATATGAAGAAATACTTTCTCTAAGTAAAACAGAGATGCCAGGAATTTGCCGATGGTAAAACACCCTTTGAGAGCACGATATCTTATTTCTTCCTGCAATCATCGACCACCGAATGGTTTGGTTTTGACCTTTTCACGTGTGTTGACATAGCTGACAACTGTAATCAAAATCTTTCTTTGTAAATGTCATTACTGTTTATTTGTATGCCTGTACATATACATCTGGCATCAAGCTGAATTGTGGCTAATGTTACTGACAGTATATGGAAAACATGTTTTGGCAAAATTTAAATTGGAAGGAGACAACTCCAACATTAGGACTGATATAACATAAAGAGAACTCTTTATTTATGCTGTTGCATTCTTTTCCTCAATTCCTTTTTGTATCTCCCGGGAAGGACTATCGATCAGATCCATGGCATTGGCATCTGCTGCTTCCTTATAAGCAGAGGCATGAATACCGAGAGCAGAACAACCGGAGGGGTCAGGATTTTTTGACCATGCTGCATCCAATTCTTTTGCTTTTGCAGTGCTGCATGCCACACTCGGACCTCCAGGAACTGTTGACCTTGCAGCATTCTGCTTGCAATTGGGTGATTAAATCAGCAATAAAGGAACAAACATAATTCAGCAACCGGGGGATTTTTTTTTTCATCATGGCAGGAAATGGTGCCTTGTTCAAAATTGTCAGGTCTACTAGCAAGCATCCCACAAGTATCTAGAAATGTAAATTTCAGTTTATTTTGCTTTCCTCTCCAAAAATGAAATTCCTTGGGGAAAAACTTCTCGAAGATAGTTCTAAAATAGACCCCCCTCCTTTGTGGTTGACTGGTTGGGGTATTCTCAGGTATATAAAGCTCGCATTCATCAACATCGCATCCGTGAACATGTCTCCCAGAAGAACCACAAGACAGATATGCCTACTTGTTTCTCAGCATGATCCTTCAGACCATCAATCCAATTGTCTCCAACTCCATCACCGAACTGCTCTTTCTGACTGCATAAAATGTGCTGAAACAGAGGGAAAAAAGAAGTTTCAATCTTCCAGGAAGTTTTACATAAGATCCATATTTTAACTTCAATACACTTGAGAAAATAATCTAAGAAAAGAGGAGCAGATAAAATGATAACACCCCAGTAAATTTTCTAGATTGCAGGGATATTTCAAAAGAAAATACACCGACCATATGCAGATATGGCTTCCGATCATCGTCAAACGCATTACATAAGACCTACTTCTCAATCCTTCCAAGGTTGGACCTTATCTGCAACAAATTTTCATGGCATTAACCATAAGTGTATATTCCTTTACAGGAAAAATGGGTGTCAAAATGAGATAGTAAAAGCTCATTATCGAATAAAAGAACCTAGAAAACTGACTACCACCTTATACACCGGATGCAAGCACCAAAAGCTAGAATATATTCCATTCAAATGCGGAAATTGATATCACCCCTACAACGTGAAATGTTATCCCTGTAAATGGATAAGTAAAACCAGGAAATGATAACATGAGGGAAAAAGGCTTGTCTAGTTTATTCCAGTATGGACAAAAATGACATTCCTTTTCTCAATATCAAACTAAATGATGCAACATAATCACAAATCTAGAAACATCATACCATGTTAGGTCATGATTTTTCTGTCTTGTTTGTTTCAAGCTCTGTGTTATGGGCCTATGGTGCCTAATGCTTGTATGTTATTTTAAATTGTTTTAACAAATTTCTTTCTTCGATATATATGTATAAAAAAAATCTTAGCAGCAATAAGGTCCTGCAACTGCTTTCGTTTTTCCTCATCAAGTTAGGCTATGAACTTTTTTCTTTGATCAATTTGGTCAAATTCCGAAATCCATGGAAAATGTTCATTCATTTCCACATATATCAGATATGAATAAACTAGTAAGATTCTATAGACCTAATGGCTATTCTACTCTGTACAATATAAACCTTATTGAAAGTGGTGAATTATCTATTTGATAACAATGGGAGCTTTTTTCATTGACAATTTTCATATCATGAATGGTAGATGCCAGAGTCAAAACCCTAAACCCAACATCTAAAATTCTGAAGCACGTTTTGGGCATCAAAAGTGAGTTTGCAGTTGATAGATAAAGCAGTCCTACTGAAGACCACAATTTTCATTGTTATGAGCACCATGAATGCTAAATTCTGTATTGTTCCTGTCACCCCATCTCTATCTTTCGAATACTTCAGGTCAGACCACCAACTACCACAATTTATTAACCCACACCCTTCCACTTCTTCGTACTCTCTTCTTCCGGTTACCTGTAAATTAAAATTTGTATTTCTAAATTATTTGAGTTTAATCAAATTTTTGTTGGATTATATTTGAATGACTTAAATCAATATGATTGTCGGTAAGTAGTTTGATATCGCTTAGATATGTTTTAAGTTTAAACTTTATGTATGTAAAAATTTATAGTAAGAGACTTACGAACCAAAATCAAGTGTGTAACGCGGTTGGTACGGACACAGACAATGAAGTATTGATCGAGTGCAACGACAATTTCAGTTCTTCCTCTACTTCTCTTTCTTGCATTCGTTTGCAGGCTCTCTTAAAGATTAGTTTTTTGTGTGTACTCTGCAGTTAAGAGTTCCATTGATTCTTTTCCATTAAAACACTGGTTTTTACTGGAATTATCATGACTTCACTTATTCTTCCTTCTCTCAGCTTCCTCCTCCTTTCTTCAGCATCTTCCCTTCACCGCCGTTTTCAACCTTCAAACTCCCCTGCTCCGGTTAGCATTCAACTTCTCTCTTTCTAATTTCCCCCCGTATTTATACCTTCACTTGATTATTCTAACAATGGGTTATGTCAACAGGATTCGTCTTTTGATGAGAAAACGAGACTGGGATCGATTCCACCAAGCTGCCACAACAGATGCAACGGCTGTCACCCTTGCATGGCTGTCCAAGTTCCCACATCTCCCACCAGCCACCACCACGACCGCTTCAAACCAGGTTTGAGCCAAGCGGCGGCGGCCACTGACCCCATGCAGTTTTTTGACCCATCGAGTAATCACTACTCCAATTACAAGCCTCTTGGTTGGAAATGCAGCTGCGGTGATCACTTTTACAACCCTTGAAAAAAGTAAAATCATTGGTTTCCAAGCTTTTGAATTATTGTAAAATAGCAGCCATAGTTTTGGATTTTCTCTCTACTGATCATCCATATTTATGCTTAATCTCTGGTTTTCACTTTTCAGTATTAAATATACATTAAAAATATCTTATGGAGTATTCTTTTTTTCAACTATCCCATCATCACCCATCATTTTCTTTAACAATGCAGCAGCCAGCAAGTACATATATTAAAATCTAAATATTAATTTCTGTAATATCCGGCATCAGCTTCATTAAAACCAAGAATCAACGTTAGGTTATATTTGTCAGTCCAAATTCACTGTTTGCTTTTGTTAGAACTGTGAAAAGAATGGTCCCGTAGGGGAAATTTAATCAAAGGAAAGGGCAGAAGCATTGCTGTTACAGGTACAGAAACATTTGTAGCGGCAGTTGATGTAAATTAAGCCAAAAGCTCTGAATTATTTCCGTACGCTGGTCCCTATTACTTATTGTGTGATAAACACCTTTTTTTAATAAAAAAAAAAGAAGAAATTTCAGTGTATATATGATTTCCTTTTAATGTGAAATTGAACTTTTGCAGGCAAGAAAAACATTATTACCTGATAATAATTAACACAAAACTGGTGGACATTGTTGCCCAAATTTTAGTTCAATCTCAAAGAATAGTTAATAAAAGAAGGTATATAAAACAGAATCAATGAGGTATTTTGAACTAAGAATCAAAGCTAGTTTATCTGCTTTTCCACTTCCCTCTTTCCTTCTTCATATTGGACATAGTTATCACAATATAATCTTTCCTATCACTACAAAGTTCAGCAACTATCCCCTTTTGCAGTTTCGAGCTTTCGAAACTACACAATGTTTTAGGCAAGTCTCATAGTTCGAACCTCAGAAGTTGCATCATACTAGATGGCGAATACATTTTCCCGGGCAACCGCACCTTGTCGGTGTATGCAATAAACAGCAACTATCTCCTACTGCTTGCTGCTTTGTCCTTGCTCAAGTCGGCAAGCTCCTCGATAAGCTTCCTCTCTTCACTGCTCAATCGTTTTGGTATTTCAACCTGTACGCGGACCAACTGATCACCCCTCATGTTGCTTTTATTTAGAACCGGGACACCTTTCTTTGCCATTACGAGGGTGGTGTTAGGTTGCGTCCCAGCTGGAATCTTCAGATCAACCATACCATCTACAGTTGGAACCTTAATTGTTGTTCCCAGTATTGCATCTATGTAAGACACTTTGCAGGAATACAATATGTTGGTATCATCTCGTTTTAGGACAGGGTCTGGCATTACTTCAAGAACAACAAAGAGATCACCAGGAGACCCACCTTTCTTTCCAGCATTTCCTTCAGATCGGACCCTTAACCGACTACCAGAATCCACACCAGCTGGAACTTTCAAACTGATCCGTTTTGTTTTCCTTACCCGTCCGTCACCAGAACATGTATTGCATGGGGTAGAAATTTCCCCCGTCCCACTGCAAGAAGAGCATGTCATTACCTGCTGGAAGACACCTAATGGAGTCCTTGCAGATGAGATCACCTGGCCTTGCCCACCACATGTAGTACATTTTGACGCTGTTGTACCAGGTTTTGCACCTGACCCATTACATGTTCCACAGCTTTCTAGTCGGCTTATCTCAATCTCCTTCTCAACTCCAAAAACTGCTTCCTTAAAATTCAAGACGAGGCTGTAATATTCATCCTGCCCATCCACTGCTCTACTTCTGGAACTCCGGCCACCCATGCCCATGCCGCCCATGCCACCCATACCGCCCATGCCCTCAAACAGCGACTCAAACAGATCAAATGGATTGCTAAAATCCTGAGAAAATACACAAGCCATCAATGACACAAAATGATTCGTTGAGAGAAGCCAAGGAAAATAATTTTGAAACAAATTATCTTACAGAGTTGTCAAAGTTAACTTACCCCCATACCCATACCAGCACCTTTGAGTCCAGCCTCACCGTATTTATCATAAAGAGACCGTTTCTCATCATCAGACAAGACCTGAGCAATACATTGTACATCAATGATCATTAGATGCCATATGACCAGTCACTGGAGAATTTCAATAGTATAAAAGAAGCCAAATGTAAGCACAACAGGGAAACATTACTTCGTATGCATTGCTAATTTCCTTGAACTTCTGCTCTGCCCCTGGATCTCTGCAAAATAACATATGATGATAAGAAATTGAGTAAATGATGGAAGAACAGACCAACTACTTAAACATGGATTTAAGACGATATTTTAACTACCAGCAACAAACTGTTATGAAAGAATTCAAAAGAGATGTCTGACTAGAAGGCAGAAATCTACAAAGAGGATTCCACATTTTCTCTTTCTTTCAACAACCACATTCATGTTATAACCATTATTTAATATCTTAATCTGGATAAAGGTGCCATCAACTGAAAAATAATAAGGCAACTTCAAATACACAAAAGAAGGTGAGTGAGGACTACATTTACAAAAATCGTCAAAGCTGATTCTCCATAATGTGACGTGAATATTAAAACAGAAAATAAGTGGACAGTGATCCATCTTATTAATATGATCTCTTAGGAAATTCAAATCTACCTTAATACAGAATTTCCCTAGCAGCAACGCCAATGTTGCTAATTTTCTATATTCAACAACATCACAAGTAAGCTAATTGCCCACTTTTCCGAACATCATTGTGATCAATTCTACATGAAACAACTTTTACCTTCTCTGGATATAAAATACAAAGAAGAAAAAATTAAAGGAACATTGATGCCTCTCACAATTTTTCCTAATGCATTGTATGGGTCAATAATTAGACATCTTTTATCACTATTTATTTCTATTTTCTCAGCTTAAATTCCAACGTATAGATTCCTGGAATCGCCATCCAGTTCTCAGATCATGAAACATCTAATCTCAGAAAAATCCAGATAATTACAACTAGCTGGGTCATCACACAATTTTCCTAATGCATTCAAATTCCATAAAAATCCAGATAATTATAACTAGCTGACTCATCTCACAAGCAAAGTTCAAGTTTCCTAGCACTGAACATTACACTGCATTTACCACATAATGTAAAAAAATCTAAATATAGTAGAATATACACAAGTGAACCAGACACGGCCATAATAAAAGGATAGAAGTACAAGGTTATCAACTGACTTGTTTACATCTGGATGATAACTCCGAGCAAGCTTTCGATAAGCTGAAACAAAAAAAACAGATAATATAATACGAGATAAAAGCAAAAGGTTGCAAAACAAACATGCAAACAGCTAATCCACTTAGTTTTTAAGCACTTAAGAAAAAAGAAATCGAGTTTACATGATTATCAGTCACTTGTACATGCAGGTAAGTACACAGTTTAGTCATTTTAAATCTTTGATGAAATCATCAAAAACAAGGAAACCATAAATTTTCCTTCAGATAGTTGGGACACCTAAAAGATACTTCCTTTTGAACAGGATGAACCTTCAACACAATACCACCACTTGCCAATTCATCCTATTAGACCTAATCTTACATTTCTCTCTTAAGACGTGCAAGCACTCATTTTCTTCCCCTCGAAAAGTAAGTAGATGCCTCATTGTTATCCCGGAAGACAGACCGAATTTTTTCAGCTTCTATACATGCTTGATATGTGTACCTAGTACCTACTTATATCATCGAATGCATCTTTAATTTCTCTTCAAACTCATCCACCCTCTATAAATTCATCTTTCCTTTATATCATTAACACCTACCCTCCCTGAAAACTGAAGCTTCTGCAATAGTGTTACTTTCAAAGCAAAAATCCTTAAAGCTGGATAAACTTTAATTTCAATAAGTTGTGTACCAAAACCATGAATAAGAAAATAGATTAGCAAACTAAAATAAGAACATAGATACCCCACAATATCATATAGGGAATAAAATAGAACAGTCACTGAACAAGGAATGGTAAGTCATCATACCACTTTTAATTTCAGATTTACTTGCATTTCTTGACACCCCAAGGACAGTGTAATAATCCTGCTCATTACAATTCATGGTCATGTTAAATTGAGAATGGAACAGCCAGCAGGAACGCCATGTCGATAACACCAAATATAAATTTTCATCCCAAATTTTCAAAATATGTAATTAAAGGAAAAAAACATCACAGGCTTGCACCATCCACTTTCACACACACATACAAAAGTAAAATAAGTAGAGGTTTATACTCACACTTTCAGCTCTAACAATGAACCGTGCTCCCCTACGACGATGTGATGTTTGAGATGACCCCATATTGGATAATAATGGGAAGGAATCACGTGAAAATAAGCTTGAACTCAATGCTCCAAGATTACTCATTGTACATGTTACTCTACAAAAGGGTAATAAAAAACTAAATTATTCTTCCATAAATACCAAAAGTTGGACTATTATGGCTAGAGATAATACATTATACATCCCCACTTTTTTCCCAAGCAGTTAACCCCCTCCTATTTTTTTTCCTGTAATCAATACAACACTTGTAGCCTAGAAAAAGAGAAAATAGAAAGGGGTAAATAGCTAGGGGTGAGTATTCGATCGGATCGAGTCGAATCAAAATTTTCGAGTTATTCGAGTTTACGAGTCATATTCTACCATTTAAACTTTATTTAAAATTTTTCGATTCGAATTGAGTTTAAGAAATTTGAGTCAAGTTGGGTCAAGTTTTCGAGTTCTTATAAAAATTTAATTTTAATTATTTATCATATTATAGTACAATTTAATTCCAATTTAAACAACTTTCTCTAATCATACAAGATATGTATGTATATATTTCTTCATACGTGACAATATTTTTTTCATATTTTCATATATCAATATATATATCATAAAAATTGAGAAACACGTCTCAAAATTAAAAATAAATTCTTTAATTATTAAAATTTTTGAGTTATTAGAATTTACATTTTACAACTCAAACTTTATTTGAAATTTTTTAGATTCGAGTTTATAAAATTTTGAGTCAGGTCAAAACGAGTCGAGTATTTTTCGCCTTGAGTTTAGTTATTCGATTTTTTCGAGTCGAGACGAGTTTTGCTCACCCCTAGACATAGCAAGTTCAGCAATTCCATGTTTATATAAAGCTCTGAAAGAAAATAATTCCAGTCGAACAATCAAATTCAGTAATGTCCCTTCCATACACAAAAAAGTTGACAGAAAACTTACCCTGATTGGGCTGTCCTTATTTGATTTGGGACGTAGGATCGTATAATAAACTGAGGACGGATACCCCATTGTGCAACACAGGTACTTCCACAAGATATTATTGCCATCTAATAAGAGGATTGACAACCTGATCTTAAGTTTATACCGAATGACCTTTGGCAGGCTGAAATAGGTAAAAAGTTAAAACTTAAAATTTAGTTTAACCTAAAATGAAAGGTAAGAAAACCATAGCTTGACTGCACCATGATATGATCAAATCTCAATACAATGCATCCTTGGAAAAAATCAATAAGACTTTTATTTCATCCATCATTAATGTATATACCAGAAGGGTTCCAATAAATTAACGCCAGAGGATACAGCTGTTATTCTAATGGTTGATGGTCACATCAACCTAAACAATCATCATATATGTGACAAGAATAAATGAGATGAAACAAAATGAATCGGTAGAATCCAAGTATGGAAATTCACACATAAATGGTCGCTTTAACGGATAAAAAACCATAATTAGAAATTGTATAGAAAATATGAGCTTCTATCGCCAGAGGATACATCTGTTATTCTAAATGTCATTGGTCACATCAACCCAAACAATCATCCTATAAATGACAAGAATAAATGAGATGAGACAAAATGAACCGGTAGAATCCTAGTATGGACATAAAT
Organism: Abelmoschus esculentus; assembly: GCA_035048815.1. Classification (NCBI taxonomy): domain Eukaryota; kingdom Viridiplantae; phylum Streptophyta; class Magnoliopsida; order Malvales; family Malvaceae; genus Abelmoschus; species Abelmoschus esculentus. Next base: position 23,400,723 of record JAUCBN010000005.1, read on the forward strand.
GCTCGCTTTAACAGATAAAAAATCATAGCTAGAAATCGTACAGAAAATATGAGCTTCCATTGCCGGGGCCATGTGTTTCATCACTTGTCATGATAAGCTAAGAATTTTAACACTATAATAATTAATAAAGCCATTTCATTTTTGTATTTGAGGCTACAAAGGATTGAACCATATCGCTGGAACTAAAACTCCAACACTCTACTAACAAACTACACCGGAGTTGGCAACACTTCAGTAAGGCTACAATTACCCTTAACAATGCAAAACCCTAAGCGACCAAAACAAATATCAGCAGCCACATCTCCAAATTTCGAATGGCGTGCTTTGTTCACACTAAAAAACTACTCTCAAATACTGCAACATCAAGACCCCCCCCCCCCCCCAGCATTGAACAGCCTATTCTAATTCACTGTTAAAGCCCAACTTGCATTTCTTTATGGATTCATGCCGTCAAAAGCTAGTATTCATTTATATGTATGTGTGTGTATTCATTCCCTTGAATATAACCAGCGCTTGATGAAACACGTTTTTTTTTTCAAGCTATTCCTACTGTTTAACCATTCTATCCAAAGCCATTTCTTTCTTCTTTAGCACCAATTAGTGCAAATTCTCTATAAACTAGCACCACCCAAAAACCAAAACTTCACAATTAAAGGAATAAATATAACAAAATAAGCACAAGAAATGAAAATAAGCATCAGCCATATAATAGATATAAAATTAAAATTCCCAATACTTACGCCGTATTTCAACAGCTAAAACAAACCGGAAACCCGAATTTAAAACAAAATAGAACTAAAAATATAGCAATTAATTCAAAATTATCGGAAAAGGGACGACCTTGTTGGCTCCGAAGAGGCTTGCTCTCTCTGAGAAGGAAGAGAGAGGATATAGTGAGGCGCTTTTGCAGAAGAACAAAAAGCGGGTGAAGGATGAGGTTGGGACTTAGGGGCTAGGGTCTGTGCATGTTGAGTTTTTATTCTCTGGTTTTCTTGGTAGATTTGTATCATGTTGTATTCAATTCTCGCCGTTGGATTGATACGATGGATTGACGTTTGCCAAAATCCCCCCCCCCCCAATTGAACGGTTATATTGATTAGGAGAATATTCCTGTGTCATCTATTATAGTGACTATATTAAATTAATAAAATGAGTTAATTATTAATTGATTGAATTAATTTAGAAATTTATTAAAAAATAATTAATTTAATTATTGAATTAATAAAATTTAATTTATTTCGGTTAATAATTTTGAAAAACTAATTAATTAATTATTAATGATATTGAATCTCATTCAAAGATAGAGAGATTCTGAGTATAGATGTCCGTTTTTAAAATTGGGTCTCACCCAAAAGTATATGTGTTTCAAAGTTGTGTAATAGCGTATCTTTATTGCTTGTTATGTGTTTAGGTGACTATAAAACGTGGTTGCTTATGTCATGACATCATATTTATAGCGTATATTTATGATTTGCATGAAGTGTGATTAGTAAAAATGTATCTACTAAGTTTTATTTAGTGTTCGGAATCGTATTGTTGTTCACATGTACGTAAGTTGCTTACTTGCTTACGGGTTAGATAAGCATCATCAAGCGTAAGATTTCAACATCGACTAGTTGTCGGACTATGATACATAGATATAATGGGTTATATTTCCAAAATTAAAGGTTCCATTCACAAGCTTGGTTGGTGAAGACTACAAATGGAAACTCAGAATCAATTTGTTGAAATAATGCTTTAATAAAACCTTTTCCCATAAGACAAATAATTGATAGGGTAATCAACAATCTTAGGTAAACTAAAAAAACTAACTTCAACAACACTCAAAATGGTGTAAAATTATGATCCGCAGCAATTTAAAGACCCCTTTTCTCAAGTCATGAAATTGTGGATGTATTTGGAGTGGCTCAAGCAGCAGATTTCTAGGCTTCTTCAGCTGCCTCTTGCTCTCGCAACTTAATCAAAGATGGAGGTGGCTTCACAACAATGCTTTTCTTCCATTGCCGATCAAGCTTTCTTGATAATCGCTTGTTGATGCCATCCTCAATCTCTCTTTCCCGTTTAACGGTAAGCAAGCGAGCAACCTATCAAGGACAAGGAGAATACTTTCATCCATATAATTACACCGAACTAAACTCTTAAATAGTCATCTTTACAAAGGAGATAATTATAAATACCATACGACTTAAGTCCAATCTGTAATTAGGTGCCTTAGACAATAATAAGTTTACAGAAAACCCGAAGGATCTCAATCACGACTGAAACGAACTCCAAGGATCTCCTGTATTATTTTAATTTCTGTTCATTACAATCTCATATAGCTTTCATCACCATTTCAGAGGTAGGTCCTATGCATGTGAATAGTGCTTACGAATGATTTGAAAGGCTATAAATACAGAGGGGAACTCAACCTGGTTTTACCTCTTCTCCTTCCAAGCCCTACATACCAACCTCCCTTCTATCTATTTCAGAAGATCAATTGTCACGACACACCGATACTCTCATTTCCTCGTACCATGTCATGCAGTGCTGTTCCCACGATTCGTATTGTTTTTTCCCTTTTTGTACTCATTGGTCGCACAAGGTTTTGTCAAAAATATACATCTCTATGTTCAAACGCAAGACCTCCTACTCATACAGGAGTCCACTTGCAAAATTCGGGCACCATTTTCTCATGGCGCACTTCCAGTGACAAAACCTTATAGGACACAAAAAGGACAATACCGACTTGCGGACACAATGCTGCATAACACGGCACGGGGAATGAATATAACATTGGTTTTATGTACAACTTAAGCAAAAAACATGAAAAACTTCATCAGAAAGGATGATGAATGAATTGGCAAACACACATATGTATATCTACAATTATACGAACTCGCTTATGCTACTAACAATGCATAAAGTTCAATGCATTCATTCTTTGCTGCACTAACAACAGAGGTTCACAATTTATTTTGTTCATAGTTCATCGTTGATAATCAATTAAACAAAATGTAACTATCATTCTCAATGGCATCGTCCAACGTTTAGATTTTGGGGAACTTGAAGTATTTTGTTCTAAGCAAAGTTCTAAACATACTTAAAATAATTCCGAAATCCCATTTGAAATCTAATTCAATGGTTGAAAAAGACAGGAAAAACAAAATGCAGGTGGAAAGAAAGAATACCCTTTTGCGCATACGGCGAAACTCGCTAGACTTGAACTCATTACGAACCGATTTCTGAAGACGAAGCATCAAAAGCTCTCCTTTTAACTCAACCACATCGTCGTTGATTTCTTCTGTCGTTTTGGCTCTTATTTCCTTCATTTCTTCTTCTCTCTTTGCCATCATTACCACCGACGTCGACGATGCTGGTGGTCTTCGGAACGAGGTCATCTGAGAAGGCAACCGCTGGGGAAAAAAGCGCTGGATTCTGACGCCGGTGAAGGAAGTTTTGGCAATTGAAAATATGGGCTTTGGAGGGAAAGTTAGTGTTGTCGGTGAAGCAATTGAAAAGCTCAACATCGTTGATTCTTTCACTTCAGCTGTATATCTCCGTTAGTTTTTTCCACTACAAGCTCACCTTCTCCCCACCTTTAGTTTTTCACGTAAATGGATAACCAGGATAAGGCTTTTCCCCCTCCATTTTTTCCATTAATAATAAAAAAATAGCTTAATAGTCAGAAAAGTTTAATCTATATCCGTGTTTTAGTTTGATATCTAACATTTTTTAGTCTAATTTAATGTTTAATGAAACATATATTTAAGTGACGTTAAAAATATTAAACAATAAAATTAAACAACAAACTAAAAGAATGAATATAAATTAACATATATTTTTTCGTTTTTTATTAATAAATAATTCTGCTTTTGTAGCACGATCTACTCTATCTTTTGGTATGTTTCTTCTGTCGTTTGACACGTTTCTTCTGTCATTTGGCATGTTTTTTATTGTTGTTTTTTTAAGGTTGGATCTGACAACACCACGACTGATCAAGATGGCGCTTATTTGTTATCACGATGATCTTCTTTGCTTTGGACCCTCAGATTGAATATGGATATGCGGTTTGCGCTCGTGGATAATTTATCGCGACGCTCTGTTCTAATCTGCGTTTCTCAGTGATCTTCATAGATTAATCCCCTCTTAGTTCGTTTATTGATGCAATCAAATTTGTTCGTATTTATCTTTTCGATCGAATCTTTGGGTAAGTTTTAAACTTTTTCATGTATGGTCCTTGTCTGATCTAGAGTGGCTAGTTTTAAGAAAATGATCAAATTATATTTTTAATTTACAATGATAATTATAAATCATTATTGTAATATTGAATATTTTCTTGTTAATAAAATTAGCTGCATCTGTTCAAAAAAAAAACCTTAAACTATTTTTTTCTTTTAATGCTTAAACTAATTTTTGTCAGAGTACATTGAGGCCCAGAAGAGAGTGAAGATAGAGAAGCTTCCTCACATCCTGGTTATCCATTTGAAACGGTTCAACCGTTCAAGTAGACAAGTACATTGAGCAGCTTGGTGGGTACAAGAAGCTCTCCTACTTCATTGTGTTCCTGCTTGACTGTTGAAGATGCAGATTCCCACTCTTCTCTATTTGTTGTAGTAGTTCACGTGAGAAGTGGATCTAACCATGGGCATTATGTTAGCCTGGTGAAAAGCCATAACTACTGGTTATTTTTCGACAACGAAAATGTGGATATGATTGACGAGTCTGCAGTCGGACATTTTCGGGTCAGACCAGGAATGCTCGAGCAACACAGATCAGGGGTACATCTTATTTTATGAAAGCCTTGGTGCAAACAAGCGACGAGTAAAAAGGGTTTCGACTTCACCATGAACACAGTTATTAAATTTTGAACTGCCTATGCATAATAAATTTTGTTCTCCTTTTCTCTTCGATTTCCAATATCAGGGAAGAGCTGACAGCTTTATACCAGTGAGATGATGGGGTTATGAAAAAATGTATACTTGGGTTGTTTTAATGTACAGTGAATGTAGGAAGCATGAGAACATCAAAGTTAAATTTGTTTATGGAGCAAAACCTACAAGCAGCAGTAGTACGGACCAAACTATATATGTCAAAATCTATGCAGCTGTTATCTCAAATCACTTGACCATGAATCGACCAAGTTCAGACATTTACAGATGAATTCTAGCAATAAGGTATTCGAACAAGCTTTGTAAGAGAATTAAGATGAGATCAGATTCAAGGTGCGGTGTGCATGAAAGTGTCATCGTCTAACAGTTTTTCAAGATCAATCAAGTCTTCGTCCAAATCTGTTGCTTCTCCTGCAAAGTCAAGAATTTTATCGTACATGACCTGCCAAAGTTGATGCAAAGAGAGAATGTCATCGTCATCATCATAATATATGATAAACTTGGTTTTCATGCATGCTTTTAACTCGATCTCTGTGAAAATTTTAAACCGTCTCTGATATGGTTGTAAGATTCCATGCATCTAACATACTTAGAACTTATTCAGACTTGGATGCGAGTATTAGACACAGACATACTATACTCGTACCCGATATGAGTCGTACATGAATACTTAAAGAAAAAAGAAAAGTTGAGTAACAAAGATTTCAATTACCTTCTCTTGGATCTCAGTTACCACGTTCTTCATCCTACTATATTGATCTCTGCCTGCAGGATTGTGGGCCATGGACTGAACTCTGGCAAGCGCCTTTTGTAACCTTTCTTCGGTTTGCTGTCTGCCTTTTTTCAGGAAATCATAGTCATCCTCCTTTGAGGGTGCAGGTACACTAGACCCCCCGGTGAGTGTTTCGGATTTGAATCCACGTAAACCACTTCCTTTCCGTCTCCAACGTAAGATCACCTTCTCCACAATCCCTACCGTCCAGACTATCTTCCGATAGTTTTTCCTTACCTGGTGGCCTCTTACATGAGCCTTTCATAGAAAATTAACAAAACTAAAAGTTAAGGTTCAACAATTACAACTGTAAGGGAGTATGCATACTGAATATAAAGCATGAATTATAGAAGCTGATAAACTAAAGCAGCAAAAGCAATGAACCTGAATCTTGACAATCCTTTGACGGATAATCAAAAACTCTTTTCTGCCCTTCCAACCACGAAACTTATTTTGTATACGAATGGCAGCAGCATTCACGTGCTCATCATTTTGTCCAGGCTTCTTTGACTTCATCGCTATAAGTGAAAGAGCACGCTCATCTGACATTCCAAATTTATCATCACCATGCTCTTTTAACTGCCTGTTTTGGAAGGACTGCACCCTGAAGACTTGATGAATACGAGCCGCAGCTTGTGTTGCATTACGAACAGCAGCTAATGAGTCCTTTAGTGATGGGCCATCTGAAGCATCCACATAGCTGAATGGAACTGTGTTCCGTTCCAAATTTTTTTGTATGTCATCTGGACTAGAATCTGTGGTGGTATCGTTACTGCCTTGCTTATTAAAATTGAGGGATAGAAGGCGGGAACTTAAATCAAATTCCGCAAGATAACCAGAAATTCCTTTATGTCCATTGTCCGAGGCTAGGTCAGCAGGAGTTCTGCCTAAAGGATATTCAGGAGTCGGATCTATTAATGCTCCGGGAGCTGCACCCAGTGAAATAAGGGAAGCAACCGTGCGTTCTCTGAGGTTAAAGACAATTCATGTCAACAGAAGACAGACAAACCAAAATAAGCACATCATCAATATAAAACATAGACAAACTTAATCAATATTAGTAAAATTACTGAACCTAAGAAAAATTAGCCCAAGGACCATTATTTTTTGGAAGCCTGCAGCTCTACAACCTAGAATTTTACTTGATGACTCTTTCCTTCAGATAAATCATACCAAGAGCAACCCTAGTTACCCTACGGCATAGAATACCTTTCTTTGGGTAAAGTGGTTGCACAGGAAAATAATGAAAAAGATGAAAAAGAAAAATGGAAGAACATTTAACTTTTATTTTCAAGTTGCTTACCTGCCAGCATATGCTGCCCAATGAAGTGCAGTCCATCCATTCACATCCCGGAAGTTAACACTCACACCGGCAACTACAGTGGGCTCTAAGGCCCAATCATAGCCAAGAGCAGCTGCAAAATGTATAACACCTTGGCCACCCTGGTCCAATATACTAGGGCCTTTTCCACCTTCTTCAATCTTCTGCAAGAGCCATGCACGCAACTTTTCTTTCAATAGCTTCTGAAGCAGCTGCTCCTTTATTTTTTCTGGAAAAATTTCATCTGAGTTAAGCGCCAACATCTGGTCCCATTCCTCGATGTCCTCCTTCAGCAATGAATTAATTTTACTGCTCAATTGGGATATATCAGCAAAGTTATTGGTGTTAGAATTGGGAGAAGTGGAGCCCAGCCACAATAATCTACCCAATCGCATATCAAAATATTCGATGGCATTACTGCTAGGGTGATCTGCAGTATCTATATCTTGATTATGACTGACTCGGTACTCAAACTCTCGGACTTCACTACAAGCTAATCTGTTGGAGCATGTAACATAGAAGGGAACCCTGCCAGCCTCATGTCTTGGAGTGCTGCAACGAAGAACATCATCTGCTATAACCTCTGCCGAAACTTCTACTTCACCAAACATGCATGACCACTTGCAATTTTTTGCCTCGTCTCTACTCTTCAAGAACCTACCAGTGATGAGGATCTGTGTGAAATGAAAAGATTGAGAGGAAAGAAAAGAAGTTAAAATATGTGACAGAACTAATTTTCCGGGTTTTCAGCCTTGTGTGTGGAAATTGATATTTCAATGCTCACTTGACTTTCAAAAAAAAATATTACAGTTTACCTTGATTTCAGAGCCTACATATGCCCAATTTGGCGAAAAATCAATAATACTGAAAAGCTGATCCTGGGAGAGGGAAGGGCCCAGCATAAAGGTATCCAATTGCCCCTGAGAGGGAATAGAGGAAACATCAACACCATTTTGACCTTCCACCTCATCCCAATAGGCTCCAGAATTGGAATGTGTATGTGATTCATCTACATCTCCAAGTTCTTTACTCATCCAGCGGTTGAAACTATCAAGCTTCTTCAGACCTTCTTCGGCTAAGGAACCATCAAGTAAATGTGGTCTCATAGCAGAAGAGTAAATAGATTTCCCCTCCAGTGTCAAATAGCTCTTTGACTCCGGTTTATGAATATATCCATGGTTTGCACTTAAGGGGTCTGTCAGCTGGTTACTAAGTAGAGAATCATCATGTTGCTTTTCTGAATGAACATGGTGATTAACTTCTTCATGAAACCTAGAAGTAAGATCATATCTCAGGTCTGGATGCAACTTCTGGTCCAATGATGACTTCATTAAATGAGAAGAATTACCTTCAGAAGCCTGTCTAGAGGATAAATTAGGACTTAATTGGAAAAATAAAAGGTAGAATCTACACCTAGCTTGATACATTAAACAGCAGTAATGCAACTATTGCATATCATATAAGGTAATAGTTTTTTACGACCTAATTTTTCAATTACAACTGACATGACCATAATGGCCATCATTAACGCTTTATCTTAATTTTTGCAGTAAAAGTCTTAGCATGTATAGCTAGAATTTCAAAAGCCATTGTCAAAGTTTAATCAATCTATTACCCGCCAGTCTTCTTGAGAACGTGATTGATCTTCAAACTCCTGCTTTTTAAGAAAGTTGTCAAATAGCGGCACCACGATATCATTTTGTTTCAAGGTGAATGGTAGATGATATTGTGCAGAGCCAACCCCAGGATTACCACTTTCCAACATATCCTCCCATAAAGTGAAATCAAGGTTCTTTGGGGGCTCATATGTTATTCCAGCATCATTATACTCTCTATCCTTGTCTGGTTGAGTAAGTTGAAAAGCAGTTGGTTTCTCATGATAATCATCTACTAGCAGTAAAGGGCAATAATAAGCAAAAACGGAAAGGCGGATCAACAGTAAAATAACAAAAAACCAAACAATTAGCAGCATACTTGAATGTGATACATGAACATATGGATCATAGAATCCGATATCAGTCTTTCTCGCAACAGGCTGATGTGAATCAAGAAAAGAATGGAACTGTGATCTTGCTTGATGATTATAGGCTGCATCAGACATCATCTTGCTTGGTAAGAACAACAAACAGACTAATGCATTCATTACCCACAAAACCAACAAACATATTCAAAACCACATTAAATTAGCACCTAAGCAGTTATTAAAAATTGACCCATATTTAACTAACAAACATACCTGATTCAGCATCTTCATTTTCTGATGCCTGCACATGCACACTGTTCATGCTTGTTGTATCCACCGTTTGTGAAGGAATCTGAGTATTATTGGGATTAAAGTTGGAAGAGATAGAACTTTCCACCCGAGAATTGGGTATAACTCCTTCAGGTTCTTGGGAATAAGGAATAGTTCCTTCAATCTCTTTGGTGCGGTTAAAATTTGTCCTATTCCCCTAACAAAATTTCAGAAAGTAAAAACATGAAAATAATAAGATGGCTCTTCGATGGAACTGTTTAAGCAACTTATTGAAGACACTCGATAATGAGACAAGTATTAAATTCAATTAGGTTTAGACTTGAGAAGTGTATTTGAAAATATACAGTTACATTTTGTGAAGCCAAAGACCTTTAAAGTTTAAAAGAAACAGGCACAATTTTTTAGTATGTCTAGTTGTTCAGAAGGTAGCGCTCGTGATAGAAAAAGGGGTGGGAAAAACATAGAAATTAGCAGGCTTTTGATCCCCTCTAACTGCCAGTCTGCCGCCTTAATGTCTGTTTAAGAAAATGACTTTTACTGATTCAGAACAAGATTGGGAAAGTAAAATAGAATGCCTAGTACCGGTACAACGAGAGCAATTACAAATCCTAATTCGAGTTGGTCCAAGGTAATGGCATATAAAATGCAAAGCAAGATAGAAATAAACACACAGATGGGAATAGCTCAAGCAAATAAAGGGGAAGTGGGAGGACAAATAGTGGAGATAGCAACAAACAAAATACAAAGTTCGTACAGGTATGCATGCTCCTAAATAATTCAAGCTCAAATACACACACACACATATAATATTGATCGTATGATATAAAATATTTGACCACCAACAAGGTAGAAAACACAAAGCTTATCCTTGATTAGTTGATTTAATGCGAGAAAACTATGTTCTAGGCCTACTGACGTCTTGCATGCTCAAAAAAGAAATCACGTAAAAACGTACATAATTGAATGCATTAACTTGTTATAGTGCATTCAGATTCCAGACTGTGCCTCTTCAAGAGTATAAATGAAAAGACATGAAACATGTCTACAAACAAAAAGTTGTTCCTTCAATTGATATCAGCTTTTAAAATTTCCAGTTTGAATGGGTAATAATATTGATAACCCTGCAACCATACTATCCTCTAATGCTAAAAAAATATATGGGTTAAGATTTACAGAATTAACCGGTCTAGGAACCTTCTAACAAGTGAAGCAATAAAAAGAGTTACTACCTTCCCACAGTTTTTCCAAAGATGGATAAGCAGAGGCAGGAAGGAAAAAGATAAAGGTAATAGAATGTGGTCTGACCTTTACATCTCGATAGTGAACAAGAACAATGTGCGAGAGATCCCTACACATAGTAGTGAATAATGTCAGCAACCAAGAGGGATTTCTTAAATTAGTATTTAAACAGAGAAACTAATTGCAGTTTCAAGCAAATAGCACATGCATTTCAAACCAATAAAACAAGATCCACATTAGCAGAACTGATAGCAAAAATTGGAAATCTCTCAATTTTCCTGATGCAAAAAGTACCATGAAAATACAAGGGATCTTAGGTTCAGTATTTCCTTACATTAGACTTATAGAAGGTATAAATATGGATTGACTTTTGAGAAAATTCCATTTTCCTAAATTTAGAGATGAAAATCAAATTGCTCAACAGAACTTCAAAATTTTATTAAGTCTCACAGCCATCTTTTGAACGTTTAACAAAATATCAGAATTAGTGAATGCATGTAATATAGAAGCATCCTATCATGGAAAAGAAGATAAAATCGGTTCAGCATAGGCATAAGCAAAAGAAATCAATATTGTGTAAAGAACTCTTTCTGTGTATCAGTCTAACTCGCATGAAATAAATTAAATCCTAGGTCCAAAATTTAGTAATAGAAAGATTGCAGGGCGTGCATATGATTTCCATGAACAAGAAAAAAGTTTGATTGCCTTAGACTCATAGTGTTGCCATCACCTATGTTTTGATTATCAAGTATCAATTCCAATGTAGAGGAAGATTTTTTTTGCAGATCACATTATTTCATTGTGCAATGATGTGTGAGAATAACAATTAAAAGCGGGTATTTAATGACTTAAACAGAACAGATAATCCACACAAAATACTATCAAAACAACTGCTGCCCCTTGGAACATAAATGTTTAAGGACTCACTCTTCAAGCATCCAATAACTGCGCCTTTGAAAATTTTCGTTACCTTCTCCATGAGCATAATAACAATGCAGAACATCAATGCTTCCAGCCTGAAAAGATTTACATTTTCCCAATTCTTTTTCACTTGAAGAAAAGAAAAATCCATTCAAAATGAGTTCTTTCTTCCCACAAAAGAATTCAAAAGGATATATAAAAGAGTTTGTGTAGCTCCTACTTTCATAAAAATGGACAACTAGTTGCACCATCATTGACTCTTACCTTGAGTCTCTCATGAGCTTCCTTCACCGTTTTCCCGTCCTTTTTCTTCCTCCAGTTATGTCCATCCTTTCTAAAGTATCGCAGTACCTTTCGATCAAAAAGAAAAAGTGAACCACCTGAAAAAAGAAACACATTAAGTTTGAAGAATTCAATTTAGGATTTTAGCAGTTTAAATATCAAAACAACATTTTCAATTTGGGATGTTAGCATACTTTAAAATCAAAACAACATTTTCAATTTGGGATGTTAGCATACTTTAAAAATCAAAACAGACGCTAATTGAATTTGGGATGTTAAGATATTTGTTGAATATCAAACGACCACTTACTAGAAGTAAACTTGTTATACTCATGATTGGCGAGGATGATGAACCTAACCCCAAATAAGTAATCTAAATTCTAAAATAAATATCAATCAAATAATAGGCTAAGTTAAAAACCTAAAATAAATAAAGAATGGAAAAATAAGGATATAAGTAGATCTCATAAACAAATAAGCCATTCAAATTTAGATGACAAACTTGTAATGTAATTTTACTGACCCTCAAACTAGAGTACAGAAAACACTACAGAAAAGAAAGGAATTCTGAGAAAATAAGAAATAACAAATTAACATTTTTTGTTTGAGTAAAATTTAACTACAGTATTTACAGCATAGACGGTTTTATATCTGAATTACAATAAAGTGGTTCTGTTACCTAAGAAATGGATCAAAGGAATTGAAGAACAGCACATTCGCGAGGAATTCTTGAGAAAAGAAAACTGCAATCTCAGAAGTTAAAGCTACTGAGCAGGTATTCAAGGAAGCAAAAGGTAATACTATCCTAGATAGCAGGAGAAATAGAAATCCAAATCAAAGGAACAATGTTTGCATGCTATCAAAATAATTATCAATCTATCATCATCTAACAACATGAATCATTACAATGCAATTAAAAGATCATACTTGGTGGCATTTGTGCTGGTTCGGGAGCAATGCGAAATTTCTTATAATTTTTAAGAATTTCACATATTTCAGCTGGTCGTAGCCACCTGTGCTGAGCTTCCATGAGTATCTGCTCAATATCTGCATCCAGCAAAATGAGAGTTCATTCAAATCTTTTCATATAATATCAAGTAAAAACAACCAAACCACTCTAATCCTCACATTAACTTCATAATGAAAAATATTCTTAATTAATACAAACTTTTTATTCAAAATATGTATAGACGGTTTCATTTGCTTTTTAATTTTGACCCAAGTCCCTTTCTTTTCAAAACAAATTAACACCCCTTGAGCTTAACCATTTTTCTTCTGCGTAAAAAATTCGAATGAAGCTATTTATTCCATCTTTCAAACCAAACCTCACAAAAGAATTCAAATTAAAACCCACCACGTGAGCTAAAATGTAAGCAAAATGGAACAAACTGAACACTAACTGCAGTAAATTAAGCCATGACAAAATAGAGCTAAAGAAAACAAGTAATATTCCACTTTCACCAGAAACCCAAAATGAAAGATAATACAAGAGTGAATTTTATATACGTACCCAGTTGATTAGTAAGGCCATAACGCCTAATCTCTGCCATAATCTTGACTTTCTTTTTCTATCTTCAACTCTTTCTCTTGGCTCAAACCCCCTTCAAGAAAAGCTCCTTTCCACATACCGAAGTTGGAGTCATTTCACGATCTTAATAAAACGAAAAAACGCGGTTTTTGGATAAAAGAGAAAGTGCATGATCAAATGTATCGCACCCTTTGGCTTTGCTATGCAAGTTTGAATTTTTTTCTCTTCAAAGAATAATATATAAATTCATAGAGAAAGAGAGAGGAAATCGCCGAGGAGAGGGATGGAAAGGGGATTACCGGCGAGGAATCAACGTGTTAGACTTTCTTCAGTCCACTTTTTGACGTCAGCACAAGGATTCTTTATGAAGAAAAAAATATCTGTCTTCAATTTCCTTTTTTGTGTTTCCTTGCATTACACCTATTTTATCATTATTTTAAATTTTCTAGATTTATCACATTTATTAGGTAGGCTAAAACAAATTATAATCGGGGAAATATTTCAAGTATATGTGGTGGATATTTTTTTTATATAAATATGTGATTTATTTTAGGATTTATAATTTGAGGTTTATATTTAATTGTTTAATATTTGAGACTAATAATTAACTTTTAAAGGTTAAGTTTAGAGTAATATCAATAGAGTTTTAGTTTATAATCATAAATTTTAATTATAAGTAAATAAATAAAAAATAACATCACCTCTTAAATTTTGGAAAAATTTTAAATGATAGATTTAAGGGTTTTTCTTTAAAATATGATATTTGTCGTTTTAATTCTTAAAATATAGTAAATATTATGGTACCATTGAAGTTAGGTTCAAAAGAGACCGACTTTAAACAGTAAATAAAAAATATATATTAAAGACTAATTCAGTAAGATCCAACTTCGAGTTATATTTAAAAAATTATTATTTAAAGTTAAATTTTGATATTGTAGCACTTGTTATATTTTGAGAATTAAAATGATAAATACCATATATCGAAGAAGAAACCTTAAATTATATTTGAGTAAAAATTTATTTAAATTATAGACTCATAAACCTAAATTACTAAATATTTTAATCCTAAACTAAAATCATAAATACTGGAGCTAAGATATTTATAAAAACCTTTTTGTCATTTATCAGTAGATATTGAAACTAAGATATTTATGAATTAAGATTTAATTTTTAGACTAAAGATAAATATAATGTTTAGTTTAAAAATAATTATCGATATTCATACGACATAAAAAATTAAACATTATATTAAAACATAAATATTATTATTTAAAAATAAAAAATAAATATTTTTAAATATATAATTGTTTAGCCTAAAAATTAAATTTTAATTCATAAACAATAAATTATAATTCTATACCCACATAGTAAGGTCAGCCAGCTTACTGGCTGTTGGGTCTCTATAAAAAGTCTGAAACCTTTTAATATAAGGAAAACTATGTACACATTAACTTAACTATGCTCGTATTATTGTATTAACATCCTCGATTATTATTTTTGATAAAATAATATGTAATACTACGATTTTATTTTATTTTGGTATTTTCTTTGTTTAAAACTAATAAAAAAATAATGTAGCTTTGGTTAATAGTAATTTTACTTAAAAAACTAGCCCAACATATCAATTTAAATATTATCTTAATTTTAATATTAAAATTATAATTTTTTTTTTCAATTGGATATTTTTTAAAAATTAGAGTTTAAAAAATACACCAGAGATAATCAAAATTTTATGATTTACGATCAATAGGGGCTAATGTGGAGTCCATTAGAGGATCCAAATTCTACGATCGGAATATCAATGAGAATTACAGAAGTAGGAAAGGGATGAAACAAAATTCTATTAAAATTAAGATGATGTTTTACTCTAAAATTAAGATGATATTTTAAATTGATGAATTTTGGACTAAATTAACAATATATATTTTAGACTAAAATTATAATTATACCAAATCACATCATTATCTTTGTTAATTTTTAATAATCGATATACTAAAATAAAAAAAATATATAATATTAAATATTATTTTATTAAAAATAATAACTAGAGTATAAAACAAAAATAAAAAATAATTGAGTACTAAATATATATTTTTTTCTTAATTTAATGAAATCTTGGATTTTAACGAGCAATATGCTAAAAAGCTTAACCTCCAAATAATTTCATTGGAACCTGGAATTATATTATCAAATTGATAAGTGATCTGTTGTCTTTACTATCTTGGAATTGATAACTTGGTATGTATAATTCATGGGTTACTCCTTTTGGTTTATTTTATGTAAATTGAAATTCAAGTAAAAAAAAATATGTCGAGCATTGTGAAAATAATGATTTAAATGAATAATACTTTTAAAAATTTGTCAACGTCGTATTTTTTAATAACATTTAGCTGTTGAAAAAGATGTTTTCTTTGAAATAAATTTTATAATTGTATAGATCATATTTTAACATGAAATTCAGCTTATTCGCTATCAAAAATCCAAATTAATCAACGAATCAATTAGAAATCGACGGTTAAACAAAAAAATCCTAGTTCGTCTGATTGAGCTGGGATGCAGATAAACAGTTAACACAGAACGCAATATATTTCTCAAGCACACGAGCTTTGAAGTTAGTCCCTCCTTGTATCCGGATGCTGGCCAATTTTATTTTAATTTTGGGAAAAAATACAATTAATTTGTGTTTAACATGGACAACCACCTCCTTCCTGGTTCGTCTGGGAGGAATTGGCGTTGGATTTCAAGTTCACGTCAACCATGTCTTCTTGTTTTGTTGAAGAAAGAGTTTCCATTCCAGGTAAGGCAGCCGCGATCTTGCGGAATAGAGGCTGCAATTTCAGATGAATAATAATAAATATGATTACTACAAAATAATCTAAGGAAAATAATTTTGTTTGTAGCTTAAGTATGCTATGGAAGCAGATCAAAGAGTGTTGTTGTTTTTCTTATTTCACCTTGATATTGAATCCTGCTTTTGCACTGGTTTCTATAAACATGACTCCTTGTTCCTTAGCTTTGTTATCTCCTTCCTCTATAGAAACCTGCCTGTTTTTGCACCAAAACATAGAAAATGGAAACAGACGCCATTAACATTGTGGTTGGTTAGGTGAAAATAATGTAAAAAGTGTAAATGAAGAAGAAAAAGGGGAAATATAGTTAAAGAAATTCCTTGTTCCCTTTGGTTTTGGTGAATGATTGTGTATCTGCAAGGAGATAGATTCATAACTTTCCAAACCATCACTAACCTTTTATCAACTAGATCGGTTTTGTTCCCAACAAGTACAATAATAACATCACTGCCTCGTTCTGTACGTACTTCCTCAACCCACTTGGAAGTATTCAAAAATGATTGCCTATCTGCAAGGAGGTAACTGGGGTTAACATATCTGCCACTGTTAACCAACTAGATATCAGAATGGTTAGATTCAATCCTGAGATTGGTTGCTTCAATTAAAATTTCAAATCCTTTATGATAACTTGATTCAAATAGTTTGTTTTTTTGGTTTTTACATTAGTTTTTATAGTATGAAATAAAAAATGGAAGAAAAGGTACTCTGGTAAGCTCATACTCACTGGCTACATCATAGACAACGACTGCAACTGAAGAATCTCTGATATAACTTGGAATAAGACTCCTAAACCTCTCTTGTCCAGCGGTATCCCTGTGAAATCAGAAGATAAAAAAACACACTTGGAAACAAGATATTTGAATTTTAAGAGTATCTGAATCATCAAAACTAAGGAATTTGGATTAATTTGCAAGTCATGATATACTCAATTGAGAACAACACTTGGGCATTGATGGGTTTTGATAGTTTACTATAAGAGGATAAAGTACACAACAGAAATGAATTAGTTTCGATTTCGAAAAGCTATCAACCACTTGAACAGGAAATGCAGAGATTCAACAACAAAAATGCGAAATCCAAGATCTATATTGTTAAATATAAAGGTAACAGAGGAAGAAACTGTATTACCAAAGCTGCAAACGAACCGTTCGATCTTCGAGATACATTGTTTTTGACAGAAAATCGATTCCAATGGTGGCCTGCATTTATTCAGCAATTATTTGAGGAAAATACATATAAATTTGCCTTCAACACCAGACTTTCAGGTATTCACTCGATATGGTAGAAGCAATAAAGTTAATTAAATAAACAAAGAAAAGAAAGATCTGCCTTAGACTATTATGGATAATGGAACAGTTCTCTGTAGATTACAAATCAAGCCTTTTTAAACAAGGATCATCATCAACAACACAAGCAAAGAGGAAGCCAATTCTATGATTAAGATTCGAAATCAGTTACTCGTACACGGAAACAGAATCAAATTCGTAACAATATAAGATGCATAGGAATTGGAGAAATATTCAAATGTTCATTGAATCTGCATTAATGAATTGAAATGAAACAACAACAACAACGCAATTGTTAGAAGAATCATGGAAAATTTTACCTGGTAAGTGGTATCAAATTTATCGTACATGAATCGTGTGATGATGCTGGTTTTGCCTACGGATTGATCGCCCAAGAATACCAGTTTGTATTTTGCCAAAGGAGACACTGTCGACATTTTCCCAATTTTCCCCTCTCTATTTCTGATGGTAAACAGAGAGTTTCAGATCTGAATCTCTAACGAAAACAAATCAAATTATGTTTACAATTATTTTTGTTAATATTGTTATTTTGATTGAAATGGAAATTTTCAAGTGACAGAAGAAAATGAAAGGAAATATTTGAGTTCAATCCCATTAATATAGGGAGCAGGAGAAACTGCCAACTATGACGAGGACGGCTTAGTGAAAATGATTAAATTAAGTGAGAATAATAAATTTGTTTATACAATATTTTATCCGTACTTTATGATAAATTATTATATGAACCAGTTCCATCATATAAAATATGGTTCTTAACCAATTAAATTAAGACACATCATTTATTTTTTTTATATCATATTTACACATAAGCATTATACAAATCATCTAATTTAATGTATTTGATTTAAAAAGAAAAAAATATTACCAAAGATATTTTGTAATCTTTCTCTTTATTCTTTAAAAATTTTCTCAATTATTTTTTATTTTTTATATAGATTTGGTGTTTAGGATTTAGGTTTAGAATTTATGTTTATGGTTTAGGTTTAGGGATTAGAGTTAGGGTTTATGGTTTGTTGTTTATGGTTAAGTTAGGGTTTAGGGTTTAAGGATTATGGTTAGAGCTTAGGGTTAGTGCTAGGGTTTAGGCTCAGTGTTTAGGGGGTATGTTTTAGGGTGTAAGGTTTAGGGTTATGTTTTAGGGTTTAAGGTTTAGGGTTAGAAAAAAGTAATTAGAAAAAAATAAACAATAAAGAGGAAGACAACATAAAAAATCTTTAGTAATATTTTTTCTCTTTTTAAATCTATGGTATTAAAGTAGATGATTTGGATGATGCTTATGTGTCAATATGATATGAAAAAAATAAATGATGCGTCTTAATTTAATTAGTTATGGACCATATACTAGGTGGTGGAATGGGTTCATGTCATAATCTCTCCTACTTTATAAATAAAATAATTTAAATTTAAATTTTTTAAAATAAATATTATTTATTTTTATTAAGACCCCTCATTGAGTAATATATATCAAAATTTTACTAAAAATTAAATATTATTGTGAGACAACATTCAAAACACTCAAAAATAATTTTAAAAATTAATAAGTTTTAAGTTAAAAAATACGTTACCAGTAAATAACATTTTTAATTCCATATATGAGTTTTTTATACTAAATTGTTTGGTATTTATTATAATTCTAAAAATTTAATATTAGACCGTCATTATCACAATTCTTTATAAAATAATTGATTAAGTTTGATCAAATATAGTTTAGAAAACCCAAAACACCCCTTTCTTACAAATCAAGCTATGGAAATTAAGGCAGGAAAAAGTAACTGAAAAGATTTCTGCAGAAGACATGCAACAGAGTTTATGCTTCACTTGCGGCACAATGCATGCATGTAATAATCTAATTTGATTAACTATATTGGTTAAAGTAATAAAGAATTTAATATTACTTAAAAAGATTTTAAACTTAAAGTTTTGTATATATAAAAAAATATTTATTGAAAGATTTAATTTTTAAAATTAGATATATAATATCAATCTATTTAAATTAATTAAGATAAAATTATAAAAAATAAATGACTAGAAAACATCAAAATTTAAATTTTGATTTTTGTTAAAAGATCTTGTGTATCCTTCACTGCAGCAAGTGATTGTTAGTATGTAATATATGTATTTTAATTTGATACAATTATATATATATAACATCAATTTTAATTCAACTGTGTTTATATTCATTCGTTTACCTTTAATCGAATAAATAAACAAACATAAACATAAATAAATATAATTTTTGTTTGTATGCGTTCATTAAAAAATATAATTTATCCGTGGTCGCTCATTAAAATAATAAGGGAATGAACATAAGCGAGCACAAATAAACATATATATAATGTGTTAAATATTTAATATTTTTAATTAATTTAATTTATTTATTTATTTTAAATTAAATTAATAGATAATTGAAATTTGAAAAAAATTTAAAATTTAAAATTATCTAATAAATTAGCGTGGGATTGTGTGTATTGATTACAATACTTTTCATTAAAAACTTAGAAAGCCTACACAAAACTTTAAATAGATTTTTTTTTAAATATACAACGTAGATAAATTTGAATTAATTAAAATAGAATTCTTAAAATTAGAAGAACAACAAAAGTTATTAAGGATAGTAAATTATTTTAAATTCATTAAGTTTTCACTCAATTCAATTTTATAAAGATTTTTTTAAATCGAGTTCAAAATAATAAGATAAATAGGTTTTTGAGAATAAGAGTTGTGGAGGAAATAAAATCAAATTTAAAATTAAAAATTCTGATTAATTTGATACGAGATATAATAATTATATAAATATTTTATTATATTTACAAGATTACATTTAAATGTTTATACATAATTTAGGTCAAACTTTTTATTTGTTCTGTTTTCTGTTGTCTCTCTAACTCTCATTCTCCTCGACCTTTTCTTTAATTTTCTATTTTTTTTGTTTTTCATTTACAAATTATTTATTGTTACATGCTCTTCATTATCATCTGAGCCCGGATGAATATCATTTATCATTCGAGCATAGACGAAATATCATTTATTTATCGTATTCTTGTTGTTAAAAGCAGGTTTTAGGTTTTTGAGGAAGTTTTAGGATGAAATTGATTAAATGAGACGAAATTAAAATTATTATAAAATTTTAGTATCGATTTTTAGTATATGGAGATTTTTTTAAAAAAAATAAATATTTTGAAAGTACAAAAATTTTAATACATACTAAATTTATTAAAAATATATAAAAATTTTAATATATATCAAAAAGTTAATACTAAAATTATTATAAATTTTATAAAATTTTGATCCTGTCTTATTTTAACCGACCTCTATTTAGAAGAAAAAAAATATTTTTAAGAGAGATTATATCATAGTTTCGGCTCGTTATATCATATATATCCTTAATCAATAAAAATTATCTATTCTAACACTAATCATTTATCATTATCATTAATCTAACTTTTAAAAATATATTTTTTAAATAACATAAAAAAATTTAATTAAAAAATAAAAAAATAACAAAGTAAATGTTTATAATTAATAAGATGAACCAGACCCAAAATATAATTTACTATTCTTTTTCTTGAAAATATATAAACAACCAAGTGGATATTTTGTTTTATAAAACGACAAGATGGCTGTACCATTTTGTTTTAGCCAATTGTCTTTCCCTTCTTTGCCTCCTCTTCTCACAGCAAACCCCCTCCACCAAGTTTAAAACTTGAAAATCCCTTGCTCTTATCAACTCTACTGCCACCGTTGGTGTGTCCACAAAAAGATGAAGACACTCTTTTCTTGGTTGTTGATTCTGCAACTCGTGACCATGGCCGCTGCCGTGGAGCCTCTCCGGCCAGGGTTCTACTCCGAAACATGTCCAACGGCGGAATTCATAGTCAGAGATGTGATGAAGAAAGCCTTGATTAGGGAACCGAGAAGCGTTGCTTCTGTCATGCGTCTTCAATTCCACGATTGCTTCGTTAATGTATTCTTTTTTTAAAAAACAAAATACCCATTTTCTATTTTTACTCTGTTCATGATTTTTGTTCTTCTTTTTTCAGGGTTGTGATGGTTCGTTGCTGCTAGATGATACACCATACATGCTTGGTGAAAAGCTAGCACTTTCTAATATAAACTCGCTGAGATCTTTCGAAGTTGTCGATGAAGTCAAGGAAGCTTTGGAAGCTGCTTGCCCTGGAATCGTTTCTTGTGCGGATATCATAGTCTTAGCCGCCAGAGATGCCGTTGCTATGGTACTCTTCTTAGCTATATTTTCACGTTTTGGCCACTCTATTTTCTCTAATTTTCAAGCTATGAATTCTAGTTTCCTAGTTAAAAAGTTTTAAACTTTGTGGATTTCCAATGATCAGACCGGAGGACCCGATTGGGAAGTGAGACTGGGAAGAAAAGATAGCTTAACAGCCAGCCAAGAAGACTCGGACAATATAATGCCAAGTCCAAGAGCAAATGCAACTTCTTTGATCAATCTTTTCAGCCAATTCAACCTATCAATCAAGGACCTTGTTGCACTCTCCGGGTCACACTCCATTGGTGAAGCCAGGTGCTTTTCGATCATGTTCAGGCTCTACAACCAATCAGGGTCTGGAAAACCGGACCCTGCCATCGAACCAGGGTTCAGAGAAAAACTGGACCAGCTTTGTCCACTCGGCGTAGACGAGAATGTGACCGGACCCCTCGATGCAACCCCTCTGGTGTTTGATAACCAGTACTTCAAAGACTTGGTTGCTGGAAAAGGTTTTCTGAATTCTGATCAAACCCTTTTCACATCTCCTCGTACGAGACCATATGTTAGGCTTTTCAGCAAAGACCAGGATACATTTTTCAAGGCTTTCGTTGAGGGGATGCTGAAGATGGGTGATTTGCAGATTGAGCAGCCTGGTGAGATACGAACCAACTGCAGGGTAGCTAATAGTCGACCTGTGGATGTATTAATGGAATCTTGAAGGAAGATATTTTAGGTCCTGGAATTAAAAATATACATATCTATATGAATGAAAAAGATTAAGGGAATAAAGCAAACAGAAATCAGATACTCAAATCTTTTCATATCCGAGATGCTTGTGATTGGAATTGTTGAGAGAGAACGAATTATGCAAGTGAAAAAAGGATTACAGGCCGGAATTTGTGTGGTGTTGTTAAGAAATTACCATTTTCTGAGTAGCCTACGTTGAGTCTTGAGGACAAAATTGTAGAGGAGCATTGGAATTTGCAAGCGGCATGGAAATCTTCCCATGGGGACCGTTTCTGAGTCAACTTTTTATAGACTGAGTACTGATGTGTGTACAACTTTACACCCTCCAATACTTTCCATATTGTTGACTCAGATAGCAATCTCACAACTCAACAGGGACCACCAAAATCATCAAGATTTTAAAAAGCTAATCTTTTTTTACTTTTTGGATGCGTGTAGTATCAGTCTTTATTCCATAACAAAGTGAAGGGTTTTAGTGTTTTAAACATAATGCATGATATCATGACGCATGAACTATGTACAAAAATATCAAGATGTATAGATATAGATATATTATGGGTGATTACATTGCACATAAAATATATCCTTTTAGAATAATTTAAAAATAATTATAAAACAATGTTTATAAATATTTTTAGTTTTTTTTTATAAAAAACACATTTTTCTTTTTACTAATTTCTTACATATTCCTAGTCCCTAGATAACACCACATACTTTATGATCATTCGTATTTTATTGTAACTTTATTGCATTTCGTCTTCTTACTCATTTTTTATTTAACCATTATTTGATGGATAATTAATATACGGTGATAAAAATCATTGGTTTTAATTTTATGTTTTAGAGTTAAATTTTAAAGTTTAAAAGTTAAAGGTATAAATCTATTGATTTAAATTGATGAATTCTAAACCCTAAATATCTTAATCTCTAATCCTAAACTCTAAATTATAATCTCATAAATTTTAAATCACTACACTGATTTTTAAACCCTAAATTCTACCCAACAACTTAAACCATAAAATGGTTGAGTTCACAATGTTTAACCCTAAAGTGACTGAACCCAATTGTTAAAACAGAAAATAAAGGCCTACGAAAATAATACAATGCTTCAACATCAAAAGTGGATGGCTTGACGTCGGTAATCAACCGTTCATATAAAGTTACCAAAACAGCTAAAAACTCTGGTCATAACGTCGGAAATTTTAAACCACAGCATCCTTATGATACGCACAAAAAAACCCTGGAGTGTAGACACTCGAACAATAAAAATTATCCCATACTAAGATAAGGAAACAACGAACAACCGACTTAAAAACTAAACACTGCAATTTAAGCTGCAATGGATGGCTTGGAGGCAGCAGAGAGCCTGGATCTCTTCTTGGCCAAGCTCTCACTCCTGCGTTCACGCTGCTCCTTCAACCTCTGGGCAAGGAGCTTCTGGTACTCGGCAGCATCAGCCTTGGACTTTGCAACTCTCTTCTTCTTCTCTGCAATTCTGGCACGCTTCCTCTGCAAAGTCAAAGGAGTCACCAGCCTTTGAATTTTGGGAGCCTTGCTGACTTTCTTACCTGCATTCAGAAAATTTGTTTTGATGTCTCCATTAGTAACAAGTAAAAGGCACGCATTTTAGGTTTCCTCAACCGAGGACTCAAAACAAAAATATTGTCACTCACCAGATTTGGTTGTAAAGGTCCGGCGATAAGTGTTAACATACTTCCTAACATCATCATCCTTAGAGAGGTTGAACAACTTCCGGATTTTCGATGCTCTTTTGGGACCCCTCATTCTTGGCTTCTCAGTGTCAGTCAACCCAGGAAGATCATTTTCACCCTTCTTCACAATAACCAAGTTCAGAACTGAAAGATCTTGACTAACAATGCACCCACGGACTGACTTCCTCCTACGCTCCCCATTTCTCCTCCCATAACCACGGAAACAGGGAGTACCTGTTCAGAAGAAAACAGACAATCCATAAACAAATATTCAATAACATTTCTCCACAAATAATAAAGGGGAGACAAATTTAGAGATTCCAAAAACCTCTGTGAAGCAAAAGACGAACACGGCCAGGTGTGAGAACTCCTTGCTTCATAGGAAAGCCTTGCTTGTCGCAACCTCCCATGATCTTGAACACATAGCCCTTAAACTCCTGTTCAAGCATAATATGAGAAGAGAAAATCAGCTACAACGGGCAGACATGCTAGCAGAAATTCATGACAGAAAGAGAAGATAAAAATAAATCCAACACATACCTCACCAAGGGCATCACCACTGACTTCTTGTGAGATCCTCTTGTCAAAAAAGGCTCGGCTGCAGTTCAGTCAGAAAATTTACTCAAGAAAAAATCATAATTTGCATTCCCAAAAAAGAACTTAAACCAAGATAATAAACAGTACAACCAACACAAAAAGTTGGTTCCAAAAGAAAATAATATTCAACAAAATTATATGAACATACTTTTAATTCAATCATATAAGAAACTGACAAAAAAATTCAAGTAAAAAGGAAAATCCATTAACATCTTGACTCCTAATGCAATAATAATGTTAATCTGTTTTCAACCTAGTTTTCTGCACATCCTCTATATACTATACAAATTCAAACTCAATCAGCATAACAGAGCTTAACAAATAATGTCCCAAAATGTAGATAGACAAAATAAACCAAAATTATTTCTCATTTAGGTTATCATTGGCGAAAATACAAGCATGGGATCTAACATTATTATTCAAACTAAAAGCCACAAATAATCTTAAAACCCAGAAAAAGGAAAGAAAAGAAAAATACAGTTTCTGGTCATCGTCGATTTCCAGCTTCTTCTGGCAACCAGTGGTTGGATTAGCAATGTTGAACTGAAACAAAGAAAAAATCAGCAAAATAGCATAAAATACCATTCCAAATGTAATTTTTCTTATAAAAAGAAAAAAGAAATAAGAGGAGTAATAAGAAAAACCTTCATCTTTGCGTGATGGGTGTTTCTTTGGCTAACGCCCTCGAGTAGTACTGCCGCCGCTGGTGCTGCTCGTATCTAGGGTTCCGCTAGAGAGAGTTAGGGTTCATACGGACAACGTTACTTTATATGTGAAGAAGGAATAATTGGTGATTCGCGATTTCCATGTTTGGGCTTTGACATCTTCTAAAATGGACTTCTTTGGACAAAGCCCAACAGAGTCACTTTTATGTCCGAAAACAATTTTCATGATTTATTTATTTGAAAAATCCAAATTTTTTATAAAATTATCTCATTTATGTTTGACTTCATTCGATCGGTAATTCAAAATGATTTTTTTATAAATGAGAGGGATTATTATATATTTCATACGAGTTCCATAATACATTCCTGGCTTACATTACTTGGCTGCTTAATATATCATTTTTCCCTTAGAGTTCATATCCCGGGAACTTAGAGTTCTGGGGTGCCAGCAAATCAAACCAGAGGCAAGCTATCCCAGCAAGGCCATGGAAAAGGGAGTAGTCGTGATTAGTTCCAAGTCCGAGTCCGAGTCCATGTCCGGTATTTACAAGCTTCCTTTCATTGTGGTACTGGTACAAGAAGCTTGCAAACGCCTTCGCCCTTTCTTCATAAATAGACTCTCCGGTAAGTCGATAAAGCGAAAGGAAAGCATAGGCATTTCCGGCAATACCATCGGCTAGTCCAACCTTTTTCACTAACCCATTTTTCCACACGACCTCCCCTGCTTCTATAGCTGCGTCACGGAATTCTCTATCGTTCGGATAGACCTTCATGAAGGAAACAAGAATTACGGATCAAAATGTATTGAAATGTCAATTACTGTTTGCAATTAGAGGTGGCAGAGTTGCTAACCTGTGATGCCTTGGCTAGAGTGATTGCCATATTGGTTGCACCATGAGACCATTGCACCAACTTGTCCCTCGGGTTTCCTTCGCTCGAAGGGTAATTTCCACTATGTGAGAATCTGTTACTCATCATGTACCTTAAAGTTCCTTTGACATCGATCTCATCATCTTTCGAAAGAGGGAAATGCAGGAGCACATGCAAGATTCCTGCAAGACCGTTGGCTGCACCCCAGTACCTTGTACCATGCCATCGATACATCAACGGGCAGGCCGGGAGATCGGAAGCCCCTGTCCTACCCGCGGCTAATATGGCATCAACGATTGGCATTAGAACATCGTTCGGTATCGTTTCTTCCCTGAGATGCTTGTTTAGAAACAAAGCAGACCATAAAAATCCAGCTCGCCCGTAAAGAAGATCATATGACATTCCGAAACCACCTTCTTCAGGTCCAACCGGAAGAGCTTTTTCTTGTGCTACCTATATTTTGTTAATTAAAATATATAATATAATGCTTTCCATGAACCACAAAAAGTGCTTAAAGAATCCATCATCATATTAACATCCTCGTATAATCAGTGACGGATCCAAAAATTTATTTGAGGGTGAACACATAAATTTTTAAAATTTCAGGGTGGGCACAAACCTTAAATGTTATAAAAACTTAAAGATTAATTGATAAAAGTTTAAAAAATTAAAGATAAATATATAAATTTCGAAAATTTTAGAGTGGGTCCGTACCCACCCTACTTCACACTTGCATCCGCCACTATATCTAATATAATTAAATTTTAAGTTTTATACTGTATCATATTCCCGTAAGTCTTAATCCTAAATTTTTTTTATAAGTCTAAATCCTAAATTTTATTCGTAGTTTAAATCGCGGTGGATGAAGACCGGTACCTGACGGAAGAGATTAAAGTAGAGTCCAAGCTTGTGATGGTCCCCCAAATAATTTGCTACCACTGCCCCAACCGAAAACACTCCTCCTCCACCACATAAAAATGTCACATGTCTGCAACAAAGTCATTGATATTCATACAACATACTAGAAATATATAATATCGATAGAAATTATAAAAATATCTCCTCAATAATATGGTTTTCATAATACGAACCCACACCCCATGTTAGCAAACTTCTGACTCGAACCTTCCACTACCAAAACTTAAACCGCGGCTTTTAGTAAACGTATTTTATATGCCATGTAAAATTTATAATATGAAACAAAACCTTACAATTATAAAAAATAAATGAATAGTTTATAGGTTAAAATAAAACTTATTTGATTTCTCTAACAGAGTGTACGTTGTTCATCTTAAAAAGGAAACAGTCCTGATGAACAAGAAAGGAACTGTCCTCAATACTCGTTATGGAGTTCACAAGTCAGTAATCACGTTATTGCCGACAGACCTAACCCCTTTGTCACGTTATTTGAAAAAGATACCCTGTTTTAGATTTAAAAAATAATAAAATATTAATGCCGTGCGGAAAATATCTGTACTTTTGTTTCACTGTAAAAAAATTTACCTAGTCGAGGCTTGTGCTACAGGAACGCACGCTTCAACGATCTCGGCGGCCAATATCAAGTCCTGCCGATTACCAGTCGCCTCGTAAGATCTCAAGCAAGTGAAGGCTGTCCCCATCACCCCCGTGTACACAGTCGGGTCCAGTCCCGTGTCCGACCCGACACCAATTCTACCTCCTCCTTCCCACGTTATCTGCAGAAAGAAAATAACACCCCCAGAAAAAGTAAACTAAATAACACCATATATAGTTCAAGACTTCAGGGTTTAAATGTCCCAAGAAACGAACAAGCGTACCTGGTTCTTGAGAGCGATGGCAGCTTTGAGGAAAGTATCATCAGAGAGTGCGAAGTTGTTAGGAAGCGTTGGATCCATGTTGAGCAACTGATCTAACCGTTCATTTTTACCCTCTTCATTTCTTTCTTTAGATGATGCGAACTCCATTACAGATGGCATGGATGTCTGGTTTTTGAAACTTTGGTCTCAAGAGGAAAGGAAAACAAGGAATCAGATGCCAATGCGAAGGGTCTATATGGTGGTGGTGTGTTTGGGGTGTGGTTATATGGATTGGCGGTGCAGCACACGCAGATAGAGGTTGGTAGTCGTCATTTAACGATTCCTTTAGATCGAAATATTTACTCATTGATCACCACGTGGCTCACGTTTTAAAACAAATATTAAGGATTAAGGTCGTATCGGATGGTCGAGATAAGGTGGGGCCACTGCGGTTATACATTTTAGAATTATAAAACAAATTTGAACACTCTATGCAACCCTGGCTAATCAAACCCTGTGTTCCCTGGTGCAACTGCCCTCAACCACCGGACCATACAACTGGGTTTATGTCGACCATCATTTGAACTTTGTTATTTGAGTGAAGAACTCAATCAAAATGGGATCTAATATAAACCATACAAATACGGATGAGTCTACAACGGGCGTTGAATACGTTAAACACCACTAATATTAAATATCGTTGAATATTATTAAATTAATTAATAGAGATTAGAAATCTCAAAAACTCAATATATAATTAATAATTATATGTTGAGTATATCACCTTTTTATTAATTACATATTAAATCTTGATATTTTTAATTTTTATTAATTAATTTAATAATATTTTACGGTATTCATTATTAATGATATTCAGCAATGTTTTACGTCCGTTGTAAAATTTTCTTACAAATACAATAATCTAAAAGGAATGACATGCCAACCAGGGGAAGCATCTTATCTTAATGGATGTAAGCAGAATCTGCCAATTTAATACGTACATTGCTTTCCGTGTGATAAAACCTGTTTTGTCCAATTCCGAATTTACCTAACACAATCAATTCATCACATGTCCATTTCTTAAATAAACAAACATGGACCATTAACCTATTCTTGAATGGTTACCCAACGTGAATATTTGGTGATAGAAACGGGGCGTGTTAACAGTCAAGTCAAATTCAATGTGCTCGCCCACATACTATGCATTGGGCTCATAGAAAATATAAATATTATGGGCAACACTGCTTAGCACTCGAGTCCATCTAAACCCTCATTACAAGTCTTATCCTCACCTATTCAACACCGTCAATCTAGATACCTGCTGCAAGGTGTGTAGGCAATGAAAGAAGCCGAAGCAACTAGCAAGCATGCTCGATCAAATACCCTCGATAATGCCCCACCCCAGCTTAAGCCTCCCTTTCATGTGCCTTTTGAGTTCCCATAGTGGCCAACTGATGATGAAATTACAGGATCTACTGTACCATAAAATATATATTGAATGGAGGTTCCTATTATGTGTCGTTGACAACTTGTATGTGAGTTGGAAGCTGGCTGACAGAAGACCGCACGGCATCAGCCTTTGGTGACAATTGTGGTAGACAAACAGGAAGATATTCATCACTCTCTTCTGGAGGCCAGAAGGCATAGAGAACGGCTCGACAGAATATGAATCTGGAGAAATTTTGCAAGACTAGTTTGTTGAAGTATCTGTAATCGTAAAACAGATGCAAACATGATGAACGCCAATATATTGTAAGAATCACTAATGGTTAGCAGCATTTCCCCACCTCCTCCACTTGATTATAAATTTATAATGCTGCATGGCTGCAGTCACAAGAAAAGAGGTCTTCGAGTGAAAGGAACTATATCACCATGATAGAGGTTACTTGACCCTGCAAATTCCAGAAAATCGTACTTAGGATTAACTAGAACATGCTAAGTAAAATATAGGAGCTTCAATCCACAAAACCCTCAAGAGTTAAAGATAGCATTTTGTATTAAATATGATCATAGTCACATATAAGACTATGCAAAAATACATAAAAGGCAAAAAAGAGTAGAAACACTATTTAGAAGGCTAGTAGCAATGATTAAAGAACAGATCCATCCAATTTGAGTAAACTTTTCACGGAATTACAGATAT
This sequence comes from Abelmoschus esculentus, assembly GCA_035048815.1. NCBI lineage: Eukaryota > Viridiplantae > Streptophyta > Magnoliopsida > Malvales > Malvaceae > Abelmoschus > Abelmoschus esculentus. The sequence goes on from JAUCBN010000005.1 coordinate 23,430,801, forward strand.
TTAGTTATTGGTTTCTGTCGAAATTATGTCATTGCCGTACAATCTAAAATGATGTATATCCATTACCCAACATAATGATAGGATTAAAATAAAGCATTCAAAACAGAAAATTTTCATATGCCATGAAAACAGTAGCAAGTTCAATTAACAGGCTTTATGAAACTCACCGCTACAAAATGTGTTACAGAGGGTCGATGCAGGATAGCCTTCCTAGGATTTGTAGGCAAGTTTGGATCAGTCATGTCTGCAATCAAGTTCATATCTATCAGTCCAGAAGTTCCAGAATAATCAACTGCAACACCATTCTCCTTTGGTTCAGCCGGATGCTTTTGGTAACTTGATCCGCTGGGCTCCCACTCTATACATTACATCATTCTATATGCATCCAAAGTAAGTTCAGCAAATTTAATCTAAACAAGACAATAGGATAAGAGATTATGAGTTTATGACAATCACAATTGTAGGTCACATCTGACTTTGAATAATCTTGAAAACAATGATCAAACCAAGAAAAATAGATTTCACCTCATTCCGGTGGTAACTCATCAGGATTGCATCTCAAAACTTTAGAACCTTCTTAGCATGGAACCGAGCAACATATGGAACAGAATTAGGATGACAGTCAAACATGGTACAATAACTAAATGGCCTAGCACTTGGAATTGAAAATTTTGTATCCACATTCATAAAGCGGACAATTTCTTGCAATACCAGTTTCCACTCTTTAAAGTTTGTTTCCTGGGAGAAAATCTTATGCCTTAAAATTGAGAATTAGTTCCAAAAGAAGAGAAAGTTGAGAATTAAATCAAATGAAAATTGCAGATCCACTAACATGATTAAAATTGTTTCTTTCAGAGCACAGTCGAAGACAATATGACAGACCAAGCAATAAGCATGATATCCCTATTCAAGATTGGAATGTTAATGTTGTAATAACCCAATTAGTCAAGAAAGTCCAAGACCATTTTTATTATCACAACCCAACATACATTACCCATATCCAAATACAAACATTCAGCCCATTACACCAGGGTCCAATAAACATTAATCCAACAGAACCCAACCCAAAGCAAAATCTGTAACCCTAAACTGATAAAACTTAGCCCTGCCGCCGCCTGCCTCACGACTGTCCCTCTGCCGCGCGTGGTGGCCACGCGCCCTGTGATTCAACGAAAAAACGGCCACCGCCACCGTTCACGTAAAAATCCAGAGCCTCTGACACCACCGTCCATGTCCACTCGACCTGCAAAAGAAGAAAGGATCATTAAACCTATGTTTACAGATCTCTAAAATAGGATAATAATCCTAAGCAACTTGCATTATTATATGTATAAAATCTGGGTATAAAACCCAATGAATCCATGTATAAACGGTTACGAATTTGGTGAGAAAATTCAAGAGAAAAGCAATATTTCGAAGCAAAAATTGAATCCAAAATACTTATACCAGTCGAGCAAACAAAACAAAAAGGAGAAGTAGAGAAATCGGGAAAAGAAAAGCAATATTAAGGTAAAACGAAAAAAGATTATTTCGAACTTAGCTTTTAGATCTGGAGCAATAGAGGCACTTATCCGAAAAACCGAGGCCATATCCGAGATCAGGACGTTGAGAGCAGCCGAAAAGTCCCTTCCTTTCGCGATTTCGACCACCAGCGCGGTGACCGACGGCCGCGTGCGGTGGCCGGAAATCCTCCCGACGGCCGGCATTACAGAGGAAACTGGAACTCCCCCCTCTGCACCATATGAAGAAGAAGAGAAATATGGGTGTTAGCCAAACAAAGCAAAAAAAGGGGGCTTTATACTGTTAATAAAACGGCACCGTTTTGGTGTCGGTCTCCAAGGCCCAAAACAGTGTCGTTTTAAGCTTCAGGACCCGATTGCTGACCCGAAACCAAACCCGGACCCGTGCTTAACCCGGTTTAGTGGGAAAATCATGCCTGCAGTACTCCAGTTTCCAGCATGTTTACACCGCGGCCACTCAATCTGTCCCGCATTCAATTTTGGTCCCTAATTTTGCTAAATAAGGCCATTTCCTTCTATTTTCATTCAATGTGATCCTATTTCATTATATTTTAACCCCTACAAGTTTATAATTTTGCAGATTAGTCCCTGGAAATTCAAGTATTATTATTTTCATCTTATTAACATTATTATTTTGTTTGTAGTTATTATAAAATATATACTAACCTTTTTATTATTACAGATTTCGTTAACGGATTAGTATTTTCGATCGTATAAAATATCATGTAACCGACAGGTGTCAATTTCGAGCGTTGTGGGGGTGCTCGCCCTTCCTCACACGTAACAGACTCCCGGACTCACTCTGGTTCGTAGACGTATTTTTGGTGTTCCAATCGCACCGACACAAAAATCGATTGGTGGCGACTCTCCGGACAAAAATCGATGATTACAAATGTTTTACTCATTAACACCATGGCAGACTAGCCCAGTCAGCTTGCTCATGAAATGCTCGTAAATTGTTCCTTGGAGATCTCTTTTTTTTTTTTTTCTTTATTTATTTTCTCTTTTGAAATTCAATTTACTCATTAACATCTCTACTAGGATGGTTGCTCGATATGCTCCTCCGATTTCATACAACTTTCTCAATCTCATTAGCCTTGGTGGTAAAGAAACCATATTTGTAAAGGTATTTCTCCTATAGCCTTCACTGGCTAGCTGTATTCCAGCGACTCCAATGCTTGCAGAAACTTGAGAAGAAAGATGAGAAAAATGTGGTTTACCCTCTTGATTTGAACAAGGATGCATCTCTTTTCTTGTTCTCAACCATCAAACTAGACTTTTGTGTTGGGTTTCATTCTCTCCCTACATAACTCTTGATAGTTATATTTAGGAGTGGTTCAAAGATTTTGGGACCTATACAATTTATTAAAACATGCTTTTAGAAGCAATTGTCCATAAGTCTCATTAGTTCTAAAATAGTGACCCTTAAAAACAATTGTCCTTTTTAGGACCCTAACGATCGTTATTATTGTGTATGTCTAAAACCTCACCGACTCTATAGAAGCAATAGTAATAGAAATAATCAATAAGACTCTATAATCAATTTGTTTATAATGTTTTAATAAATATAATTTATAACTCATCTTTCTTAAGAGTATTTTCAAAAATTTTATAATGAATTTCGAGATTAACATCATATGTAGTTTATCAAAATTTTGAGTCCCTCTTTTTTAGGAGGTTTGTGCAGTCGCTTCTATTACGTACGTCCAAAACCCAACTGTTTATGTTCAACCTTCTCATTGAAGCTGATGGGGAACATCTACGACGCTGTATCTTTCTTTGGAGAAGGGTTCAACCATATTTATCCACTTATCATGGTTGTACACACGTTGTTAGTCGCCAACAATTTCTTTGACCGTGTAGTTGGTTTCTTTGGGAACTGGAATAGATTGAGATTTCAAACTGAGGCAGATGATATGTATGGATTTGATCCTTCAGGATTAATTATCCTGCAAAAAGGTAAGGATGCCAATAATTATTCTTCTCAAATCAAAATTACCATTTCCAAATTATATGGAAATGCAGTATAAGTGTAGTTGCCATTCACATGATGACCTATTATTTCTATTTATTGATTGTGCTTTTGCTGTTTCTGTGACACGTTATGGAACAAAACACTTACAGAGAAAAACAAACTGTTATGAATCTGGTAATAACAAAACAAGAAGTATATGATAAAACAGTAGCATTGATTTATGAATTCTACAAATATCTGTCTGCTCTTTATCTTGCTTTAAATTCCTTGTTAAGATATATTCAGAGTTCAGACATATGATCAGGATTTAATAAGCTGCCTCTTTACAGAGCGGTCTTGGCTTGAACAAGGATGCAAGGTTGGGGAACAAGTTATCCCATTAAAGCAAACATCGAGGCCAAAAAGTTCCGCCCCCTAAGCCAAAATCAGGATTCCAAACTCATCTGATTCAGAGTCCCTAGACGAGATCTTCCAGAGATTGAAACGGCCATAGGTGGACCATAGCGATGAGGATGAAGCAGAAATGAAGATCACTAATTCTACAAGATGATAGTAAATTCATATGGAGAAATCCAGTTCGATGCAGGGGAGGATGTAGTTTTTGATAAATCTTGATGTATGGTATAACGTTTAAAGATAATTCTGTGTATTTCATAAACAACAAAGAAATAAACGAAACTTTTGCACATTCATTTCATTGAATCCGAACCCCTACGAAATCCTTTCATTCATATTCTCATACTGCTCGATTGCATCACAACATCCATCTTCTTCCCTTTCAAGCGAAGCAGTTTCGACCAAAACCCTCTTCTTTCCTTGCTCTTCTTCTTCTTCCAATTCTGGACATCTTCATCATCTGCCTTTCTTCGAACAAAAGCGATCGATCTACTCTTCTTCAACCCACCAGCCTTCCCTGTGAAGGACGATGACCCGACGATTCCCATCACTTCGGAACCGTTCCGCCGAAGCAAAATACGACGTCGGGCTGGTGATGCAGAGTTGGAAGCATAATAAGGAGCAGTTCTTGAAGCTTCGATGTTGGAAGTTGAACAAAGCCGAGACAACCTTTCTCTTAGACATGAAGGGCAAACCCCTTGATGTTGCTGCTGAGATGGGTGGATTTTGCACTCAGATTTAGAGAACCCCATAACCACAATTCTCTTGTGTTTTTGGCTTGATTTCTTGTTGTTTATATAGACTAGAGACAACTTGGTAGAAAACAAATCCCCATGAAGGTTCCTCGTACGCAGCAAACACCTTCTGCGTTACAGGCAAGTGTGGTAGCGTGGTTCAACGTTAAGTTCGTCACCGTTGGATCATAGTAAAGGCTGATGAAAATGTCGAGACAACTGAGAAGAAAGTCGGATTAGCTTTCTTTCTTTTCCCCCACGTGCAATGCTGACCAAAAAGCTATGAACTTTGAAAATGGGGTCCATCTATCTCGGCTGATTACGTGAGACAGGGAAACACTTATTTTTAGAAAATATATATAGCCAATAGATTTTCCATATACAATATTTATTGTTTTATTTTGATAAAAAAATCTCACGTGGGGACCGACTTTGAAATTTGTGGTTTTGAGTAGATATACCTCAACATTACTTGTTGAAGTTTGTTTCTTTAAATTGTTTCACACGTTGAAAGAAAGGGTCTCCGACCTGGCACCTGGGCGGAGGCCGGAGGATAAAAACTAGAAACTCCCCTCACCATGCACCATGATTATGTTAAGTACATTATATCATAAAAAGGTGAGTTCCAAGAAATGAGATGGTAATCTGAGGACAGATCCCCCACCGTCCATCTAAACATGTGCTAAAAGTGTATGGTTGGGCTTACTCTGACATTTGGGGCTCGGTGTTTTTAGCCTGATCTGATTGGACCATGTTTTCAGTGCTAACCAGGCCTGGTCGACGACTAATGTTTGAGAGTCTACTACACCAGTATAGTTTTTTTTTAACAAAACACTAAATTTTAAATGTATAGGATTGAAATTGTCCAAGAAATTGAAGATTCTAAAGTAGAGATTTATTATAACAATGAAACTATAGGTGATTTAATCAAAGCCTTCCAAGTTCCAACCCCACATGCTAAATTTCTTCTCCATATCGAGTCACCCAAAATGGACTTGACAAGACATTCCATAGCAAATCCCGTGGGGGCAGACAAGGGCTCAACCCATCAACCCAATCGTCCCTTTCCACACTCAGAAAACGATCGGCACCATCAGAATTCTTCACCAAGGGGCCATCTTTGTAACTCCTTTGGCTACTACCAAAAGCCATGTCAAGCAAAACCTTTTTATGGCCAAAAAAAAATCAAAGTCCCTTCAAAGAGGATTGAATTGAACCACTCTCCATCTATATGTATGGATTGCCTCGCTATACTCATAAATAGGGCAGCTCCTTTGTCCTATCAGCTACGCAATCCAAATAACACAAGCTGTGCACGGCTGCAGACAGGCCCCAACTTGAAGTTTAATGCTCTGCGGGAGCACGGAGCTTTCACCTTTATGATACATCACCAAACCCCACCTGTCATTCTGGGCGAGAGTTAAAGTAAAAAGCAGAGTTTTAGATAATGATCTGTTATCGTCTAAAATCACGATCGCGTTACCGCAGGGTATGATAATCATCTTTTGAGGATCGGGTCCTATATAGAGTGTCCTAGAACGAACAACTCGATGTCTTAAAAGGCTCTCTCGAACCAAAATATTCTGTTTGTGTTTTGAGAGTTCAGAAAGTGGGTTGGGTTAGCTCCTGCCTCATTGTGGAGCCGAATCCTGCATAGTCTCCGCCCGAGAAGCGTGTCTTTGTACAATCCATGGTTGCTGTCCCCATATCCATAATCCAAACAAGGTGGCACGGAAGTCTAGAACCAAAGGGAAAAGCTTAGATGCTTCTTGGGATCTGCGTGTTTAAGAAATTGAGAGATCTGAGTTTGCGTGTGTTTTCGTGTTTTTATCTGAAAAACTTGCAGTGGAACCAGAGGCTGAGACTGAGACAGAAAGAAACGACAAAGTAGTAGGCCACAGCTTCAGCTTTCTGACAATACAAAAACATTAGGAGGTATGGGTCTCTGCCTCCAGTCACCTCTGCGATGGCAACGGGGAGCGGGGTGGGATAAATTTCTGATGGTTTTGAAATCGTTGGATCTATAAATTTATAAATCTGAGTATCTGATCTCATTCTGCTTCTGAATATATATTAATTTAATTGTTTGGTTTCGCCTGATACATCTGATCTGGTTGGATCTAAAAATTAAAAAATATACATTAATACTTGTCGATGATAATATTAGATCAGATCAAACTATCACATTCGCGAAATATATATCTTAAGGGACTTTAAAAATATAAAATAAAATTAATTAAATTATTTACATAAAAATATATATATTTAAAAGAATTAAACTTGAATCATCAATCATTAAAATTCGATATGATAAAACAAGAATAACATCTAATAAAATATTGCGCTAAACATAAATTAAAAATAGCTTAATACCCCTAAAAATATTTATATAATAGAATTTTTATTATATATCCGAACCTATTCTACCCAACCAAAGGCTTTTAAATACGCACGAACCATCTAGACTCATCGATTGATGAGAGAACAGTTGTTGTTCCTGGAGGTCACGGATTCAAGCACCAATACTGTCAGTACAATGATTGAGCGATCAATGTCCAATAGTTGAGAATATATATACTCTATAACATAGATACTACTATAGTCACTGTAGCTAAAAAAAAAGCTTTTCAATACTCGTTTGGTCACCAAAATTCGAGAGAAAAAACCCAATCTAATTATATCAAAACACATTGTATCGGGTCGAAATCAGATAATTTAAAAATAAATCATATAATATTAATTCAGTTTAATAACTTCAAAATTTAGAAATATAAAATTTTAATTACGCATCATTGATAAAACTACAAGAAATCTTAATATTTGAAAATGGAACAATAATAAAGATTAAAATACTATTTTTTTCATGGAAAAATATACCGTATTATATTCTAACCATCTTATCCTTCAAAATTCAAAACAACCCAAAGTAAACTTTATTAATTTATTTATTTTGTATTTCAAATTGTATTGTTTGATGTGACGCCAGATATCTGCTCTGTCTGGTGGTGGAGGCAACCACGGCCATGTGAGAGCTGATGGTCCATCAATCTCACGCGCCTCCTCAGTTACTTATCAACGCTTGTCATGATCAGAACGGTGCCTTATGGAAATCTAAAATTTGTCAAGTTTTAGGAACCGTTGGATATATAAGACAATTAAAAATTAATTTTAAGGAAACAAGATATATTAAAATATATTTAAAAATTTATAATTAATTTTATAATAACACTTACATAATTTAAGTGAAGACGTAATTTATAACGTTTTAAATTATTCTAATATATTTTTTAAAATTTTTATGCATATAGATACTTTATCTAAAAGTAAAAGGCATAAAGATAATTTTCACCCTTAACGTTTATAAATTTTGTCATTTTAGATCCTATTTTTTTTTGGGGATGGATTTAACCTTTGATCTATGTTTTTTAACAAATAACTCATTTTTTAACTATCGTGATAATTGAACCGTTAAAAATTTAATAATAATAACATGTCATATATATGTGATGGTATATTTTAAATGACATATAGTCTAACCTATTAAATATATACATATATACAGAATGTAATTTTATTTCAGTATAAAATATAAAATAATTAAAATTTAAATAAAATATTAAAAATCAATTAAATCCAAAACAAAAATTTACTAAATATTCTCAACCCTAACTAAAATATCTTTATAAAACCCTAAAACTCCAATTTAGATTAAAACTAAAATACTTAAATTTTAAACTAAAATAATAAAAACCCAATTGATTATTATCAAAATCCTTCATCTTTGATTCACCGGTAACAAACTATACAAAACCCTTTCTTTTCAGATTATGTTCATACCTTTTTAGATAAGATTTTGATTTTACTATAATTAAAGTTGATAATGTTTAGTAGCTTTTTGTTTTAGATTTAATTAATTTTTAATAAATAAAAATAATAATTTTTAATATTTTATTTTATTTTAATTGTTTTAGATTTTTAGATTGGAAGAAAACTACATTCCGTGTGTATGTATTTGATATATTAGATGTTAAATCATTTAAAATATATTATTACATATATATATATGACATGTCATCATTATTAAATTTTTAACGGTTCAGTTATCATGATAGTTAAAAAATGAATTATTTGTTAAAAAAACATAGGTCAATAGCTAAATTTATCTCAAAAAAAAATAAAGGCCAAAATGACAAAAACTACAAATGTTAAGGGTGAAAATTATCTTTATGCCAAAGTAAAATTATCTGTGTATCTTCACTCAATATTATAAAATTTGTTAAAGATTTCTAAATAGACTCCAATATTCTTTATTTTCCTAAATGGATTATTCACATAATTTCTCCCTATTTTAGATTATTTGTTCGATACATAAATATTAAAATCCATGAAAATATAATTATAATGCATATTTTATAAAAAAAGAAAAGGATAATTTTTTAAAACTGTACTAAAAATTTAATACTATTTAAAATTAAAGTTATATTATTTATTGGATTACAACCTACTTAAATTTTTATACATTTTTTTAAATTTAAAAATCTAATACTCTAAATTTTATGACTTACTCTCTAAATTTTAATTCTTAAAGTTTAATATTTAAATTATAAAATTTAATCTTAAATTAAACAATTTAAATTTTTAAATTTTAAACTCAAATTAGACTTTATATTTAACAAACACATATAAATAAAAATTTAAGCGATTATGTATAAATTTATCGGTTATTTATTTTTGTCTTTATTAGATATATAGGTTATTTATAGTTTTTATTTTAAAAAATAAGACGTTTAAAGTTTATTTTAGAATCAGAGCAAAAGTTACAATATATGTAAGAAACCGTCACCTATAAAAAACGACTTAAGATTAAAATATCATCTATGGATATTATTCTCTATTTTTTTAATATTTTTTATAAAATTTTAAAAATAACGCTATATGTATATATGACGTTCTCCTACTTATATTATAAAAATTAATTTTAAAATTTAAAATATAACTAAAATCATTTATATTTCATAATAAAATTTTAGACGAGATTATTTCTAAAATTTTACTTATTATTATAATCTATTAACAACTATACGTTATTTCGTAAGTTTGGGCTAAATAAAAAGTGTATTGTAAAATGGAAAATGTAGAATGTACATGTTACGATATGTGGTGCAGTTCACGCGCTGCCTCAACGCGTTAGAATTGCAATAGTCGAGACCAAGAGGGCATTGTCAGCTGTAGCAATCGATGGACCCCATTATCCGGGCTCTTTGGGTTTTGTGGGTCCACAATTGACTCTCCCTGCATCCACGGGCTCCACTTGAATGCAACCTGTTCCGAATAAAGTTTAATAAAATATACATTTTCTGGATTAAGATATTTTATTCATTATTTGTATTGAATTTGGAGTAAATATAAAGTTTTATTATTATTATTTATTTTTTAAAATTTTATTTTAATTAATTTGAATTGATTGATATTATATATTTTATTTTAACAAATAAATTTTTTAATATTTTTTGTTTTAACTGATTATCATTTGTATTAACTCTTGTTAATATATTTATGTATTTTTTATTATACGTATTTTTTAAGATATAAATACAATGTACAAGTTTAATTAAAAGTATTATATATCGAAATGGATTTTGATATATATCGAATATTTTTATCGAAGAACTGTATTAATTTACAGTGTATACTCTTAATATATATTTTTTTGTAATGTCTCATACTAATAAATAAATGGACTGACCAATGTGAAGATGGTTTATCAACCGACATGGTAGAAGTGGTTCACATGTTTGCTTTGGTGTAGGGGAATATCAAGTTGGCATTTACTAATTATTTTTGAAAAAATAATTAACAAATTTATTAATAAATGGATTATTGTTTTTTTTTTAATTTAAACAAATCCAGGTCTTTTGTATGTTGGAAATGGGAAATGGAACAACCGGCACGATTAGCCATTTTAATCTCTGTTAGATCTTTTATAAATAAATATATATTCTAAAAATAGTATATTTGGTTACAATTTATTTAAGTAGTATAAAATTTAATTATTTAAATATTTTATAATTATTTATTTTATTAGTTTAAGTAATATTTTTTATTGTTAATTTTATTTATTTATTTATTTTTATTTACTGATTTAAGAATATATAAAATATTATATGATATAAGAAAATTTTATATATATGAGATAAGATCAAATTATACAATATAAAATTTTTATATGTTAGATAATTAAAAAAGTATATCTAAAGATTACCCCTACATATAAATATAGATACGTATATACTTTATAAAAATAAAAAATACTTATAAATATATTATCTTATTATTATCTTTAAATTATTAAAAAATATTTTTAATATATTTAATTACGTCTATTAGAAAAAGTTATTTAAGTCTCAACATTCAAGCTCTGCTCTCGTTTAAGACAAATAAATTAATAAATCAATTAAAGCTTCAAGTTAACATTTCCTAGCGGCTAAGCCGGGTTTGAGTTTAGAAAATTATTAAACTAAAAAATTGGTAAGATGGTCTGACTCTGACACCAAGGATAGAGACATTAGTGTTTCTTTATCTAACCTAATCTTTATTAAAATCAAATTAAATATTTTATAATAATATTTGTATTCTTTGTGTATGGCTTTTCAAAGTAATGTCCCTACCAAGCTCACAAACTTAATTATAGGTTTGATTAAGAGAACCTTCGTTTTTTTAATCTCTGAATTAAATAACCTTATTAATACTAAATAAATCTCCTCCCCGAATTTTTTTTTTCAATCTCGTAACATTTCCAAATATATAATATAAAAATAAAAAATTTAAGTATATATGGTTATAGTACGAACCATCTTACTTCGGTGGTTAAAGAAACAGTTGTTTTTGAAAATCACAGATTCGAACATTAGTATTACAACACAGTATTTGAGTGATCGATATTTAATAATTGAGAGTATGTTCTAGAACAAATATTATTATAATTATCATAACTGATTTAATATACATATAATTATATTATAAATTTGAATCTATTCTTACATTTATTAAATAATCATTAGAGTCGATATTTATTAATTGACTAAGTGATTAAAAATAAAAAAAATAATATCAGATTTGAACTACAGTATCAATATTAAATTCTTTGACAACGATATCACATGACATCTCATACTATCTCACCTTATATGAATTTAAATCTCTTCATTTATGTTGAAAAATTATACATATCTATTTTAAAAAAATAATCATTTAAGTTCATACTTAAAATATTATACACGACACACTAGTCCGCACGTGGAGGCTTGGATTTATACAGATTGAATTAGAAATGGATAATCGTGAAGCTATTATGATTTTAGGTTGTGAGTCTGAAGTTGTTATAAGCAATGTTTTAATTACGGTAATTCACAAATTTTTTAATCGTGAATGAATATACGCATTCGATATATATTTAAAAAAGATAATAAAGTGTTCGATATTTTTATTGTTTTGAACTGTAATATTTTTCATAGTGTTTTGGAGTTTACTAACGTACCTGCTATAATTATAGACCCGGTGAATATGATGCTATTGTTGACGAAAAAAATAATATAAACATTATAAATCTGAATTTATTTATATATTACCGACCCAAGAAAAATATTAACATCCTTGGGATCTTCCGGTGAATGTCGTTCTGCTAACAAAGAATATTCTCAAAACTTTATTTATTTATATTAATACTATTTTAATTAGTATCTTAATTGAATTTTTATTAGTATTCATGCATGGGAGATGATTTAAATTTCTTTTAATGATGTTTACATTAATAAATTTGATGGCTAAGGAAAGGTACAAAAAGAGATGACGATTTAAAGTTCTTTACAGACTAGGAAATTACTAGGAAACTGTACACCAATTCACTGTACAAAACAATAAAATATATCGGGCGATGCTATTTTAGTAAAATGATCTATATTATTTATTTTAGTTGTCAATGTGATAAAAAATACGAATCATTTAGTTTTATCAGTTAAAAGAATGATTATTTTTTAAAAAGTTATGAAATTTGTAGGAACAAAAAATTAGAAAACTATTAGTTATGACGGTGCATGGTTTGTTAATGATCGAAAAAGACACTGAACATGTTTTTTTATATATTTTGAATTATAAACTATAAATTTTATAATTTAAACTTAAAATCATATCTTAAATTAAACCTATTCTACAAGTATATATTTTAGCGTCGATATATGAATTATTTTCTCAAAATACTTATATAATAGAATAGAATAGAACATTAAAATATGAACATAGAACTTTAAGAGCCAAAATATTTCTATGTTTGTTTTAAATTTAAGGGGAAATTATAGATTTAGTACTCTAACTATGCATATATTACCATGTTGGTACCCAATTATTATTTTTGACAAATTAATACTTAATTTTACGATTTTATTCTGTTTTGATATCATCGTGACTATTAAAAATTAATAAAGATGATGATATGGCTTAGTAAGATAATAGTTATAATTTAAAACACTTATACATATTATTAATTTAATTCAAAATCTATTATTTTAAAACATTATTTAATTTTAAGATAAATATCATTTAAATTTTGATAAAATTTAGTCTCATCCCTTTTCAACCCTTATATTTTTGTCGGTATTTCTATCATGGAATTTAGATTTTTTATGGACACTGAATTACCCCTTATTAATCCCCAAATCCAAATATTTTAATTATTTTTAATATATTTAAATTTTTAAAATTTTAAAGTAAATAGATAGTTTATATAAATTTTTAAATTAAAATTATTGTTAACTCAAATCATATCATCATTTCTATTATTTTTATATAACGAATATATAAAACTAAATAAAAAACATACAATTTCAATTATTATTTTATCAAATAAAATAAAATACTAAAACAATAAAATAAATATAATTAAGATATTAAATATATAGTTTTCCCTAATTTACACAAAAATATTTGAACATAAAATATATTTTTTTAGGCAGTGAGATCGGCGCAGTGCAGGTGTAAGGTGACGTTAAAAAAATCTGCGTGTATTCCGGGGATCCAATCCCACGCTGCTGCTTTTCAGCTTCCCTTTAATTAACGTCGGATATTCGATCTGAAAATTTGGATATTCGATCTAGTTTTTATATTTACGTCGGATATTCGATCCGATTTTAAATTTTTTCAGATCGGATACGGATTATAATATTTCAAGTTTCGAATTATCCAAAAATCCGAAGATCCAAAAATTAAAATTTTTATTAATATTAATCTTGTTCTATTTAACAATTTAGTGCTTGTTATATTTAAAATTTTTTAAAATCAAAACTTTTATAATCGTGAATCTTATTGTATTTAATAATTTATTGTTTATTATATTCAAAATTTTAAACTTTCTATAAATACAATTTTTAAATTCGAAAAATTTGTATAATCAAATTATATTTCTGAATAATTAAATATCTGATTATTCGATTTGACTATTTAATATCTGAATATGTGAATATTCGCTTTTTTTAGACCGGATATGAATCACAATATCATTGATCCAAAAACCTGAATATCTAAAAAATTTAAATTGAATCAAATCTGATATCTGATAATAAACATCTTTGGTTATAGTCGTATGGACCTTTCATTAATTAATTATGAAATTCAATAGTTTAAGCTGATGGAAGAGGAACCCAAGAATTTGATGTTATAGAACCGGGAACTCAACTGTTTGGATTACCCAAAGCTATCAAACGGAAAGATAAATTATTTAAATCCGACTTTAACTTTTTTTCAACTTTCTAGGAAAAACTCAAACCAATTTCAATTAAAAAACCCAGAAATCGTTACTATTATGCATAAAGAAAAGCCATGGAAAATGATGATGGTTGATTTTGTTTACCCCAAGGGACTGCGGAAGAGAGAAAAAGAAAAACAAAAAGGTTTCAATTACGGCCTAATCATTCCCGCACGTCCACCAAGATTTTGGTGTCACCATTGGCTTTAACCGATCTCTCGGCGGCCATATCAATCCTGCTTCGTGTTTCTTCTTCTTCTCCAAATTACCATTTTTTCCCATTTTACAAATCTCTTGGAGCTTCATTTAAGATACCCAACTTTGTGTTTTGCCTTATTTGCATTTTGTTACATACTATGGCGATGGAGGTGGTGGCGGCGGTTTTTTTAGTTCCATTGTTCTGGGTAACACCACTGCAGACTCGGTGCTTGTTCATCGGAGAAGAAGTTGCAAGCTTCATCTGTACTAAAGAAACTGTGCTCTTCCATCTTCACAAGATAATTCGTTTTCGAGAACTGGAAACAGTTCATCGAGGATGACGAAGAAGCGGACGATGAGTTGAAGTTGAAGGATGAGGTTGTCGTTGGCGACATCAAAAGATGCTGGCTTTGTAGGCCCCCGGACGAAGAAATAGCAGCGGCGTTGTTGTTGTCTTCGTTCAAGATAGCGCTGGAGTCACTATCGGATGACCCATCTTTCAATTCCGGCAAAAGGATGGCCTCAACCCCTCCATTGTTGCTGTGGTTGAATCTCTCATGAATCAGTTCGACCGGCTCTGATGAAGTAGCCAATGAAGAAACCGGAGGTTGCTCACTTTGTTCCAGTTTTGTTTCATCAGTTTCGGGCATAATCACCTCCTCTTTCACCGGAAGATTGCTCCCTATGCTTTCTCCATTCACTTTGGCTTTCAGCTCTCGTATCTGCAATCAATTTTCTGGTTTAGAATTACAGTTAAAGAAACTGATAATATATTATCAGGACATTAACCTCCAAACTGGTTTGCTCTTACCTCTTTTAGAAGGGCTTCATTGTCGTGTTGGAGGGTATCGAAACTGAGCTTAAGAGTTTCGTAGCTGGTTTTGAGATGACCATAATCCCTTTCCAATTGCTTGGTCTTCCACCTGGCACGGCGGTTTTGGAACCAGACAGCAACTTGTCTAGGTTGCAAGCCAAGTTCTTGAGCTAGTTTCACTTTCCTCTCGGGTTCCAGCTTGTTTTCGACCTCGAAATTCTTCTCCAAGGCCTTGACTTGATCGACGTTTAATCGCCTCTTTTTCTCGGCAACATGACCTGCTTCTTCCAAGCAGCCATCTTCGTCTAATCCATCTAACATCGACTGAAACTCTTTGCTGTAAATCTGATGGTTTCTTGGACTTACTTCATCTGTAAAAGAGAAGAAACATCCAATTATAAGACTAAAACAGTTTATTGAGGAGTATAAGTGAAGTGAATTGAAATTTGGATCTGTTTTATTATACCTGTGGTTGGGCAGATGGGAATCAAATCACCCAATGAATCTGAGCTGCCATGCCCATGTGATCTCTTCATGGTTGAACTCAAAAACACTCTTTTGAAAACTACAGATCTCTTTCTTCTGAACTCTTAAAAATCCTTAGTTTTTTGTGTTCGGTGAAATCTTTGTTTCAAGTGGGTCTGAAATAAGACCAACTTGTCTGAGGATGTAGTTGTTTACAACTGTCTAAAAACCACTGCACTTTCTTAACTTCCCCATCACATTTCTTATCTAACAGTTTCATCCTCTCGGTTCCCATTCAAAAACAAGCAAATTCAAAGCAAGGAAACCAAAACTACACCCAACCAGACAAGCTTGCAGGTTGCAAGAAAACCAATATACATAAACATAAGCAGGTAAGAACAGAACACCCTCCTACAAAAAAACCCAGACCTAGAAGAGAAGTTAGAAATTTATATTCTTTTTTCTTTTCTTTTTCTTTACATGATTATTCAATGAAAATTAAACTGCAATGGTGTGGGGGAGAGAAGAAGTTGGGGAGTTTTTCAGAAGTGAGAACCCAACGGGAAGGTGGCCTGGATCAGTTTGTCTAACTTTAAATATAAAACAAGAACCAAGATGGGTCAGATCAGGGTTAGAATTTGACTGTGGTTAGGTACACTGAGTAAGCAATGCCAAGGTTGGCAAATGCAAATGCAAATGCAACCAAAATTCAGTCCAAATGCAAATTGTAGCCTGTAGCTGAACCGGTTAGTAAAGGTTTTCGACCGTTTTTCTTCTTTTTGGAGGTAAAAAAGGAGCAAAAGAGTAACGTTATTTATATGAAATATCAAATTACTATTATTTACAAAATGTAATATTTAATATTTATGAGTGAATTACTGAGATGTTTTTTCAACTTTTAAGATGAATTTATATTGATAGCTTGAAAATAACTTTTTTTAATTTATTTATTATTATTATTATCAAAATAATCCTTTTAATTTAAAATTTATTTTAAATTCTAAGACTTATACTTAAAATAGATAATTTTAAAATTTTAAACTAATTCATAAATAAGTCAAATATTGATAATTATATTTATATACTAAAACAATTTATTTTTTAATAGTCAAATAAAAAATAATTTAATAATTATTTAAAATTAATACGGCTGGGCTTATAACGGCTTGGAGCTGTTTCACCCCCCTCTTATTTTATATATATAAAAAGATTTGTTTAGCGTCAGCGAATCATGGCCTTCACTAATCGTAGTCGGTGCGATTAATGGCGGATCATTTAGGGACAATTTAGCCTAATTTCATAAACATTATATTTTCTTAAAAATGTCACTTAAAAAGCTAAACATGTATTTTAGAGCCATTTCAACATTGATATAATTATTTTTAACATTTTATCTTTTAATTCAACTTCAGAATTATATATCAAAATAGTAAAAAAAATTATTTTGTTTTAACTCGTAATATAATAAAATTGAATTATTAATCCTAGAGAAAAGTTTGTATTTGCTACTTTGTTATTCAAGTGTATTATTAATATTTATGTTCGATATTTATTATAATAGATCGTGATAAAATCTAGGCATAAAGATAATTTTAACCCTTAACGTTTATAATTTTTGTCGTTTTGACCCTTATTCTTTTTTTTTTGATAAATTTAGCCCTTAACTTATACCTTTTTGTTATATTTCATATATATATATATATTTGATAAGTTAGATGTCATGTCATTTAAAATATATTATCATATTGATATCATCAATGTTAGACTTTTAACGGTCCAGTTATCATAGTAGTTAAAACATAAGCTATTTGTCAAAAAGATATATGTTAAAGGCTAAATTTATCCCAAAAAAGAATAAGGGCCAAAACGACAAAAATTATAAACGTTAAGAGTTAAAATTATCTTTATGTCTTTAAAATATATTATCACATATATGACATGTTATCATTATTAAAATTTTAACGTTTCAGTTATCATGGTAGTTAAAAAATGAGTTATTTATTAAAAAGACATAGGTCAAGGGCTAAATTTATCCCAAAAAAAGATTAAGGGCCAAAATGATAAAAAATATAAACATTAAGTATGAAAATTATCTTTATACCTAAAATCTATTATATCTATAATCATAATAAATATAATACAAATAGTTGCATCATTTTCAACTCGTCCACCTGCATGTAACTCTATAGATTTCTTAAAAGTTACCCTAGGTAGTAAAAAAGCATTTCACAAATTTTGGTAAAGCCAGAAACTATGACGAAAAAGGAAATAAAAGTGAAAAGTAAACCCTAAACAGTAGTAATGAGTATCTATGTTTTTCAAACGCAGAACCACACGTCCAAAATCATACCTTTTTCGAGCAAGAAACGGATTTTCAGGGTGAAAAATCAAGTGTTGGAAGTAAATCTTGATTTTATGGGGGATGTTGAGTATATTTTTGTTGAAATGTCAGAATCAGAAAGTTTATTGATACAACACCAGACATGTTATAAAATTTAAAATAATAACTAAAAAATCTTTAAAAGCAGAATATAAAAATATACGTCATGTAAAAATAACTTTGGCAGATCCATTGTCTTGGTGGTTGGAACAAAAAATAAATAAAGGAGCCTTGAGAGGATGACATAATTGCACAATCTATACCTTTCTTTTCATCGAGATCGTAACTGGAGATTTAAATCGTCGTCGTATTTTCGGTCACAATGTTTTATTATGTTTGTGGACAATAACGAAAGTATTGCGGTTATTTAACCTAAATGATGAAGCCCTGGGTGAATATGATCCATAGGCTCTGCTAACAATGTGGAACTGGAATTTCTACAACGCTTGAAACCCAGAAAGATCTTTTCTATCGTGTGTTATATTCAAGATTACCCTTAGATGAAGCTGACATTTTTTTGGTGAATTTGAATTGATGAGGTTATGCTGAACAGTTTTCTCCTTTTACCATTTCCCAGTGATAGTGAAAAGCAAAGTAGCAAATTCCCCCTGGAAAAAGCTGTGATAAGCAAACATGACACAAGTGGTAACTTTAGCTGTAGTATTGTCATCAAAGACTGGGGAGAGCCCACCTCCATGAAAAAAACCAAAACCAAATGGGACACAACCATTATTTCTTTCATGACAACAACAACAACATGAGTGAGTGAGTTGGGTTGATTGGGTTCCCAAACTTTCAAAACAGACCCCACAGAAAAAGAGTTAATCATGAGTTGGGAACATGTGAGAACTGCCAAGTTCTAACATCAAAACAGACTCTTTCTTTCTTTCTTTCTTTTGAAAAGGAAAATGCACTGTATCCAGGGGGGAGGGAATTTCAGAAAAAAGCTGTCTGGTATGATGCCATGGTGGTCCCTTCACGATCTATCGAACCTTACTTAGATACAAGGATCTAATCAAAGTGTTAGCAGAACATAGACATTTTTAAAAGTGAAAACCATGATGAAAAGAATGGGTTCATAGTTGTCTTGTTCGAACTCGAATCGGGTATCATATTTAATACAAACATGCTTATTTTAATTTGTTTTCATGTGCCCGGTATCAATATATATTTGTTTAAAACCAAGAGTCGTAGCAATTTGCAGACGTCTGTCAAATTGTATGGAATCAAGGAGTGGCAAAGACTGCAGTTATGGGTGAAAACTTAGGCCAGCAGGAACCGGTATGGGGCACATTGATTGGTGCTAGAAAATTCCGACGCAATAGTATGTTGGTTTTTTTTTTTTTTCATTCGACTCATCATTGATGTCTGGACATCATGACCAAGAGCTACCCCATGTCCCAAACCACCTTAGCTGCTGCTTGATTTGGGAAACTTGAAGAATGTTATAATGATGGTTTCTTTTCACCCCCAAGAATAGGGTGCTCCTAAAGTGACCATAACTCATCAGTCTAGTCATGAGTCAGCGACTCATAAGCACCTATCCAGAACAGGAACTCAGGAAAATGGGATAGACACAATTTTATATGTTGCGATTCGAGGATGATATTATAAAATTTGACATTCCTAAGTTAAACATTAGAATATGAATTTATATAAAATGAGAAAATCCGAACATTTTACGTCACTCAATCAATTAATTAATGAATCTCGAGATAAAAACCCTTTGCTTGTTCATCATTTTCAACTAATTTTAATAGGTGAAAGAAGATAATGTTTGTTAGGAAACAGGAGATCTATGCTAACAGACACCATGATTTAGCCTTTTCTCCTACTTCACTCAGCTGAAGTATGGCCCAACACCCAAAACCACCACCAACAATAATATTAAGGATATGGGTATGGCTTATGAGGAAGTGATTTTTATTTTTAATTATAAATTAATTATTTGTTAAAAAATATAAATTAATTCAAACAAATGATAAATTGAATAAAAATATACGATTATTTATAGATCTATGAATTGATCTAATAATTAAAAATATCTACATTGTTTCATTTTGTATGAGTACGAATCTGAATATATAAATATAATATTTCTCCGTTTAATAAAAATCTATGATTAAATAGAAAATATATGTGTTATGAGATTACACCATGAATTACACATTGCCATCTAACATCGTAATTGTGTACAAAATTGAAGATTACTTCCACTAATACCAGATAACACGAATAAAACACCTCACATAGAAAAATAACTCATAGACTTATCGTGTTCATATTAAATTTAAACTAATTTACATTAACAGTGATTTAATATATTAATAATTGGTGGGCAGCTTTTCTTTTCTTTATTTTTTGAGTGGTGTCCCAAGTCTGTTGAAAAAGCCTGGTAAAGTAGAATCTTTGTTTCCCTGTTGACAAGGTACCGTTTTGTTTGTCTTTGGTCTCTTTTCCTTTTGTGTCCGAAATTAAAATTTACAGGAAAGAAATCACACAAAGATCAGTTCGGCTCATGACCTGGACTTCAGCAACAAGGGAAGGGATGGGTTGCTGAAATCAAAGTCTCGTCTTTGTTTGAAGACCAGGGATTGGTCAGTTTTAAATTCCTCACATTCTATGATTAAGACTTGTACTACATATAAGTTGGGGATTTATTCACGTAATTTAGATCAGTCGGTTTTAATCTTTATACTTCTTAAATTTTAAAATTTTAATCTTAATTCAAACATTACATGAATTCTATAACTAAATTATCATACTTATAATTATCAATTTGGAAAATATGAAGTAAATGTACAACTTATTTATAATATATATATATATATATATATACACGCCGGAATATCATAATTTAATATAAACATTATTTACCATTACTATTTTAATGATGATTATAATTTGAAAATTTGAAAAGTATAGGGATTGAAAATGACCGGATTAAAGGAGAGTGACTAAATCTACAATTTGTGGAAGGCACAAGTATTGATCATAGGGCTTAACCTTTTAAAATTAATTTAAACCTTTTTACAGTCCAAGTGGATTTTCTGATATATGTTTATATTATAATTCATAAATCATGAACCCTAAACACATAATCTATAAATCTTGAACCCTAAATTAAATCTCTACATCTTAAAATAAATAAATGATTTTTATATAGTAATACATTAAAGACTATTTTTATACACAAATTATGTACACAATCTTACCTATCTAAATTATAAAATATTAAACCTTGAACCTAAAATTTTAAATCCTTAAACTATAAATAAAATATCCAAGCTCTAAAATAAACGAGTTTTATAAACTAAATTTGCCTAAAATGTGCATTATAGAATGTATTATTATCTAATACGCATGATGAAAACTTGTTGTTTTTACAAGTGTTTTAATTTTAAGGTTTAAGGTTTTAATTTGAAGTTTAGAATTTTAAGGTTTTGGTTTAAAATTTTGGATTCATGATTAGGACTTAAGGTTTATGGTTAGAATTTAAGGTTTAAGTTTTAGAATAATATGATCAGTGATTTAAGTTTTAACCTATAAACTCTATAAGGTTAACAGTAAAACTTAATTTCTGTCAATAGCCCCTAATAAATTTAAAATTATTATACTTATAATTTTAAATAAAATCCTTAATCTCTAAAATTAAGAGGCTTGTATAAATAAAATTTCCATAAATACTTGTAGATGAAGTAATTGTATAATTTCCTATATATTTAAAATTATATATTCATTATATAAACTTGAAAAAAAAAACCCTAAACTCTTAGGTACCCAACCCATAAAACCGAATCATTTGGCAATATATTTCAAACTAGGCATCTTAGATTAAAAGATGTAATATTACTAATTTCGGAAATTTTAATTAAATGTTGTTTCTAACTGCAAATTAAAAATTTAATTAAATATTCTTATTTGATATAATAGAATAAAAAAATTAAAATGATGTTAAAATGATGAATGTTTATTTTTATTTTAAATATATTAAAAAAAAGTATAATTAGGGTCAAATATTTTTTTTCCCCCCACAAACAAGGGACTGGTGCTTTTCCCATCTGTTTTCCCTTTCAAATTCCCTAACTATTCAAAGTAGGGTTTATATAAAAGACGAAGGTAGTAATCCAGCCTTTAAAATTTGATGGGACGAAGGTAGTAATCCAGCCTTTAAAATTTGATGGGACGAAGCTTGTTTTTCCATATACCTTTCCCTACGTTAACATTTACGCGTGCTTGACTACGAAGGAGTCTACGGACAGGGACAAAAACGAAACTACAACGTAATTGCAGACACGCAAAACAAGTCTTTCATGGAAGACGAAATGTCTACAATCTCATGAATTCACATCGTATTTGTGATAAATAAACGACATAAGACTTCAAGGTCACACCATTCATGTACAAGACATAGGTAGTCCACGAAACACAAGGGAAAAAAGAAAATCTCACTTGATTCTTCCTCCCTCGGTCTGTTTTTCCTTCACAATGGCAGATGCCGACCGACCTAAACCATTGAGACCATGCAAGTGTCGGAACCGTGATCCATGTGCTAGAAATTGTATAGATAACTACACGCCGCCGCCACAGCTTAGGACACCAGTGGAACCACCACCAATGCTGGGACTATCTCCTAGACAGGATCAGGGTGATCATAGCTTGTTGGTTACTGGCATGACAATCATGGGGAGCATGATATGTTCGGCTCTTATTCTATGTGTTTTCTTCACATTTGCTAGGTTATATTTTAACAGGAGGATTAATCAATCGAGGAGAAGAAGTTTTCCCGATGGTTTTTTTGGTTCTCGAGATGGTTTTTTCCTCGATGAAGATCAAATCATGCCACATTTAGATAACCCCACATGGTACATCAACACGATCGGTCTCGAACAATCGGTCATCGATTCGATCACGGTTTTCAAGTATAAAAAAGATGGAGGTATGGTCGAAGGAACCGAATGTTCTGTTTGCTTGAATGAGTTCCAAGAAGATGAAAGCCTTAGGCTTTTGCCAAAGTGTACACATGGTTTTCACCTTCCATGTATCGATACCTGGTTAAGGACGCACCAAAACTGCCCATTGTGCCGTGCCCCCATTGTTTCAGATGCCATGGTTGCTCAAACCAGTGCATTGGAACCAAATTCCAACGGTTCAGGTTCAAACAATGAAACCGCTGTTGAAAACGATGTCGGAGAAGGTGGAACCAGTGCCTGCCGGTTTGAAGATGGAAACACTTCGGAAAATTCTAGGAAAATTTTGGGTCATTCTGATGGAAATATCTTGAGCGATTTAGATGAAATTCAAGCAACAAGGAGATCTGTTTCGTTGGATTTAACGTGTTCCATGGACATATCCGGTGAAGCAACTACAGAGCATAAACATGGTTGTAGTTTAGACAGTGAATTAGAACAGTTACAGTACGATTCAAATGGAAAGATTGGTGTGAAACAAAGCTGTGGAAGTTCAAGCATCTGCAAACTGATTAAAAGTTCTTCTGTGGGTCGATCTTTATCGAAGGTTCCTGTTTCAGTGACAAGATCTGTCTCATCTGCTGGCATGTTCTTGTTATCCAAACCAGGTAAAAGCCAAGCTTCGATGCTTCCCTTGTGAAAACAAGCTTACGCGGTTTCTAGTTTCAGTTACGAGTGGGGTTTGAGTTCTATATGGCGCTGGGCTGAAACCATCTTCACTAGTTTCAGCTGTGAGTATGGCTTTGAGTTGTCATTTCATCACCTGTTTCCTCTCTTTTGCTTGTATGACAGAATTAAAATACTTTTCTTAGACGATAATTAATAAATAAAATCATATAGATTTAGATTATTTAAAATGAATATATTAAATTACTTTTTTAACTAATGACCATTAGTGTCTGTCGATGGAGGAAATCAAAGGAATCTTGCACCACTTCCTTTATTTGAAGAACAGGAAAAACCAAATTTGACTTGTTCCATAATTTAATAATTTACTGGGTTGAAAAACAGCGGCTGCTAATTACTTCAAAGCTCAAACCCAAGTGCCGAGGACTGGATTAAGGTTGGGAACAAATTCCAATGTCTTCTCATGGAAAGCAGAGCCGAGTTGCATTTTAGAACCAATGGGAAACAACAAAAGATATCATTTTAGATTGTAAATATTGTAGTAAAAATATTTTGTTAGGATAAGGCCAATTTGAAATTTAAATTTTAAAACTAAAAATTTAATATCAATTAATAAAAATCTAAACAAGAACCAAAATCTGAGATTAACGCGGGGTGAAAACTTTAATTAGAAGTTTAAGGATTGATCTCGAATGACGTTAACATCCGCCAGTATTTTTAGTTCTCACCCACGCCAATAATATCTGCTTCACTATCTTTGTCCTCTGCATATTTTTATTCTTATTTATTTTATCTCTCGATTCGCCCGCCCCGGAAATTCAGTTCTAAAGTGTTTCAATTCACTAACCCTTTCTAGTCTCTTCTCAACAGAATCTCATTTCTTTCTCTTGCCTCCCATGTTCAATCTCTGGCGTTGGAGTCTCTTCTATATGGTCACCGTCGTCGTTGTGACGGCGCAGCCTACGCCTACGGTTCCACCGAAGGATGACTCATACGCTCTTTACAGTCGTTTCGACCCCTCCATGGTCATAGTTGTTATGGTCCTCGTTGGCGCTTTCTTTTTGGTGGGTTTCCTCTCTGTTTACATCCGTCACTGTAACGAAGCTCATGCTATGGCCGCCGCTGCCGCAGCAGCTGCAGCTTACTCTTCTCAAATGTTCGGGACTAAAGGTCTTGATCGGGTGGTGATCGAGAGTTTCCCTATTTTCGTATATTCTGATGTTAAACACCTTAAACTCGGGAAGGCGGCGCTGGAATGCGCGGTTTGTTTGAGTGAGTTCGATGACGATGAAACTCTGCGTTTAATTCCGAAATGCTGTCACGTGTTCCATCCTGATTGTATCGACGCTTGGTTGGCTTACCACGTGACTTGTCCGGTTTGTCGAGCTACGCTCACTCCCGATTCCGATGCCAACGCCGAACAAGTCGAGTCATACTCAAATACCACTGAGTTGAACTCGAACAATCACAACAGCAACCCGTCGAGTCCTCCAACAACACCACGAGCCGAAGTACAAAATGAGTTGAACTTGATCATTCAAATCAATGAAACCAAACCTACAATAACGGGTAAGTTTCCACGTTCTAACTCGACGGGTCACTCACTGATTCAACCTGGGGAGAGCACAGAAAGGTTTACGCTAAGGTTACCGGAGGAAATCCGGAAGCAAATTGCGAAAAGCGGACGGTTGAAGCGTACAAGGAGTTACGACGCCATCGTGGGAATGGAAGTTATTTCAAAGAAGGGAGAAGGAAGTAGTAAGGGGAAAAGTATGACAGACCGCTGGGTGTTTTCAATGACTCCTCCGTTTGTTTCGAAGACATGTCCGATTAAATCTCCGAAAGGTGGCAGCTCTGGTGGCTGTGGTGACGGAGGAGATGTCTCTAGTTCCTGGATAGGTTTAACGTCCGTTAAAGAGAAGCTACGTTGTCTCCACTTGAAAGTGGAGCAAATTGACAAAGAAGGTTCCTCGTCGTGGCCCCAGGTTTAGTTGTGGTTAAGAAACCTGACACTATTAATAAGATTTATGGTACATTAAAATTGTAATTATAGAAGTAAAATTTAGGATTAGTTCATACTCAACTTAATTTTGGTTTTGGATAAATCCCATTCACATTACAAGCAAACTCAAAATTAAATTTAGTGGGAGATGATCGCTTTTACCGGTCGTCGGTCGTCGATTCCATATTGAAAAATGAGAAATTACATTATACATAGAATGTTTAAAGACTATGATGAGAAAATACATTTTTTTTTAAAGATTAGATTAATATTTAAGACACAATTAATGAATTGCAAAAATTTATAATCAAATTCAAAGTCTTGAATTATTATATATTTGTTCTTTATCTTTATTCTTTGATAATTAAGAGATATTAATCGGTTGGACAAACTGAATTATATTTTAATTAAAGAACAATACCCTTAAATGAACACCTCATTTCAATATTATTAGTACTCTTATTTCTAAAATTCAAGGTTTTTTTCAAATAAAAATAAAAAGAGAAAAAATTACATCAAAAGGAAACCTAAATTTGATATTCTCTCTAAGTTTTTGAATTTAAAATTTGACAATACTTTAAACTTTTTTAGACTCATTCTACATTTTGTAAATAAATGCAAATTATTACTAATTTATTCGTATTTAAAATTATTATTTTTGTATGATTTTAGTGGCACATTTGTAAAAACACACACATTGTTTTTATTTTAATTTTTTAAAAATAATGAATGGTTGTAAATGAGGTCATACCAACCCAACGATGTCTTGGAATCGAATTAGAAGTTTCGAACACTCCCAAGGGTGAAACGTCACACATACACTGCATTTATGACTCATGTGGATCATGTGAGACACTTTTGAATTCACGTGACATATATAAATTTTAAAATATGATTTTTTTTTTATTTTGTCAAAAAATGGAAGAATACAAGCACCTGTCGCATAGTTAGAATAAATTCCACAATATGAGGTTTTAGAGAATAATTTTTATTTCTTAGTCAATATTTTTAAGATTCGAACTTTGTTGATATAATCAGCATCAAATGTCCATAGCAATTGGCACGAGATGAATGTTTTAACTGGTCTAATGTTACGATTTTTGATTAATTAGACCCAAAATTTATATATCTCAACTCAAACGAAAATGATTATTTTTAAAAAATAAATTTAAAGAGTTATTTGTAAAAAAAAATTTAAAGAATTTAATTATGAAAAGATAATTAATTTTAAAAATCTAATTATAAAAAATCATTCTAGTTATAAAAATAATATTTTTTAAAAATTTAATTATAAAAAATAATTAATTTTAGAAATCTAATTATAGAAAATCATCCTATAAAGAGAGAATATTATTGTGAAATGTTTTTAAAACTATAAAAAATATATTATTAAGTCCCTTTGTATTCATGGTTTTTAAAAATATAAAAAATACACTAGTAATATACTATAATCTTGATTAAATTATTAAATAAATTTAAATTAAATTAATTGACAATTATTTTTAAAAAATTATATATTTATTTATTATTTATATGTTAATCGATTATATGTTAATCGATTAATCTAAATCTAGATGTACACTCCCTGTGGTCATAGCTTTTCATTTATTTATAAATCTAATATAATATAGAAGAAAATGTGTAAAAATTAAATTAATATATTTTAATTTTATTCTGGTATTTAATATTTAGGTATTCGTAGAAAAGAAAGTATAATTTTAATAATTATTAATAAATATTAATTTCCAATCATAGACCAAAAATAAAGGAAATTGGTAAATTCTTCACCTCAGTTCTTTCATTTTAATATGTTTTCATCTTAAATTCTCGGATTACAGCCAAATTTAATGTTGTAATTTCCGATATTTACAATAAATGTATTGTTTATTGTTCTGTAATAATTGTTACATGAGAAATTGTCACGGTTTAATTTAGAAAAGAAAAATAATTTTTTTTATTCCAGTGCTATGGATATACACCATCTCAATCTTTACAGCCGTCCGATCTCACAAATGATACCACGTGTCAAACCGTCAAGACCCAAAATAATAGAATCGTAATTAAAAACAACAATAATACATAACGAATAAATAAAAAATCGTAAATCAAATGAACGAAGAGAGCAACGAAACAAGATTGTCTAGACGCATGATCGAAAAGCCCGTCAACAGCCCCACCCCAAAAGTATGAACTCATTTTCTTAAGCGGTGGGAGATGGGGTTGGGACAGTAGAAGGAGCTGGAGTCGGAACCGGAGACGGTGTCGGGGAAGGTGTTGGAGTGGCAGCCGGTGGAGGTGAGGATGTAGGAGGAGTTGTAGGAGGAGCTGTAGGTGGAACTGTCGGAGCTTGAGCCATGCCAGCGGTGGCCAAAAGACCCAACATCATCAAAACCTTAAACATTGCGGAACTCATAATGCAAAAGTGGAGGACAGAGAAATTGTTTATAGTTGAGAGAGTTTTATAGGAGTGAGCGAACTCAATAGGATCGAAAAGGAATATATATAAAGTGACGGAGAAAGTGGCAGACACCAGACAGATAGGATTATGATTTTTTAATATAATGAAATCAATAATGCAAAAATAATATGTTTTTTTTATATTTATTATTACACAAATTATTCAGTCTGCAACCTATATAGGTTTTACTTGCAAGCACGCTATCGCTATGGGTCTACCTTAGCTGTATTCTCAACAGTTTCCTCTGTTTTTTCTTTGAAGTTTCTTCAACGTTGAGTAGCCTAAAAGATTACCAACCCCCATCCCGTTGAAAAATACACCAATACTAGCATAGGTGTCCATTGTTTAATGGGTATAAATCGTCTATTTATTTATTAAAAATTAAATTATTAAATATTTTTAAAATATCAAAATATTATAAATTATAAAGAATTGAATTGCTTTCATGTGTCCCTTAGCCTACAACATGAGTTCCACTTCAATCCAGACGGAAATTAGATGGGAAGTGACGGATGAGCAGGAAAATAATTGAGGAGAGAGGTAGAGATAAAAAAAAATATTAATTAAAAATAATGTCTTCGTTGCAAATGGAAGACAACTCAGATGTTGAATTATGTCTGTGCAGTGTTCTCTTCTCCTGCTCGAACACAATGCGGGAGAATAGAATAAAATTCTGGAAAGTGTTGGTGTTTGAAGAAACCGACTTATTAACTTTGCTTGGAGGACAAGTGTGTTTGGGTGGATGCACAAGACACGTGGTGAGATTTCAGGGATGTTGTATGGAGTTTGGGATAAACTTCTGTTTGAGCTCACTTTTCTAAACGTCTTGCTGAACGGGTCCTTAATCTTAGGTTTAGTAATTAATTACCAAACAATTTCAAATAAGTTAGTGTATTCCCAGTGAAGGTTTAATAGGTTTGGTAGTTAATTATCGAACAAGTAAGGGTGTCAGAAAAGTAAACAAACAAAAGTCCACAAATTTGGATTAAATCGCTCATCCGTTATTTAGTGCCTATGCTGGGATTAAATTATTAATCAATGAATAAGAGTGTGAGCTCCATCACCAATTCTAAGACTGCACCCCTGGTTAAAGTTTCTACAAGAGTGATTTTAGGGGGAAATGGGAAGCCAAATCCAGAGAAAACCCAGAATTCTGCGCCTTCATGGATTCAGAACAAGCGATGAAATTCTCAAGAAACAGGTCCTTATATGGCCTTCAACTGTGCTTGATAAGTTTGATCTTGTTTTCCTTGATGCCCCATATCCTGCTCAAGGAAAATCTGGTTTTGAAAACATTTTTGATCTTCCTTACTATGAATGGTTCCAACTTCCAAGGAAACGAGGTAAAGAAAAGACTTCCAAAAATTCACCGTTCAAGCTCGTTTTTTTTTCTTTTCATTTCACAAGCAAAGCTTGTAATTGAATCTTTGTTATCTTTTATTTTCCCTGTGGAAGTAGAATTACACCGAGTATACAAATTTTGAAGAATGTCTGGCTTATATTGAAGATTATATGATAAAGAGTGGTCCATTTGATGGTTTTCTGGGCTTCTCTCAGCTGGGGTTAATTTAATTATCTTCTGAAAAATCATAACAAATTCAACTCTTGTGCTGTAAATGGATCTCAGGGAGCAGTTCTATCCGCTGCGTTGCCTGGCATGCGGAGAGATGGCTTATCCCTTACCAGAGTTCCGAAAATCAAGTTTCTGATACTAATAGCAGGAGCCAAATTTGGATGGTCAATAATACGGCATCATAAGCTCACTTGTAATGCATTTTCATCACCTCTTGAACGTATGATCAGCTACCATGCACTGCTCTGCTTTGCAATGAAATCAGCTACCATGTCTAGAACGTATGATCTAAGATAACGAGACAGAATAAATATGAGGAATTTGATTAACTAAATATAATTGGTCGTATAAGAGTTATTTTTTTAATATATTAATGTAATTACAGAAGTTCAGAAATTTAGAAAATTAACGACAGTTTGTTCGCTTAATTAGCCTTTACTCAACTGAATGTTTTAGAACTTTCCGTTTCAAGGAGTGATTTTTAGTAACTTGTTGAAGTCCTCGTCTTTAGGAATTTGTTAGTCATGGTATTAGTTCCAAAGGGTTATTTTTAGTTGTTTATTTGTTCTATGGACAACCTATTTAAAGAATTCTGTGTTGATAAAGCTTCATCGATTTCACTGTCTCTCATCTAAGTCACGTATTCCAAATCTCTATCGTCTTCCATTCCTATTTGTCAACACGACCGCCGGCTACGCCACCATGTCCACTCTTAATGGATCAAACCCTTACGTTACTAATGCTCCGGCACAGGAATCTGTTTCGGTTTCATTCAAAGGCGAGACAGTTTACATTTATTCCTCATAGAATTCTATTCTGTTTGAATTTTGAAAAAAAAAACATTTACTTTCGAATTCGAAAATGGAAACAGATACAATGGATACAGTGAAGGATCTCTTAGGGAGATGGACCAGGAAAGTGGGAGAAGCGACCAGGAAAGCCGAGGATCTGGCAGGGAACACGTGGCAGCACTGTATGTGTTTTATTTTACTACGTTCACATATATATACTGCTTGACAAATATAATTTTATTAGAAGTTGAAGTATATTACGCCTTTACAGTAAGAACCAGTCCTAGTTTTGCTGAGGCTGCCATGGGAAGAATTGCTCAGGGAACAAAGGTTCTAGCAGAAGGTGGTTATGAGAAGATCTTCAGACAAACTTTTGAAACAGTGCCTGAAGAGCAACTCCTAGATTCGTTTGCATGTTACTTATCGACATCGGATGGTCCGGTCATGGGAGTTTTATATGTTTCTACGGCAAAACTTGCATATTGCAGTGACAGTCCTCTTTCGTATAAAAACAGGGGCCAGACTGAATGGAGCTACTATAAAGTATGTATCCAGTACATCATATCAATAACTTCATGCATAAAAATACTCGGGTTCGGGTTCGAGTTCCGGTTTATGGTACGGGACATAACATTTTCCTGTCTTCTGAAACAGGTAATTATGCCATTACATCAACTGAAAGTCGTCCATCCTTCTACCAGCAGAATCAATCCTTCTGAAAAGTATATCCAAGTTATATCCATTGATGGTCATGAATTTTGGTTCATGGGGTTCTTAAACTACGACGGTGCAGTTAAATACCTACAGGATGCTTTGCAACTCCATAGCTTCCTATCTGTATGATATTGTTACATCAAATGTTCTTATCATGCAACCATTTACTCCGCTACTCGAATCGGAAGCATTCGATAAGGCTTTCTCCTTCGGAATCCCTTCAATATTCTACGAAAAATGAAAAAAAAAAACATGTAGCTTTATAGAAGAAAAGAATGTAATAAATCTGTTCTGTTTTCAACTCATGTCGTTGTAAACTTCACTTGCAATAATCAAATTCAGTAATCAGTAACTGAAACGGAGCAACGTTTTAGATGAATATATATCACTGAAATATAAGGCCCCCACAGCCAGCGTGCGAATAATACTTTACCTAAATGTCATTTCTAAAGGAAATCCTGCTTTTTTCGACTCGCATTCTTCCAAGTGAGAGTGGAGGAAAACAATACAAAGCTTTTCTTTTCACTGAAAAAATAAATATGAATATATATCACTGAAATATAATATAATATAATAATATTTTAAAGGTAATATAATTATTTATATCAATTGTTCACAGTCTGATCAGCACTATTTTTCGCAGTTTTAATGTTTCAAGGTCAAATGGTTTTTTATCCTTTGTAAGGTGAAACAGTTAAATATTTTTATCGAGATGAAATAGGGGGAATGATATTCAGTCTGATCAGCACGATTTATTATGTTCTGTAAATAAAGTTTGTAATTGTATCTTTCACTGATATTATCTTTAAAACATAGATTTAAATTTTATAGTAAGAATCTAATGTGTTGTACCATTAAATATAACGTTATTAATATACAACATATATTATTATCTTAATTCTTTTATTTAGTTTGAATTTGTATTTTTTATGTTATACTTCTGAGGATACACGAATATATGAAGCAAAAGAGACCAAATCATAAGAGGTTTATTTTGTCTGTTCATTTGTTGGGAAATGAACAGGGTGGTGCAGCTGCCACATTAAGAAAAAAACTGAGGGGACAGGGTAATTATTATTTCTTTTGTAAATAATTATTTTTTTTAAGAAAAACGAAAAGGCTGGGAAAATTCTAAAAAAAAAAATTAAAAAAGGTCGTACCGTTTTTCTTACTATAGTTGTAAGAAATTCGGTACATATTTTTCGGTATATAACGAAATTCTTATAATTTTTATAAAAAAACAGTATATACCGAAATTTTTATACTTTTTTAAGAAAATCGGTTTATAACCGAAATTTTTACAGTTTTTGTAAGAAATTCGGTATATATCGTTTTTCTTACAAAAGCTATAAGAAATTTGGTACACACTTTTCGGTATATATCAAAATTTTTATAATTTTTATAAAAAAATGGTACAACCATTTTTTAAATTTTTTTAAAACCGATTTTTTCTAGAATCAACCCAAAAGCTGCCAAAGAATATGGAAAATGGAAATGGAGGTCGTCTTGTCACAGTCTCCACCTCCCTTATTCCCCACCCACACGGATAAAACTAAAAAGAAACAAAACAAAGAGGGTATATAGTATTAATGTTTTATCGTGGTATAAATAACCATGTTTTGCATTGCATTCATTATTAATGGTTTAATTTTCTTATATTAAACTTAATTAATTTATTTTTTAAATTTTATGTAATTGTACTTATTACATATGTTGAAAACCACTCGACTTCCCATGTATATATCTGAATAATTCATATAAGTGGTTTTGGTTGTTCAGTCCTGTCTGTGCCTCTGCCGCTGCCTTTGCCTTGTCACTCGGGATGTCTCGTCTGCTGTCTCTCCTTGCTTTTGTTGGCTGTTTCCACTTCACACGGAAAACCTAACCCAACAGATTCTCACTTGCCAGAGACAATACCAACTTCTTTTTATAGATACAACAATTATTAATACTTAAACAAATATTTTTTAAAAATAAATACAATACATTTACTAATTCCTAAATATATAGCCTAATGTAAATTAGTGTAAAATGAGCATGTATGAATTCTTAAAAAATTACCGAAAGTTTGATTAGTACATCATAAAAAATAAATTATAAATAACTTGATAAACCAGATTTACATCACTAAAAAGTTATTAAAGTAAAAGTTGAGAGTCGATGGGACGATAATTGTACAGCAAATAGTACATGATGAGAAAATATCTTTTAACGAACAATTTGAAATCATATTTATGATATTTAATTTTTTTCATCTATAAATAAAAAATAATGAGCCTTTAAAAATATTTAATTTATTATTTATTATTATTATTATAAAAATAATATGTAAACCAAATTAAACTTAATTGATAATTTATATATAAAATATTTACATATAAAGCTGGGTTAATACACGGTTGATATATAAATTCGTACACTGACAATAATTTTTATAATTATCATATATTAAAAATAATAATTAAATCTATTTTTTTAACAATGTCAATATATAAATCCAGTGGCATAACTTTATACATAGTTTATTTAAATCTCCGTTACCCGATTAATACGTCTAAGTA
Source organism: Abelmoschus esculentus (assembly GCA_035048815.1). Classification (NCBI taxonomy): domain Eukaryota; kingdom Viridiplantae; phylum Streptophyta; class Magnoliopsida; order Malvales; family Malvaceae; genus Abelmoschus; species Abelmoschus esculentus. Next base: position 23,464,775 of record JAUCBN010000005.1, read on the forward strand.
GTTTATTTAAATCTCCGTTACCCGATTAATACGTCCTAAGTTCTAACATCAAATTTTGGGATGAAAAGACAAGGGGAGGTTAATGAAGTGACGGTTATCGTTAACGCTGCCTCCTCCCCTTGGATACCAACACTTCCAATTCTATATTTTAACTATTTTACTTTGATCACGTCTTAAATAATAATTAATTAATCTAATAGTACAAGAGAAATTAAAACTCAATTAATATTCAATACCAATTACTATCCAATATTATTTTTATTTAAATTAAAATATAGTTCAATTTTAAATTTAATATCTATATTTTATAATGATTGATTTTAATCATATTTATCCATGTAATTCCCTAGCCATTTCTATTTTTTTGCATATTATACTTAATAATTATCATTGAAGTAAACAAATATTTTAAGTCGGTGGGTTGAGATAAATTTTTTTTATCTCTTTATTATATTTTTATCTATGTTTATTATTAAAAAAATTTAAAAATTAAATTTTAGACCATAATTTTTATTTTTTATATGTTAAAGCTTAAACTCTACACCCTAAAAAAATACTTTACCTTTAATTTTTTAAACCCTAATCATTATTCATAACCTTAAACCTTAAACTCTAAATCCTAAACTCTCTAATTTGAAACGGAGACATGAATAGAGGTTGGGAAAGAGGCAGATGATTTGCACCCAATGAATTGAAGTGGTTCCTGTGATGGGTGCAATTCGTCTATCTTTTTCTCATGTCTCCATTCGTGCCTCTGCTTTAAATTAGAGAATTTAGGAGGTAAGTTTAAGGTTAAAAATTATGGTTAAGATTTAAAAATTAAAGGTAAAATATATTTTTAAAGTATAAAATTTTTAAAATTTAAAATTTAATTTTTATTTCTTTTAACAGAAATCATAAATGAAAACATAATTAAAAAACAGAGAATTTTTATCCCTCCCTCCCGTAACATCGTATTCAAAACCTTTAGAATAGACAACTCCTTTAGCTGACTTTTGTTAGTATGAAAAGAATTCCTAACCGTTGATTTGGTACGGATAGTTCATCCAAGGGACAGGGAAAGGCAACATGGTCATGTCCAAGTTCAATAATCGATGAAAACAGGAAGAGGAAGGGAAAGCATGTTCGCTGTGGCCACCGCCGCTCTTACGAGTTTCAGGCCATGTGCCATCCACGCGAATCACAGGAAATCATTAATAATCACTGTAAGCTCGTAATTTCCCCTAATCTTTTCTTTTCATCTCACTTCTCTCTCTCTTTTAAAGACAACACATCGGGAACATTCATTGGATGTTGACGCCAAGCGCGCGTCACCGTTGTCGGAAAGTATTGGCGCACGTAAGACGTAATCTCAAGATTTGGTTTTAATTTATTGCATCCGCAAGTAATTCCGTGTCCCTATCTTCTTCTCTCATTCCGTACGATCACATTACGCGCCAACTGACCTCACTGTAGGTCCCACCGTCTCATGATCCCCCTCGCGTGCGACTCTGAACCATTAGATCATCCGAAGGTAGGGTGTATATGGGTCATTGGCAAGAGTGTGTCTACTCGGTCTAGTTAAAACTTGAACCGGTCCTAAACGGGTTGGTACTTAAAGTGTCATCCAATAAAGTTGGTTAGGGCTATCGTCCCTGAATGCAAATGAAGTTCCAGAGTGTTAGAAGCGCGTGATCGGCGCGTGTGGCGTTGGAATTCTTTCATTGACCTGCTGTGTAAACTTTACTCTACACTGGGTAAACCCAAAAACCTATCTTCACTGTACAAACTCTGTTTTTAATTATTGTTTTACTCAACAGTAAGGGGGATAAAGTTAAAATCAAGCCAACTATTTTACAGTGGAGCCAAAACAGGAAAGAAGCAGCTATTAAGAGAGTTGATTTCAAGAGCCCATGGAGAAAAACTGAGAAGGAGAGAAAAAGTGGAGGAAAATCCAAAACAAAGCGTTAATTTTCTTGCATTCTAAAATCTTTTTCTTTTAGGCTAATTAGCTTAGGTGGGAAGGAATGGAGTTCGAGGATGAAGACGAACAAGAAGAGATGGGTTTGGCACCAAGTTATAACTCGCTAGCGAACTCATCTGGAGTCAAAATTTTAGGCGTTGAACCGGGTTCAATAACTCCAACTGCTCAGCAGCAGCAAAGGAAGCCAAGGTACAGAGAGTGTTTGAAGAACCACGCAGTGGGACTCGGCAGTCACGCCCTCGACGGTTGCGGTGAGTTCATGCCTGCTGGAACTGAAGGTACCCTCGACGCTCTGAAATGTGCAGCTTGTAACTGCCATCGTAACTTCCACCGTAAGGAAACGGAACCGGGTTCTCCCAACACCTTCCCCACGACGGACCTGTATTTCCACCAGCCACCGCAATTCACGCCCTACTTTAGATCTCCGACGGGGTACCTCCACATGACGGGACAGCAAAGGCTATTGGCTTTACCGTCGATTTCAGGTGGTGGTGGAGGAGGAAATAGCAGGGAAGATCAAGAGGATGCTTTGAATCACGGGAGCTCGAGGAAGAGATTCAGAACAAAATTCACACAAGAACAGAAGATGAAAATGCAGGAGTTAGCTGAGCAGTTAGGGTGGCGAATTCAGAAACATGATGAACCTGTGGTTCAACAGTTCTGCAATGAAAATGGCGTAAAAAGGCAAGTCTTCAAAGTTTGGATGCATAACAACAAGCACACTCTAGGTAAGAAACCCTAGAAACAATTTCTTCGTGTGGGGCTTAAGTTAGATTCTTTAGGGTTCCTTCGGGAGTTATCTAGCATTTGGCACTATGGAAGTAATTATGAAGTTCAGTTGGGGATGGATTATTATTAATTAATAGTATTCTTAATGTTAACTTGGGTTTATATTAGACTATAATTATCAGTTAATGTAATGTCTACTGTGTCATTTAAAAGCTCTATTTTATAATGTGTGCATTGAACCAAATCGGAGACATGCAATACAAGATGTCTGAAAAAATGGAAGAGCTTTGTCACGAGTAAGAACATTTACTGTGATAGCTGAGAGATAAAACAAGATCAAAAGGCTCAGTCATGATTTTCCTTTCCAGACAAACATTCCCTATAAGCTTAGTTAATGTCTTTATACGTGAGTCAGTCTACATTTATGATCAGCTACTGGCATTTCGTGTGAGCCTTTCACTTTCTTCTAACCAAACTTTTTGTTTAAGAAATCCTGGCATTCTGCGAGTTCACCTGCGTTTGATAATGGATCTGGGTCTTTTCTTTTCCCTGAAATGTTCAAAACAAACAAAGGTGATCACTGGGGCTGGGGCCTCCTTTCTGTCACCGATTGCAAGCCTCCATTTTTATTGCTTGAAATGCAGTTACTTTTTCAGTCTTTTGGAGTACAGAAGCAGATCTTTGGATTATCTTTTAAGTTTTAAGATCTGTACTTGGTTATAGTAAAAGAGATCAAAATGTAAAACAAAAATATGGTGTTAGTTCTTTCAAACTTTATATTAATACAGATATTCATCCTCAACACCACCTTTGACTATAACCTAGCCAGATGAAACAAACTAAACTACGGTGACATTTTCCGACCATGCATAAGCTAAGTCCAGTTTTTGTACGCCAAGGAACAGATCGTATAGTGATTGTTGGCTCCAAGCTGATGTATAACATAGGTCTTGTCTTGGATCTGTGGAGGCATGACAATTCATGCATGTATGATGTATGGTCTCATTTTTTAAAAAATATTGCACATGTAAAGACAAATACAACAGAAACTATAATGCCATTGCCGATCTTCTGATTAATCACTAACCCGGCGTCGTATTCGAATATGAGCTGTTATGTCAGAACTCAACAACATTGGCATTTTGCTGGTAAAAAGAGGGACCTGATTCTTCGTATAAGGTAAGATTTTCAGATGGGGGACATGTTCATTTTTGGAGGGGCTTTCGCTATTACATGTTTAAACTGAGTTTGATGTTTCCCGTATACCTTGCAAGACATATATGCCTTTTTAACATATAATTTTTGCTTGCTTTAGTGTCCAAAGTTTACCAAAAAAAAATGGAACTTGTTCAGGATTCTTTGCTTGATTCTGTATATCATTTTTTTATAAATATTAAATTTAATCATATTCTAAATTAAAAAAAACTATTATAATAATATCATATTATATATTTCTGAATCCGTCGAAAGCTGCATAAGGGAATTGTAAGTTTTTAATTATATGATGAATTTCTATATTTTAACATTTTGTTGCACATGTGACTCTTGGTCAAAGATTAATTGCTTCAGACGTTGATAGATCATCTTCTTCTTACCTATATTACTTGAAATGCTTCATTGTCTTTACTCTTGGTTTGGCTCTACTTAAATATAGAAAGCTAGACGTTGGGTTTAAAACAAAACTAAAAAGAACAGCAAATTATCTTGTTTTATTTGAATAGAATTTTTTTGTCTTTCTGCATATTTTATTAGTAAAAAATAGATTTAGAATTTAGGGTTTGGTTTAAAGGAGAGGTAAACATCTTAACACGATGAACTTCACCGAGTAAAATGCATTCAAAGGCCATAAAATCTCAAACCAAAAAATCATTCGATCTATTACTTATTAGCTACACGTATATCATAAGAATAAAATTTTAAATTAAAATATTTTTATTTGCTTTTTACGAGTAACTGAATGAGAAAAACTCTTATGTCAAGTTCTATAATAAACATTGAATTCACAAACAAGCAACAATTGTAATAAAAAAACATATTTTGTAAACAACATAAACAAATAAAAAATATATTTTAAGACAATCGTATTGTTTTACTAGATATACTCTTCAAGCACTTAAACCCGCTTGGATTAACAAAACGGTTATTGTTCTTAGAGGTCACGGGTTCAAGCACCAACAATGTCAGCAGAATGATTGAACGATCAATGTCAAATGGTGAAAATTATATTTTAGAACAGATACTACTGTATATTAACTTGTTAAAAAAATTCATACAAAATTAGAAATGACACCCAACCCTTGTCAAAACAAGAATACACAAAAAGTCAAGAAAATTATATATAGGGTACTTGCATTGGTCCTCGGCCTGGGCCTTGAGAGAATTTATTTCCAACCGAAAGAAGTCGAAGGCTGTATTTCTTACTTGTGGGCTTTGAAATAGTCTTTTAGTCTTCCAATAGGTCACTTTCCTTGTTTAGGTTATTTGTCTACCATGAATGCAAGTAGGCGTGAGCAAAACTCGAATCGACTCAAAAAAATCGAATTCTTGTTTCAAATTTTGAGTTATTCAAGTTTGAGTCGGTTTTGAATTTTGAATGTTCGAATATTCGAAAAACCAAAATTTAATTTTGAAAGTTTTATATTTTGGTCACTATTTCATAATTTTTTTAATTGAACTTTGATTTAGTCGCAGTTTTTTTTTAATATTCATTTTGAGATGAACATGAGATTAAAAATAAAACCTATTAAAAAATTAATATTTTTTGACTTAAAACTTTTAAAATTTATCATTAAGTCCCTAAAGTTTTGAAATTTTATTGTTTAGCCATTGAATGATAAATATTTATATATGTGATAAAAATTTTCCTTCATTTGTAAGCTAAAAAAAGACCCAAATCTATATAGTACTAACTGTTAAAAGTTTTAGTTAAGTCCCTAAATTTTGGTAAGTTTACATTTTTATCCCTGAATTTTGAAAAGTTTATAATATAATCTCAATTGTTTGAAATCGGAATGTATCTATATTATGATTTCTGATGATGGACAATTTTCTTTGATTTTGTGAATGTTTTATATTTATTTGTCTTTGATTTTAAGATTGATTGTTCTGAATTATTTTTCAGTGACACTTTCGATCCGAATTTTAATGAGACTGTACTTTAATGAAGTAACATATTACATATAAGAATATTATTATAAATATATTATATTTTTTTTATGACAATTAATTTATTAAATTATATTAAAAATCTTATTTACACATGCAAAAAATATGTACTTTGAACTATAATATTATAAATAATTATAATTAAATTTGTACAAAAATTCGAAACTCGACTCGAATTTTATAAACTCGACTTGACTCGAAAAAATTTCAAATAAAGTTTGAATGATAAAATAGGATATGTCAACTCGAATAACTCAAATTTTTTTGACTCGACTCGACTCGATCGAATGCCCAACCCTAAATGTAGGAGTATAAATCCTCTACCATTTTATCATGCGTGACTACTATTAAAAAATTTTAAAAAATTAATTTTTAAACCCTAACCTTTATTTTATATATACTAAACCCCAAACCCTACATCCTAAAATATATACTCTATCCCTAATTTCCTAAACCCTAAACCTACACTCTAAAAATATATTCTACCCTTAATTCTCTAAACCATAAACCATACATCCTAAAAAATACACTCTAGCCCTAATTTTCTAAACCCCAATTCCTATACCTAAAAAATACACTCTACCCCTAATTCTCTAAACCATAAACCCTATATCCTAAAAAATACACTCTACCCTTAATTTCCTAAACCCCAATCCCTATACCCTAAAAAATACACTTTACACCTAATTTCCTAAACTCTAAACCCTACACCCTAAAAAATACACTATACCCTTAATTTCCTAAATATTAACCACAACCACAAGCACTAACCTTAATTTAAATCCTAAAACCTCTAATTTAAAACGAAAGCATAAATAAATATATAAGAAAAAAGTATTACTATTTGCATCTTCGTACAGATTCAAACATGATGTTTTTCTTAATAAATTTAATATTTTCACGTTCCATTATAGTAAAGCTGTAAAACATTGAGACTGTGACACTCTTCTAGTATTGTTCTACCATCTCAATCCAGGTTTTGCAGTGAGACAGAGGCAATCTTCGGGTCCCCACAAGGACAATTGCAGAACCCAAAAAAGAAAAGTGAACAGAAAACCATACATAGAAGAAACCGAAGGTCTGCAATGGTGAAAATGAGCTGGCCATGTTGAAATGATCACTACAGAAAATTACAATAAACAAATACTCATTTGTTTTTTTTTAACAGTGTGGAGACAGTCATATGTCATTTACTTCTCCTGTTGGTATTCTACCATACCCTTTAAAATGTCTGTATTGTACACAGAGATGAAAAAAAAGGTTGTTTATGCTTTATGGCATTGAGATCCCTCCCTTTAATGGCATTGTCAGATTACAAATTTAGGGTTTCCTCTTCCTCTTCTTTTTGTAAAGCTCTAATAGACCGTGCTTAGCTGTGGTTTTTATTACCAGTCAAAGTTTTATACATTATTTTACTGTTTTGTACTCTCTGTTGTTGCCTGTTGTGTTTTTTTAAGGGGTGTCTGCTTTTGAGCTTCTGTTTTTAGGTAAAAGGCTGCACTCATTGGATGGAAATTTCATTATTTTTCCCTAGAAAAAATTAAAGTACTGTAGCAGAATCTTAGTGCACATGGAGTATTCAGTATTGGTATTGTTTCTTTCTGTTTCTGGGATAGTTTATAAAGGTGTTCTTTATGTGTATATGTACGAAGCCAACCCCTTTCTTTAATTTATCCATTAATGGCTTTCTTTATCAGTTCATTGATATTATTTTAATAAAAAAATAATATTAACGGCCTTTAAAACTATTAATAAAATTACATAAATTCTAATCATTAATGATTATTTTATTTTTGATAAAAATATAACTAATTATCATTTTTAGAATTAATAAAATTCGTTGTCTGAGATTAATACTTGAATTCAATCCCATGTGTTGCTTTCAATATATATATGCACCCCTTGGAACCTGATTCTCTCCTTTTTCTTTCATCATTGTTTCAGAATTCAGACACCAAACTCAAAACACAACTAAATCTCGACACGAAAAGAATCTAAAGCGAAGATGTTGGTTGGTCCCACTCATATCCCTTTGCTGATCCGAGTAACCAACAGAGAAACGACACGTCATGCTTTTATGTCAGCACAGTTGGGACAACATGTTATGGATTAGAGTAGGGCATGTTTGTAGCTATAACTCTGTTTTATTTTTCCTTTTATAATCAATTACACACTCTGGTTCTCCGCTTCATCATTTAGATTACAAATATTCTAACACAGAGACAAAGCTTAGAGTTTTATTTACCTTCGAGCTGTTGTTAGTAATCAAAGTAAGAGTAACATTTCCTGGTAAAAACTAAAACACCACCATTCATTCAGTTCAGTTCACTTCTGCCTGTAAAACCATTAGCTGTAATTTATATAAACAGCTGGTGACAACTCTTCTTTTCATGCCTTTAGCATTGAAGAACTTGGAAATCATTTCACACCTTTTTGTATTCCACCCATTTCTCACTCTTCTCTTTCAGAGCTCCAAAACCACACCAAAGTTCACATTCAGCCATATTGATTTTGGATTATATTTAATATAAGGAATAAAAGTGAGAAAAAGGGTAAATTCACATCTCATGGCTTGAAATCTTGTTGTGATTGTGAAGCTTTTCTGTCGTTGTCGTTGTCGTGTTTCCTCCTTTTCATGTCGGGACTAGAATGCGAAGAATTCGCATACAAACCGACTGTTATTTCATCAGTTTTATAGCTCAGGCATGCAGCTGCATCCAACACCCCAATGGGGCTTTGGGGCACGGAGGAAGAAGTTGATGTGTGTTGTGGAGTTGCCACAGGAGCAGACCCATTAATGAATGACAAGTTTTTCATGAGTTCAACACACTTCAATACTCTATCCTGCAGAAAATAATCCCACATCCTTTTTACTGAATCATCAAAATAGTAAAAAAGGATTAATACCAACATCTTTGTTCTTTGTTTTAATTTTTACTGCTTATTCTTTTACCTTTTCCACAAAGGTGAAAGATGAAATTGCCTTGTCAATGGCTACTGTTTGCATATCTCCTGAAACAGAAATTGCTACTGCTGCAGCTATTTCAGATGGTCTGAATTCCAACAAGTCAATACCTGCATCCAGTTCTCCCCACCAACCCCCATCAATACTCTATAAATGAAAATCGGACAGATAAGATAAACAATTCGGACATTGAGCAAGAAGCAACCTTTGATTGTGTTCAATATCATTTGTAATGATCTACATATTGAACTTGGTGATGGATATTGATGATTGCAGATTCTGCACAGGAAGTAGTCAATGAAAGAACAAGGAGTAATCGCTTGCATTTTCCACTTCAATGTGCTTAAAACCAAACCTTCCATTCTGTATATTGTTTTAGCTTCAAACACAAACTTTGGTTCTCCCACCTGCAAATCTACAGGCATAGGCACCTCTGTTTCCTCCATTTTGGCTGCAATTGATATACAAGCAACAGCAAGCAATTGTACTGTCCATGTTTGATCTCTCTGTGTAATGTTTACCCCGAAACATAGAGAAACAAAACCAGGATTCAAGACAAAGATCAGTGGTTGTAGCTTATGATGTAAGAAAAAGAAGGAATCAAAGTTGATGAACTTACAGGTAAGTCATAAACTGATAGAAAACGATCCAAGTAGTTAATGGATAAGCAAAGACTCAAAGGTCCAAAACGGTAATAAGCAGAAACCTGTTTGATCACAAAATCAAGTCAAATTATGATCTTTTTTTTTCATAATCAACCGTGAGATCATCATTCATGACACATTATGATGTCCAATTTGGGATCATAAAGTATACATAGCAACAAGATGAATCACAGAAGCTAACTTAGGAATAGAACTTCAAAACAAAATTCTATGATGGGTTGGGAATTGATGGATCCAAAAATAAAATATGATCACAAAAATTACAATGTGATGAAAAGATTCAAACAAAACTGATTATATAGAAGAATAGACCTTCAAAATCCAATCAAGAGCCTCTCCCCTAACTCTCAAGTTCAAATCCCCACTTCTCAGTCTCTCGAGATAATCATCTTCAGGCAAATGCTCCACCTCTTTTTCAACCATCTCTTTGATTCTATCATCATTCTGTATTGCAAAACCAGACCAACCCATCACAGAAGTTGATCCGTTGTTTATAAAAAATGGGTCTTGTTGATTAAAGACTTGGTTTTTGAGGTGGTAGTCACAAGCAGATGAAAACCCAAGCTCATCAAAATCGAGACCATCATCATAGAAAGAGCTCGTGGTCTCGGAACAGAGAAGATTTGAGGCTGAAGAGTAGAGATTTTCTTCCATTTTCATATCAGTTGGGGGCTAAAAAAGGTGAGGTAATTATAACACCTCGAGAAAAACCTACTCGATTCATCAAGGTGAAAGCTTTGAGTGAAAAAAGGTTTACCAGTGGCTGGTGGGGAAGAGCATTTTGTTCATTATACAATAAAGCCAACAGGAGAGAGTGGGGCTGAAGAGAAACTGTTTTAATGAGAGAAGCTGGGGAAGAGGAGGGCTGCCATAACAAACAGAAATATATATATATATATGTATATGTAAATGTAAATGTAATTACCCAAATAATATTCAGAAAACAATAAGTTATATTAGTCTAATACAAATTTCAGGTAAACTTTCATCAAAATCTCTAAACTCCCCTCCATTCCTTTCAATCATTGTACTGAGAAACACACACAAAAATGGCGGATTTTTACAATTCACTTCTGGGAAAAGTTGTTGGATCATCAGAACACTATGGGAGTATATGTGTTGTCCTTTTCTGTTTTATTGAGTAATAATCATATGCATAAATTATTAGAATGATTTCTTATATTTAGGGTAGATATTTTTTGTCATCGATTTTTAAGTTTCATCGTTATAATTTCATATATTTTCGTTGGGTGAATTTATGGTCACTTGAACATTAATTTTTGTTAAGTATTTTATATAATAACACATTTAATATTTTATATTTATAGATTCAATCAATTTAGATCTAATTTATCTTTTAATTTATAATAATTGCAAGATTAGTCCTTAATTTTTATAACTTTTCAACTTTATCTTTAAATTTTAAAAATATAAAAATTAAATATTCTAACCAACTAATAAGTTAAAGTCTTATTTCAATTTATTTTTTCATTATTTTTCTCAACGTATATACTTTATTTTTTAATTTCAATATTAGACATCCAAAAAAGTCATGAACACCAAAAACATGTTCATCGTTTTTTTCACAATTAATTCATAAAGTCTCAAAAATCTAAACAAAATATGAATCATTATCCACATTTTCTAAAAAATAAACCTAAAATTAAAAAAATACTTGACCATTCATCTCTAACCTCGCCTTCATCCCCACCTTTGGGTTTGGCAGAATATTTAAAATTTTATTGCATTGCCCTTAAAAAATTTGTTGCATCGAGTGTTCTTGTATCAATAATATATATTTTTATAATAATTATCATCTAATACATTGACCGATTAACTTTAATAAGATATTATAAGTGTTCTTTAAAAAATTAATTTGAAAGGGTAAAATTTAAATTTTTCATTTTATTTAGAAAATATAATATTTTATACCACTAAATGAATTAGTTGTTAATAATAATACATTTTTAATGAAAATACTTAAATTTTAAAAATTATGAAATCCCAAGTTCGAATTTGGATTATTATTTTAATCATATTTTCTAATAAATAAATTTTATGATATTTAAATTTAAATATTTTCTAATACATGCTCTTTTTCATGTTTCCTTTGAAAATTTTATAAAAAAATAAATTTTAAACCACAACTCTTATTTTTTATATCCTAAACCTAAAAAATAAACCCTACCCCTAATTCTCTAAACCCTAACCATAACCACTAAACCTTAAACTCTCTAATTTAAATTAGAAACACCAAAAGAGACAAGATTAAATGGTAAACGATTTAGATCTCATTTAGTCGATTGATCAAACTGTTTATCTTTATTCTTTTATATCCATTCTTTTAATTCATAATTTTTAGACCCATTAAGAATACTTCGTCTCCTAAAATACCACTTCCCCTCCCTCTAGGTTGGAATTGGATTAAGATTATGATTTTTCAACAACAACAACAAAAAATCTCTATCACTTATTAAAATCAATTTGCAAAAGATCTACTAACTGATTGATGATTAAAAATATAATATTATTTTATAATTTTATATGCCTTCAAACCTCTATATAAATTCTGTTGCATAAATCTCTTCCCATCTTCATCAATGATGCATTCAAGACGGAACTTTCCCATCAATGAGGAGAAAGAAACGTGCATCCCTTTAACCCTTTTCAAGGCTTTTTCCAACACACGTTTCTAAACCTTTTTCTTTTTAGGTTTCCAGGTCTTGTACAAGATGCTCCCAGCTATCGTCTATATAAGAAAAGATATCCATTCCCATTTGAGTGTGGGGTTTTTTTCTCCCCAAAAATTCTTTATGACCAAACATGGAGCAAGCTGTAGTACTGCCAAAAAACAGTCTTTGATAACTCATTTCTTCTTGGGGGTTAGTGTCTGAGAGTCGAGAGTGCTTCCTTTTAAACCATTATTCTTCATTATAGAAAGCATCCACACAAGATCAGACATGGCTGTGGCTCCTGCAAATATCCATTATTATTATGAAAAAAATAAACTCTGAATCTCTGGGACTGTTGGCTTCACATGCCTCCATCCAGCCATGCCATTGCTGAATTATATAATCCCATATTTCCATTACCATGATAAGGGGTGGATGGATTGGTGTCTGTTAACCCAATGGGTCTCAAACCATGGCCTCAGGCACCGGGGAAATGAACATAGTTTATAGGGCCTGCTTTTACTTCATTCTATGAGAATTGAGTCAAGAGACTATATTCCTTTTTTTTTTCCTTTCACAAAACAACAAGTTAATCTAAGTTTTATTGGTTATTGGATTGAATCGAGTCAGGTTTTGACAGATTCATATAAAGTGTTATCATTAATTTCTGTGTCATTTAAATCTCATTTATCTTAAAATACAATATTTTATTTCGAATACTAACAAATAATTTGCATGTAAGATAATTAAATTTTTAAACATATTTGTGGGTTCATATTTAAATAGTTCAAATTTACAAATATTTATCATGTAATTTTTTTTATAAAAAATTCAGGTTCTAATTAATGCCTAAACATGACTCCTAGTGGAGCTTGATATTCCTATTTCCTAGCTACAAAAACACACACGAGATGGAAATTAAATACTACCATAAAATACTGTGGGTCCTTCTTCCACCTGTAAGATGGGGAGAAATTATGACTACCCAACTCTTGTTTGCAGGATCATAATGACACAAGCTCAGACCTTATAAATTCGTTAGATTATTAGTAAGTGTATTTGCTTCATCTGGTTAAGAATATACTAATCTGGAACATTTTTTTGTGTCCACTAAACTAAAGTAGTAGCCAAACATATTTTTGTACCTTACCTTTACAACAAGTCAAAGGAGTCATTGGATCTGCGCCATGGAAATGAGTTTTCTCCAGCTGTAAGATGCCAAGAAATAGTCTTTCTCCAACTAGTCTTACATATAGAGGAATAATATTTTTGAGCCAAGATTCAGCTCGGTTGATCATGAACATCTCTAGCCATATATATCTGATTTTATTTTTGAGGTTGTCAAAATTTAATCCACCAACTAAATTTAGAAGTTCACTACGTCACTGTAAATCCACAAAAGAGTTGCTTGGTTTCAACTTTCAATGGCGGTATCGCGGTGTCGGTGGTCCGATGACCTCAGTTTAAATCAAAACACCACTTCAATCTAATGACCCCAGTTTTTAAATCATTTTTTTATTATTCCTTAAACGTGAGGGTGAAGGAATTTACTGTGTTTTCCCATGCACAATAATAAAGTTTTAAACTTTAACTACGGGTTTATTTTTTTTTGGAAGGGGTCCCATTGGAAGAAAGGACACAGTTTTCCATAATCAAAAGCTAAACAGGTGTCCATATGAGACGTCATAACTGAGGCCTGAAAGTGAGAGAAGGAATTCGATCAAAAGAAAGAGAGCAAGAGATAGAGATTTATATGATGTTGGGTGCTTGAGTTGCGTACTTCTATTTTTGGCTGCTGGTTAGATTTTGTTCCGGCGTGTTGCTGATTTGAGTGGTGCTCACCATCAAATGCCAATCAAAACCGACACAGAAGAAAACAAATTGAGGAAACTGGTCATTTTGGAGATCTGTGTTTTTCAGCTTTAAGGGGGAAAACATGATGGGGTTCCATTACCAGAGTCATTGTTATCATCATCTTCGGAGAGAAGCAATCTCTGGGTTATTTCTGTTGCTTTTCCCAGTTCTTTTGTTCACACCATCCGTCCATGCTTCATCTTCTACATTCTCGGTATGTTCATACTTTGAGTTCTCTTTGTTCAATTGAAAATGGCTTCTTGGTTTAATTTTTGAGAAATGGGAGCTTCATGGTTTGTTCAAACTTCAATGGAAAACTTCAGTTACTAAAAATAAAAATAGAAAGGATCAGATTGAGTTTATTTTTGCATAAGTGGCAATATTATGTAGCTATTTGTCTGATAACCAGGATGCTTTATTGGAAATTAGGCCAATCTGGTACTTTTGACTTGGTGAGAAATGGTTCATTTGCTTTAATTGGAAAAAATGAAATGGTGGGCAACAATTCATCTTTTCTTCCGTTCTTGTAAATTTTGGTCTTTGCTAACAGTTTCCCAATTCTGTTGGGTTAGTTAAACACATTTGTCCCCCAAATTCACAAAAATAGCAAGGTTCGGTAACTGTTAGACCGGTTCTCTGCTACCTTGGGAGCACAATCCCCACTTTTATCAGTTTTGGTGCATAAAACTGAGAATGTAAGTAACCTTTTACAATATGCCAGGAAAATAAGGTAAAGTCATCAATTTGGTCATTTGTGCTGCTGAGTGCTGACTGCTTAGTGTTGATAAATGCTCATAATTTGCCTTTTGGGATGGAAATCGACTAATTGTGCCATTGACGCTTGTTGCAGGAATGGAATGTTCCTAAACCTAGGCATTTATCTTTACTCAAGAGTGCCTTAGAACGCGGAAGTGTGAGTAGATGTTCGTTAAGAAGCATCTGTGCATGTGCGTGTGTGATTTTCCTTTCTAGGGTGTATGCTGACTTGTAATTTTGCTGTTTGATTTACTTCTCCAGTCCAATGGAGAGCAGTCCGATCTCTGGGCTCCTTTGGCCGACCAAGGGTGGAGACCGTTTCTTGAATCTGCAAATGCCTTCTGTGAGTGACCTGTAATAAGATTTCTAGTTTCAGTTTCTCTACATTGTTGGTATTTTGAGCTGAGAGTCTGAGACTCAAGTTTTGTATTAATGATTTAAAACTACTAGTTCCACATCATGATATTTAGTTTTTTTCTTCAATTTCTTTTATTACATTTATGCAGCATTGCCACAGAAATCTGAAGGATATCTTCAGGTATTTCTTGATGGTGGACTCAACCAGCAAAGAATGGGGGTAGGTATTCATTTGCATTTTACATGCTTTAAAATGGTCAAGAATTCAGAAAACATTCAGTAAATCTAGTCCTGCTTAAATATTTGTAGTAACTTATATGTTCCAGAAAACCATTCTGATAATCAGATATTAAATTCCGTTGTTTTAGATATGTGATGCCGTTGCGGTTGCAAAAATACTGAATGCAACACTTGTGATCCCACATCTTGAAGTAAATCCCGTTTGGCAAGATTCAAGGTACATTTTTGTGGAAGGAATTTACCCTTTCGGTTTCTTATTCCTGGTGGAATCTGCAGCTTTTGCCTCGTTTTTAAGGGGGCTTTTTTTTCTGAAGTAATTATTTTCCCTGCAGCTCATTCATGGATATATTTGATGTGGATCACTTTATTAATGTATTGAAGGATGACATTTCAATTGTCAAAGAGTTGCCGGATGAATTCTCTTGGAGCACAAGGGAGTATTATGCCACTGCTACTCGGGCCACCAGAATTAAAAGAGCACCTGTTCATGCATCTGTAAACTGGTATCTCGAGTATGTCTTGCCTGTATTACAGAGGTTCGTAGCATTTTGAAGCTTTCGATATGAATCCATTCTTCAGTTTCGTTTATAAGTTTCGGGTCTAAGGACTTTTGGACCATATCAAGTACACTTTCATGCCTGTTCCTGTCACTGGGCCTTCGGAAAATGTTTGCTTACCTGTTTTGCTATGTTTAACGATTTTAACTCCATTCCTTTTAGTTGCGCTTGTCTGATCTGATGAACTTGTCTCCTTTTTGTGTAGTTATGGGATTGCTGCAATTTCTCCATTCTCTCACCGTTTATCTTTTGACAACACGCCGAGTGAGATCCGGCAACTACGTTGTAAAGTCAACTTTAAAGCTCTTGTGTTTGTTCCGCACATTAGAGCACTAGGAGATGCCATTGTCCATCGCCTCAGATATCCTCCTGGTGAAAATGAAGTAGTTGACAGTAACGATCTCAGGGAGACTACTGATCATTATGACAAACAAGAGCTGCACAAATTTGTTGCGGTACATCTTCGGTTTGATAAGGTATACTCTGCTCGTATGTGGATTAGCATGCCTCTTTTTTAACCAAGTGACATCGGTTTTTGTATCGGCTTTACCTTAAATGTGATTCGGCATATTAAAAGATCGGAAGCACAAATTTCTTATTCTCTATATGTTTTACATTTGTTGCTCTTAATCTCTACCTCTATAGGTTAAATATGTATCTCATTTATAGACCTTGTACACTATCTGCCTGCATAACTTATGCACGCAACTTTTACTCCACGGATTACTCACTAGCCTTTTACTACAAGTGCAGGATATGGCAGCCCATTCAGCGTGTGATTTTGGTGGGGGTAAAGCTGAAAAATTGGCTCTGGCCAAGTATCGACAAACAATTTGGGGAGGGAGGGTTCTCAACTCTCAGTTTACCGATGAGGAGTTGAGAAGCCAGGGGCGTTGCCCGTTGACTCCTGAAGAAATTGGATTGCTGCTAGCGGCTTTGGGTTTCAAAAATAATACCCGACTTTATCTTGCCTCACACAAGGTCCTTTGTCATAGGAATTTCCATTTTCCATAATAGCTTCTTCAAATATATTGTTTGATTTCTTACAATCTATTGACCAAATGGCCATACATTTCAGGTATATGGTGGGGAAGCTAGGATTTCTACCCTACGTGAGCTGTTTCCGCTGATGGAAAGCAAAAAGAGTGTTGCCTCTTCGGAGGAAAGGGTTCGTATAAAAGGAAAGGCTTCTTTATTAGCTGCAGTTGATTACTATGTTGGTCTGCATAGTGATATCTTTGTCTCTGCGTCTCCTGGGAACATGCACAATGCGTTGGTGAGTTTTCCCGTCTAATGCATAGGCAAGTATGCATTTATTTTGTTGCAATCCACAGGGCGTTATTAAATTTTCAAAAGATATTGTGAAGTACAATGATTCTATAGTATTTGTGATTGCCTTCAGCTCAATTAAATTTAATGGTGTATATTTAAACCTCCGCAAATAGATGACAGTTGCAATGATGCAAACAGGTAGGACATCGAACTTTCGAGAATAAGAAGACCATAAGGCCAAATATGGCTTTGTTGGGCCAACTTTTTCTCAACAAAAACATTACATGGTCTGAATTCCGTCAGGCGGTGGCAGAAGGGCACCAGAACAGACTAGGGCAACTCAGGTTAAGGAAACCAAAACAGTCCCTATATACATACCCCGCGCCTGATTGCATGTTCCCAGCTTAAGTTCCTAAAGCTCTGCTATCAATATGATAAAAGTGAGACTACTTTCAATACCTTATTGATTTTATTACTGCAGCTTTTGCTATTGGTATCATGAATAAGCAGTAGCCCCATCTCTCTCCTTTAGATGTATGCATTACATTAGTGTTCTTAGTAGGTATTGTTGTAGTGTACTGACAGTGCTATTTATATCGAGAATGGGGTTGTTGGCATCAAATTTGTTGGGGATCCTATTGAGTATGGATTGTGGAGTGGAGTATGTAACATAAATCGTCGGCTTTATTTGTTGCATATCTTCACCGGTGAAGCTGTCTGTACCCTTTTTCATTGTATCGAAATTGCTATGTTTTGTGCAACAGACTGTTGATAACAATTGTTTCAATATAAACGGATGCTATATTTTAAGCATAATTAAGAATGAATGACCAGATAAAAATATATATGTAAGAGGCAAATTTGATGAAAATACAGCTCCATTGTATAGGCGTCAGCAAGAAGTGTTTTAAGTTACAAACTCTGGGGGTTCGGTTGTTACCTCTTGACTACATCACTGATTATCGGGGGTCTTTGGAGGGGATCGTATCTGACCATCCTTCCTGTCCTCGGTAGTAGATCCGTTTCCATTCCAGCTTGCAGAAGCTAGTTCTTTTGCATCTGATGAGGATGATGTCGGCCCTTCATCGATAGGTAGTGTTCTCTTTGAGCCCTCTAATGCTACGCCAAGAACTATATTTTCCTCCAAGTCAGGTCTTGCTTTTAGTGGCTGAGAGACTGGCAACTTCTCCCCTTCCTGTTTTGATTGTAACTGTTCTCGTCCTGCTTTGTCAATACCAGTTTCTGGTGAGGATACTGAAGGATTCTCCGATTTGCTGCTCGGCTTAGCAATTTTCTGTTGCTTGTCAGTGACCTTGTTTTTGAGTTGATTATCGGAAGTTGAATCTGGAACTTTTTGCTTGGGACTAGATGTTTCTGCAGCTTTAGAACTTGTTTTGGGGGCGGATTTTGATTGTGATTTCAAGGGCACTTTATCGTCTTCCTTGAGATCGGATGTCGATTCAGATGCTGCCTTAAATTCTTCCTTGGTGTCAGAATTTGGAATTTCTCCAATCTTGGCATCTGCTTCGGGTTCAACTTCCGGAGTTCCTTTGGACTTTGAGTCAAGCTTTGGCGTCATTCCTGTTTTGTTGTCTCCTTTAATGTCGGCAGTAGGCCGCACTGTACGTCCTTTAGTTCTATCTTCACCATTGATCTTGTAAGAGGGTTCAATCAGTAAAAGAGGCCTGTTAGATGCCCCTCCATCACGGTTAAACATTGAGTCTGCAAATGGTATATTCTCCAAGTCGGAATCACCATATAGTTTCTGCACAGTGCGAATTGGTGTGGCAAGCCGCGCACGGTGATGGCTGATAACTCTAAGGAGATCCAGAAGTATAGCTTCCTGCATCATCAACCAACGAGACTTATAATGGAATCATTCAAATACATCAAACTTAACTCAGGATACCGTCAAACACATGAATTATACATTGTTAATATCAAAAGGATTCTTTTTAATGAGAAATCAAGAGAAGATATGAATGTGCACGATCAGCACCCTAATGCAGGCGTATGCCAGCAAAAAAAAAAAAAACAATCAAAGGATTAAACTACTGCTTGTGAAAATGAAGATAAAGGCTATGAATGGCATCCTAAGTAGCCAAAGACATGCTTAATTCAACACAAAATTGTGAATAAGTTGATCCTTAAATACATATCTCTCTCAATATTGAATAGAGATTTATTTGAGGCACAAGTTGGTCCTTAAATATATGTTATTGATGCACTCAAACGCCTTAGAATCCAATCATATATGTTATTGATGCACTCAAACGCCTTAGAATCCAATCGCCTTAGGCTATATTCATATTGAAAGGTATAAACTTCAGTAGACGACTCTTACCTTGACACATAGGTACTCTTCAAGATGGGAAGTCTTTACAAAACAGGACACCAGTATCTGTCAAATAAGAAAGATAGAGGTAAAGAATAATGATACGGCATAAACGATAGAAACAACACTCGCACAACAACTAACGCATCTTATGTGTCAGGTATCACAGCCAATAACAAGGTCTGTGTTTCTTATTTTCACGAATTGCAAAATCTAATGGATTTGTTCCTTATTACCAGAAGAGGAAATTCCGATAAATATGTGAAACAAATAAATCATAAACAAGCAATAAAAAAGGCATTAGGAAAAGGTCAATCCTAAGAGATTGATATGATTGGACTTAAATAAAGTGCCTACTAGTGTAACCAAATTGAAAGATGTCTTTTGATTGATTAGATTTGAATGGAACAGGCATGAGACCACATCACACTTATAGTACGGACATATAAAAAGGACACTGGATAAGGTAAATTCTTTTAATGTCACTTGACGGGGCTTATAAAACAAACATCAAAAAGTAGTGAAAAAAAGAATGGTTTTCTAAAGATACAAACCAAAAGAGACTGATTCTCAGGATTGATATTTTCCAGAAATACTCTTCTGTGCAATCTCTGCTGCTCAACCTGAGGATTCTTAGCCAAGACTTTGCGCATGTCAGCAACTATATTCTGCATAGACCAAAGCAATCCAAAAAAAAACCTATAAAAATGGAAATGGCTCCAATAGGCGCAGTAGAAACTTTGACATGCTAAAGTAACTCCTTACATTAATCTTATGGACATCCATGTGACTGATGGCCAGGTGAGTTTTAATGCGCCAATGAGTTTTCTGGGTGAGATTTCTCACAACATTTACGGTAAATTTGTGGTTAGGAATGTGAACTGCTTCACGATCTTCCCCTCTTATTATTGTTGGCGACCACCAACCAACATGCTAAATACGACAAATGATAAGACATAAGAAAAGCCTCTGATGGAAAAAAAATTATGCGACTAAGGGAATTACATCACGCACACCCAATCATAATTTTGGTATCTAAATCCAGCAATATAACCAAAAAGTAAATATTCAGAGACAAGGTCAGATACAAACCTCAACAGTACCAGAAACTTCATATCCCTCAATCTTTGTTTGAATCCACTCATTTACAACAAAAGGTCGAGTTGCATGAATCATTGCGCTAGAAAGAAAATTTGTGAATATCTACAGAACAACAACAACAAAATGTTAAGCATTGGGAAACGCATATACTGAAACAGATAACTAAGGGATCAAAGAAAAATCAGGATAGAACAGGAATAAAACAATTTGGAACTTTGTTGATCTTCGTTTGACCTTGGACTGATTTAGGAAATGAACAAGATTGAACAATTACTTATTGTATGTTTCCTTAGGTTCAAAGATGAGATTAGCATTTCTTGTGTTATTGGGGTTTATTTATTCCACTGATCTCCAAATTAGCTTAAAAATATCACGATTTGAGTCTTAAAAGATTTTATTTTGGGGTTTCCTTCTGTTATATGTTGAGAGAACAAATTTCAGTGGTATTCCATCACTAAATCCAATAAGTAGAACATATAAGTTACACTGTCTTCCTCTTTCAGTTGATAAGGAACAAGATAATTTCGAAGATGCTATTGATGCATGATAAGTTACACTGTCTTCCGAATGTATGAAGCAAGCTTTAGCTGTAGGTCTGAAGTGTGAAGGCTATCTTTATCTTCTTCTTATCCCTATTCCTAGCAATGTTCAAAAATTACAACCAGCACTAAAACCGTCTCATAAACCTATCAAACATCTACAAAATCAAACACCAACAGCAATTTCAAAGGTCGAATTGCAACCCCTAATCATTGCCCACAGTTGGAACTTCCACAATCAAGACAACAGGTAGGTCATTTCCCTTTTGTAAGTTCTTCACCCTCAAAACCAAGTTCCTTTCCAAACAAACCTGCAGACCCAACCAAACTATCTTCTCTCACTCAATTAAACCATACAACGACAAGTTCTTTCGAATTAGATAAGCACAAATTTGAAATATGTAAGTTTACATTCCAGTCCATATTATTAATAAATCACCGTTAACATAAAAAAAATACTTAAAAAAGAAAAGAACAGTACATTGGTGATATCAAGGCAAACTTACATTCAACATTTATATAGGTTGAAATGCATTACAAGAAAATGTTATTTAGGCGTACCTCACGACCAGCAAGAGTCAGCAAAACTGTCCCTAGACCTCCAGCAGTTAGCCACTTCCATGTAGAGAAACCCAGCAACTCCATGAACAATGAAACAGCAGCGACCCAAACTGCAGAATATATAGCTTTCCCTGCAAACTGGAAACCCATCTGACAAAAGAGAAAGAGATCATGAATTAGTTAGAAGGGCCACATTGCGGTTCAGGATGTCAAAGAAACAATCATAAAAAAAACATAAATAAATAGAATCAATGAAAGAGAACTAATATGTATTATAGGCATTTCTCTAATGCGAGGCATCAAAGTCGCACTTCACACACACTTCTATTTTAGCAATAAACAATTATATGAATATTAGCAATTAATATCAATTGGTTTGTTAGATCAATGTCACTAACATTTCTTGTATCGCTTGTCTCACTTGTCTCCAAGAAGAACTTCTGCATTTGCTGAACCGTGCTGCATAAAAGCATTTTAACCATGTTTAGTGGTCAACAAAACAACTGTCATGGAGAATTACAACCAAGAAAGCAGTATCAACAATAAAAATTCAATTTTAGTTGAACAAGATTCTGAAACACTATAAATACAACAAACCAAACTGTAATTCATATTACATCATTTTGATGTCAGTGATCATCCTCATCAAGAATCAAAAATGAAAAGGAGAACGAATGCTCACCTCGATAAGCAAAACGCGAAGGCCAACACAGTTGACAATGTTCTTACAAAATGTAAAAGTCGTTGCTTAACAACTTGACTAGCTTCTGTAGGGAGAACTAATGGATCCAGTGTTCTGCAAGAAGTACAACAATAACATGCACTTGAGTTGAAGAACTGTAAACCAGAATCTGAATTTATAAGTAAAAATATAGAACACGTTTTACATTAAATACATATATAAAATATTTTGCAACCTGCACATGAGTATTGCTCCAATCCACAGAAGCAAAGGTTGAACATAAGAAGTTGTAACATAATGTGTTCTACTCTTCTTCCAACTATTCTCACTCCTCTGCAGGTAATCACAGAATATTAGATAATTCATTGACCCAATCTTGTTAAATGTTTATTGATCCATGGTAATAACCAATAACAGAATAAGTAGAGCCCGCAGGAACATACTTACATGGTGAAGTAGGCTTCTACCCTGTCGAATAAGTGGAACAACACCCCATAGGGCAAAAGTTATAATAGTAACTGCTGGAATCAACTTAAGAACAATAGGACTAGCTTGTAAGTTATTGCATGACCTGCAATACAAAGGGCTAAATATTAAATGCATAAGAAAAAATCATTGCGGTCACTCAACACAAAGACAATAACCACAGCAAGAGTACTGTTTTAAGGAAATATGCTCCTATAAGAAACATGAAATCATGTGTAAAATAAACTATCTAAAATAGAACAAAGCAATTTTCTCTTAAATAATAGTTAATGTGTTAAGAACTTGAAACTAAACAAATAGTTAATACTAGAAATGTTGAACTAATGAGAGAACAAATTTTCTGAATGAAAATGACCACACCAATCGGCAGGTTCAGTATATATGCCTACACACTTAAGCTGATGACCGAGCAGGGCAAAAAAGCACCTTGTCAATGCAATAGATGCAGCTTTTACACCAGGTAGTTCAAGAATTTGAGGAGGTACTCCAAAAGCGTGACACCTAAAGGCATTGCCTTTGTATGGAACAGAATGCCTTGGCCTATACAAATTGTTGGAGAGGCGACTTCTCCAGGCATCCTGCTGCATGAACTGTGGAAAGAAAAGAAATCCCCAAGCATCACTTAAAGAACATAAATTCACCTAATGCTATTAAATGGAAAAAATCTCCCTATAGTTTCTAGCCCAAAGTACAATTGCGATGAATAATCACTCATGTAGACAAAAGAATGAAAATTTTCAGATTGTATGAATGCAATATTTGCATGAACTTTAAAAAAGGAGAACATAAATCTGTGCTTAGATCCAGCAAACTCAAGGTACAAACACAGAATTGATAAATATTGAGAGATTTAAGGGATTGAAATAGACACATCCATTACAATGTGCTAGTTGACATGAAAACAGGCATGAAGGCTACAACTTCTTGACACAATTTCCATGCACTTAAAATGGTGATATCAAGAAGCAAAAGCTATTATATTTCTGTTCATACGTGAAAAAAAAAAACACCCATATAAATTTGGTTTAACCAAATCCTAGACAAACCACAAATAGCAAGATAAGAATACTTCAGCAGCAAAATCCAACATGTATATCAAACATATGCATGCATTAAGGTGACACTTTTTCTTGTTTTAGACAATTCAATGTTCGTAATCAAAGTTAACAGATAGCATAAATATAGTATCCTAAACAAGAAGGCATCGAAATCACACCAAGCACGGGACGAAATACTGGAGCTCAATAAATCCAACTTCCCCCTTCCAAATGGAACCTGCTAATATAAAAGCGTGAATAAGTTTTCAATATACAAATAAAAATTTGAAAAAAAAAAATGAAAAATGCTTTATTTGGTGGGCATGGGGATTGGGGAATCATGTACCTTCAACTTTTTCTTGTATGCCTGGTTCCTGCAAAGTCCCAAATCATAGGACAATTGCAAAGAACCAGAAAGAGACATTGTTGAATCGAAACCAGTCGTTTGCAGGGCCGTCACCAGTATCATAAGATCATAATATATTCCAATAAAAGTTAAGCTTCAAACTCAGAATGGGTATTATTAAAGTGAAACACTTTCCAATATCAGACAATGTACAAGCCTCTAACCTGCAAGAGAAAATTAAAACTTTGATGCGCCAACATAAGATTGAAATAGAATTTATAAGAACAACAAATGTTTCCTGGAACCCAGACGAGAAAATTTTATATCTACAATTCCAGAATTTTACCGATCAAATATGAGATTACATAATTTCGAGCAGTATTTGTTTGGGGCGTGAATTTATAAACAATCAGAAACAAATAGAATAACTCCATATCAGAAAAAGAGGAATCTCTTAGAACTTTCAAAAAAAGGAATATCTTAGAGAATAAATAAACACAAACTGAAAATCTGAGAAGCAATGGATTGATAGTCTTACCCTGAAGCGGGGAATTTTAGGTTTCGACAATATTTTTGCAGAAATTTCGAGATTGGCTCTGGCTTGATGTTTTTCTCCCCTCTGAGATTCATAGAGGAAAAGGGGGCAAAACAAGAGCGAAGCAGGATTTCATTTTATTAGCAGAACAATGTTCCGTCACCTTAGCTTTCATGACCTACGAAAAGTTATAAAATGTATCTGAATTGTTATTATTATTTATAGTTCTTTTTAATCATACGCCATACAAGAAAAATGTATTTATCTAAAGACAATCGTTATCCATTTTATTTTTCTTAAATAAGCTCTAATGTACCAAATAATCAAAAGCACAGAGCGGAACCTCAGACAGAGAATTCTGTCCAACAAGCAAAAACCCTTAAAACTACAATTGTTGGGACATGCCGAGACGGCAAGCCCTCCAAAAATTGGCGTATGCCGCTTTGAGTGGAGAGCACACGGTATTCTTTAGTAAAAGGCGAAAGAATAGTTCGCTCTGTGCTCACCACACGGCTCCGTTGGTTGATATTTTGGCTTGCGTTGGTTTATATGGTTGCAGTTGGATGTCATACCTTTGTTTGTTACTGATGTGGGATTGAGCAGATACCAAGAGTGCTTCTAAGTTTTCATACGGTCCTACTTTTATCTTTTTTCCAGAATGAAGAAATGGAAGGGAACCACGGGTTTTACGAGGGGGACCATTAGGCACAAACAGAGATAGAGATGAAGATGAATCGGAGATGTAAATGATCAGAAATATTAAGAGGCAAAACAAGAAAAATGGGTGAAATCTAAGAAAATGCCATCCTTTTTAAAGTCTCCTTGTATCAGCTTCCTTTCAAAATTAATGTCTCAGCTTTTGGCTACTGTGTCCCAGTTTCTACGGCTTGCATCAGGTTTTGCTTTTCGACCTGGTTGATACAGTAAGGCTAGACTATTGCTTGAGTGTGTGGCTGAGTGAGCTGGAGAGTCTCAGATGAAGCATGTATGGTGTTGATATTATTCAATTAGTTCATTAAGTTGAAGATGTTATTTATGAGTTACAATGTGTTAGTGCCGACTGTAGATTTTGATCCGTTAAAAGCTCCGATCACCGAAGAACCAGTTGTGAGCGTTGGTCCCATGACTGCAGATGCGGTGAAGATGTCCTTACTTCACAGGAACTTAAGGCTATAAATATCGAATCCGGGATCCTTAAATTCAATGTGGATGCATCAGTTATGGGGAGCTTTGGCTATGGTGGAATAGGTGGTA
Source organism: Abelmoschus esculentus (assembly GCA_035048815.1). Lineage (NCBI taxonomy): Eukaryota > Viridiplantae > Streptophyta > Magnoliopsida > Malvales > Malvaceae > Abelmoschus > Abelmoschus esculentus. The sequence goes on from JAUCBN010000005.1 coordinate 23,490,846, forward strand.
TACTTCGGGCGACACCTTGGTAAGATTTTTGAAGTCGCTTGGCTTGTCGGATCCGACTGGTGTCCCAGTGAATGCCATCTCTGAAGCTTGCTTAATTATTTCAGTTTCAAAACGGAACGAGTCTTGTCCCTTGATTATTGAATTTGACAATCTGATAGTGTATTGGTTGTATGACTCGTATATTTTTATCTAATAATAATTTTAGACATTTTTTATATTTAGGTATAGAAAAACTTTTAACGAGGTTCATTAATTTTTAAAAAGTAAACCATAAATGATTAAAATATTCAGCTTTGATTCCTTTTTTTTGACAACTTTAATATTACTATTATCATGACGATCATCCGAATTAAAATAGAAAAAAAGTTGGTTAAAGCTAAAAAAAACATCAAAACTGAATTTTGTTTTCCGAAGGTACATTTCCAACTTTCGTGGCTTATTTAGTCTGCCCTCCTCCATGATCACATTCCATCCATAACCAAAGAAAACAAAGATTCAAACCATGTTGCAGAGAGCAGCTAATAATGCATATTCATGGTGGTGGGCTAGTCATATCAGAACCAAGCAATCCACATGGATTGAACAAAACCTTCAAGGTAATTGTTCTACTTCATGATTCAAATTACATTTACATGTAGAAATTTCAGGGTTTTCTGGGATTTTTATTTTATGAATGATGATGAAATGCTAAAAAAGGGTTATTTGTATGATTGGAAAACTATGGGAAAACGCAGTTATGGAGGAAAAGGCAAAGGATGTTCTTAAGCTGCTCGAAGAAGAAGGAGATTCGTTTGCAAGGAGAGCCGAAATGTACTACAAAAGGAGGCCTGAATTGATCCAGTTTGTCGAAGAATCTTTCAAGGCATATCGAGCTTTAGCAGAGAGATATGATCACTTATCAACCGAGCTACAAAATGCAAACAGCACCATTGCATCCGTTTCCCCGGATCAGCTGCAGTTTACAATGGAGGATGAAGATGAATTCGGATCACCCAAGTGCACGAAGAAATCCTGGGAGATCTTGAAAAGCGGCTATATCTCATATGTCTCCGACTCGAAAGGCAATGTTCCGGCCGTTCCCAAGGTTCCAAAGCCTACCGTTAAAGATACGAAGGGATTAGTACCATCAAGCATCAAGATAAAGAAACAAAAGATAATAGAACCGAAAGGGAGTATTCATTTGATTCCAAAATCTGGTTTGAGCATACCTGAGGGACTTGACGAGATTCATAGGCTTCAGAAACGGATCCTGGCGTTGCAGACGGAGAAAGAGTTCGCTCGAAGCATGCACGAGTGCGCGATGGCCAAGTATTGGGAATTAGATAATGAGATCCAAGAGGTTCACAAGCAACTTTGTAGTTTGGAAGACGAGTTCGGTGAAGGTAAGGCGATCGCAGATGATGAGGCTCGTGTCGTGATGGAAGTGACGGCTTTGAAATCTTGTAGCGATACATTGGCTCAACTCGATGACAAACGGGCGAAATCCGCCAAGGAAGCTCAAGTTGAGAAGAAGAGGATTGTTGTTTCGAGGAAGAAATTGGATGCCTTGAGGAAGAAATTTGAGCTCAATCAGGAAGAGTTTAAAAGATTAGAACATGAAGCGGATGATATCCAGAACAGGAAGGAAATCGAATCATTGAGGGAGAAGATCAAGCAACAGTTTGAGGTTTTCTTTGGTGGATCATTGAGTGTAACAGAGATGGCAGAGAAAATCAATGAGCTCGTAAACAATGTGATCAACTTAAAAAGTGTGGTCGCGTCTCAATCGATCCTCGTCGCAAGACTACGGACTGAGATCGACATGCTTCAAGCTCAGATCGAGGTGTTAGAAGATGATAAGAACACATTAATTGATGGGGAAAATGATGTGAAGAAGAAGATAAGGGAGATGGAGGAGATGTTGAATGAGATTCAGGATTTAAGCCAGAGTTTTGAAGATCAAAACAACAGTCTCGAAACCCATTTCACTGAAGCGCATTGTAGTCTTGATCACCTTTCCGAAAAAGTTCTTCGAATCAAAGAGAAGTTCGAAAAAGAGCAGACCTCATCCATGGCAGTCAAATCATCAAATGTGAAGGGTATCAAAGATGGTGATAAGAAGTCGAAGATAGTAAAAACAGGCATGGAACTTGAAGAAAATTCTCCAGTAAAAGAGTATGCTGAAGAACAAAACAGCAATGGCTTTAAGAACGGCGGGGATACGGAATTAGAAGGGGACGAGGACAACAACCATGACGTCGATGCAGGAGCTTGTTTGCCGAAATCAAACACCGCAGACAAAGTTGGATCAAAAGATTTGGAAATGGAAGACAAAGAGGAGAATTTGTTGATGGAATACAGCTTAATGCTTCGAAATAAGGATACCGAGAAGAAGCTCAAGGAAGCAAAGACAAATAACCAGGATGGGATGTTTGAATTAATGTTGCAGCTGAAAGAACTTAATAGGAGTAACGCCATGAAAGATGAATTGATTCGCTCCTTACAAGAGAAACTAAGCCTTCACCAAACAGGTCTTGGTGAAAACGACAATGCGGATCAATATGCTGAACCAAGGCCGGTGATTTCTGAGAAAACAGTAATTATTGAATCCCAGAGTTCAGAGAAAGAAGAAGACTTTGATTCGATTATAGAAATCGAAAACAAGTTCCGGGCGGACATCGACGAACTGCTGGAAGAGAACTTGGATTTCTGGTGCAGGTTCAGCACTACATTCCAAGGGGTAAACATGTTTGAATCTCGAGTGAAAGGTTTATCTGCCGAGGTCGAAACAATCGAGGAACAACGAAAACAAAACGGAAGTAACAGTTCGAAATATCCACTCCAATCCGATATGAAAGCATTTCAGGAACTTCTGAGTGAAATGCACAACGATCTGACTGACTGGATGGAGAAAGGCGTATCGCTAGAAGCAGAGGTGAAGAAGCGGTTCACGTCATTGTGCGAGCTTCAAGAAGAAATAACAATGGCCTTGAAAGCGAGTGCCGAAGACGACGAATTCAAATTCACTAGTGACCAAGCAGCGAGATTCCAAGGCGAGATCTTGGACATGAAGCGAGAGAACTTCATAGTTGCAAATGAACTACAAGCTGGTCTGGATAATGCAACAAGATTGCAGCTTGAAATTGAGAGGAACCAGGCTAGGTTGAGTGGAGACGAGGGACGGGGAGTTTTCGTGTCTAGGAACCGTCGAAGCGACGACCAACTGAAACGCTCCGAGTCTAGAGGAGTTCCTCTGGGCGCATTCATCTTCGGCGGCAAACTGAAGAAGCAAAAGACATCGATTTTGCGTCGGATGAACAGTCGGATGAGCACTGCTTTACTAAGATCAGTGCAAAGTTGCAAATACTGAACTGATCATTTGGTTGCTTCGAGCTTAAATTCATTGTTTTAATGAATTATTTATATTAATTCTGAAAGCTGCATTCTTTTTATCAGAATTGCTTTCTTAATTTTTTTACAACAAATTCTATATTTATGTGTATAAAATAATTACTCAATAAAATAATATTATGTTGCGATTAATATTTTTTTATTATTTATGTTTGAAAATTAATTTATAATAATCCTTAACTAAATGCTGCCCACAGGCCACAACTTAAATACTTTTAAAGGATATTTTAAATTGCAAATTCATTTTATTATTTTCGGGACAATTTCGGTAATTCCGTTCAGTAAATTTCGATTATATTTTGGGAAACTACGCTGATAGTTCTTGAACTGCTACGATGTTTGGAATAAGATCACTGATTTCTTATAATTTACAATACAATCATTGAATTTTTAATTTATTTTCATTACAGTCATAGTTATTAGAAAAATTTAATCTTCTTCTTCTCGACGTTACCCTCCATTTCTTTAGTTCCCATCATCATTATGCATTGTCATCCTCGTTGAATTATGCTCAGATCACTGTTATCGTTCAATTTCTTTCGATTATATTGGCCTTTAAATAGTCTACACATATTTGCAGTGGGTGAAATTTTTTAATTTTGCATTGTTTACTGTTCTAAATGTTTGGCGGCTGCCACTCGAATCACTTATTACGTAATCGTTGATCTTCTTCGTATCATTTTTTTAATAAATCAAGACAAAAGAAATCGTGCAATGAATTTACCTAAATTATCTAAGAAAAACTTGTGAAATCAGGACAAAATACAAATTTAGTTTCGAAAAATAAAACACCCAAATTGGTAAGAACACTTGCAATGTTGGTGCCTAAAATTTAAGGACTTGTTAGTGTTTGCATCGTAATTATCCATAAACCTCACTAGTGTTTTTTTATTAGTTTCGAACTTCAATAAAAATTAATGGTAATGTTTAAACAATTTATAGTTCATAAATTTATATCAAATTTATTTTTATTTAATTTATAATTAAATTAAATTATTTTATAATATAAAATTATGTATTTTATACTTAAAATATTATAATTTATTATTATTATTATTATTTAGTTGATTTTTTTATGAATTATTTATGAAAACAAACTTTAAAACTTTGTCAGTTATTATATACACCCCTAATATCAATTGTTCTTGCCGAAAGTTGACGTCAATGACAATAATAAAAATAAATTAAAATCTATTAATTATATTATGAATTTTAAAATTTTAGTAATTATATTATAAGTATTCTAAAAATTCAGACTATTAATATAATTGAATCTTCTACTTTTTACCATTTTGATAACCTCATTTTTACCGAGAAGAAATTAAATACCATTTTTACCGCATCGTAATAGTTTTAATCAATTTAAACCATCAGCTTAATTATTCTTTCATGTCATAAACCACTCAAATGGAAATTTCTAAAAATTATTTTTAAAAATTAATATAAAAAATACCAGTGAAATTCTCTTGGTAAAAAAATATTTTTTATTTTTTTCCGTTATTTCTTTCTATGCTTGATATTAAAAAATAGATTGAGGATTTATGATTAAAGTTAAAGTTTAAAAAATTGAGATTATAATACGTTTTAAGGATGTAAAGTTTATGATTTAAAGAATTAAACATACGGTGTATATCTTGATGATTTTAATACCTAATTTTTAATTTAGATATCAAAGTAATAAGAAAATACAAATTTGATGGATCACATCAAAATTAATACTAATTTATCATAATAATTTACGATAGTTTCTTTTTAAATGATTTTAAGAATATATCATGCCAATACAATATTTCATTTATAAAAGAAAAAAAACATTAACATGCTATAAATAAAACTTTATAAATGTAATTATGTAATGATCTTGAAATTAAATCTCTATACATTTTTGTAAATGAATTTAATCGTTTACAAACTGTTATATATCAATATTTGAATTCTATAAAAGCATTGAAAAAATAAAAAATATTGACTTTTTTTTTTACATTTTCCTTTTTTTATGTAAAATTTAATATTATATCCATTTCATTGATTTGCTCCCATTCAACCCATTATTCCAAAAGCAGCTGCATATGCCGGTTCAAGTCATTGAGATAGTGGTTTCGATTATAATCTTGCAAATCACAACCGTCTACTATCACTGCTTTCCCTCCACAGCCCTTATGCTGCCACTCGACCGGACCGTCTTCGTTCTTAAGCAAATCAACAACCTGGAAATCGACACGAAGATGGAGTTCATCGGAAGGATTGAATAGAAATGGAGGTGGTTTCGAAATTGTATTTTCCTGTGCTTACCTTATTCATGCTTGGACGTAATTTGGCTAGGTGATTTATGCACAAGAATGCTGTTAACATTGCACGTTTCACTTCGGTTTGATCGTAGTTGCCTTCGAGTCGAGGATCAATCAATTCTTTCATGTTATTTTTTTCCAGAAGCGGCTTTCCCTGTATCGAAAACATAGAAAAGAAGTTAATATCTTTCTGGAATTGTATAAAAGAATGTTGGATTGCTTTTGGTGGTGAAGAAGATGTACCCAAATCACGATGCTTTGTCGGGACGAATCAACTGCACGGCGACCGGTTAGTATCTCCAGTAGTAGAACACCGTATGCAAACACATCGGTTTTTTCGTCGACTATCCCATGCATGAAATACTCTGGAGCTAAATACCTGGAGGCAATGCTACTGACCTTAAAATGAGTAATGATAATAACATATCAATTGAAGATGTCAAAAGAAGCTGCATGCCTAACCCGAATGTTCCTTCAATGGGATGGACAACATGTTGATAACAATTCTCCGGCAGCCACTTTGCCAGACCGAAATCCGAGATCTGCAATGATAAGAAGAAATCAACTAATCCGTGTCAGATTCATTCATATTGGATCAGGGAAACATAGCCACATAGGTACATGGAGATTATGAACATGGAGATTACGCACATGAGCTTCATAATCTTCGGTGAGCAATATGTTTGAGGATATTTCAACCCCTCTGCTATAATCCGTGATGTCTCGGTGTATAATGCGCTTCGGACATTCGTGATGGAGATATTTCAACCCCTCTGCTATCCCGGTCGCCACCTTATACCTTGTCTTCCAATCTAAACATTCATTTGAACCTGCATTTGCAGAACAAAATTTAATGTCATTTAGATCCAATCCTTTGCTTGTTTTTCCCAGTGGAGCAGAGCAACAGGCATAATAGAGTACCGAAAAGCACAGAAGCAAGGCTGCCATGAGGGGCAAACTGAAGGACTAAGTGCAAGCCTCCTTCGACACCGAATCCGATCAAGCGAACTGCATTCGGGTGATTGATGTGAGCAATGATCCCAAGTTCCAACAAGAAATCATTGGCTCTATCTTCTTCTTCTTTCTCATTCTTTCTTATCTTCTTCACTGCTACAACTTGACCATCGGTTAAGTGCCCTTTGTATACCTCCGCATTGCCCCCTTTTCCCAGCAAATTCTCTGCAAGATTTTGATGAACCATGCAAATATTTACAATCATACATTGAAATCAACATCATAAACTACACTACCACAAAAAAAGCTTAAAATGTAAATTATTTTAGTTTTTACCAGGGCTGAAGTTATTTGTAGCAGCAGCAAGGCTGGCGTAAGAAAAAGCCTTCCATGACGACTTAGGCCCCGGCATACCGTCGATATCAACAACACGTCCCTCGGAGCAATAAAACTTGCCCAATTTCCTCCACAAGGTCTTTCTCGAACACTCGCAATTATTTGTCAGCAAAGGGATAATAGAGAATCTTTTTGCTGATTTCTTCTTGATGTTTTCAATCACACTCTTCCATTGCTTACCGTAAGAATCTCGGTTCCCTTTCGGGACAACAGTCGGTAGCTTATGTGGATCGTATGCAGAATTGCTGGTCCAAAGGCCGCTGACATCGGAATCTGACCCCCGGACGAGAATCTCCGATTCCCCTCTCAACAATGGATCATTTTTTACTTTTAATGATTCATTGCTCGCAAGAACCTCGGATTGTGATCCCTTTTCTGGGTTTATCTGTTCTACCATCTCTCTTTTATCTGCACAAAACAAGCAAGAAATGTATAAGATATCACCATTTAAACAGATCCAAATCCAAATCTTCGTATTTAAAACAACCCCATTTCACTAAAACATGAAAAATTTCCAGAAACAAAACAAATGAAAAAAAATATAAAAGAAAACCCTTAAAACCCAGAATGAGAAACAATTCTGAAATACCTATCACTGCCATTATTATCCAAATCGTTGCAAAGTGAAAGCCAACAATGAAAAATCAAAATTAAAATAGTGATTGAGATCGCTGTTCAAATTTTTGTTTTTCAAATAATCAAAAGAAATGAAGAAAAATTTGTACTTTCCAACCCAGATTTCTCATCACCCTTGAACTTGATAAGTTCTTGGATGATGAAAAGAAACAGGAAAATCCCCCCACAAAAACAAAACACAGGAAATCTCCTATATTTATGCAAAAGCTTTCTCATTTTTAATTTCTTAGGATAAATCATTAAAAATGTTTTAATGCAAAGTTTATCATGACCGTTAGGTTTTGCCCGTTTTGGCGCTTGGGATTTATCATTTTCTGCCGCAACTAACGCGGGTAAAAAAGGCGGGAAGAAATTAACGAAAAGACCAACCGTTGGTCATTTGTAAATTTCTTTGAGGGTATTTTGGAAGAAATAATCCTTACTTTTACGGATAATTATTTGATGTATCGTATATATTTGTAAAAAAAATTATAAATAAGTTTTTAAAACTATCATATACCTTTTAAGGTCTCAAACTTGTAAAATTTAAATTTTAAACTTTAAAACATATAATTTTCTTTGAATATGGTAAATTTTGCATGCAAGTGAAGTCATGTATTTGCATTTAGAAAAAAAAAAGTTAATTTCTTTCGACTCTCCATTTCCCTTCTCCAAATATATCATCTTTGAGAAGTTCTGTTTGATTTTTATATCCAGACGTTGTTGCTATTTTCACTGTGTGCGTTTTAGACTTTCTAACTGTTTCCCATTTTCTGGAAATCCTTCAAAATCATCTTTTGGTGCTGGATCAAGATATGCTGAATCGAATTCCATAGCTTATCCCAGAGATACAAGGAAAGAAGTGTTGCCAGAGACTTGGTATAATCAATTTATTGAGAAGTATAAACTTACAAGACCCTATAAGTTGTCTTTGGGGGACAGAGAGTCCGAAAATCACCATGTATCTTAAAACGCTCGAGAAACATAAGAGAAGACGAGTGACATTTCAGGATGACAGTATACAGAATATGGAAATTCTTGTCTAGATGGCAATACCTCGGCTGCTGAAGACACCCTTTTCTTCCCTGAAACAATGTTTACGATGAACTGTGTACCTGATAGTCCCTTCCCTCCAACAACCAGATTGCGGGATAAGAAGGTAATAGAGTTCTATGGAGTTCTGGGTACTCTACCACAAGTTTCAACCCGAAGTCCTATTATGATGGAGCGGCTTGGTATAAGATACGAGGTACCTTAATATGGAACAAGGTGCATCACAGATTTCTAGAAAAGGTCATAGCCCGGTTACTGACTGGTGTTGGATTTGAAGGTGCTACAGAAGCTCCAGTGGAAGTCTTCTCTCGGTTTCTCAGCTGTCATATTACTAAACTTGGCTGTAATCTAAAAGTTCTTACTGATAATTACAGAAAACAATGTTCCGCCATTAAACTAATCAGGACGTTCCACTTCACTATACTGCTTTGAACTTTCCAAAACTGTGCAGCAATTGGTTTGTGGTGTTATGGATGAAAATTTAGAAGAGATGATCCTTAATTTAGCTTAACGTTTCAGCAGCAGCAGCAGTTGGAAAGAATGCTTAGGCCGCATCCATCCACCCCTCGTCCTGTTATGAATATGGCGGATAAAGATCGACCTTTACTGCAAGTTAAGCTTGAGAACCCATCGGAGCTGCCCACGGATAACAATGCATTTAATCCTCCTATCAATGCCCGACATCAGCACATGCAGTTCCATCAGCAGCAACTCGCTGCAATCCAACAATCAATTCAGGCAGTTGATGCCTCCACAAAATCCTCAAACACCGTAAGAAAAGCTCGGATGGAGCATTTCATTTTTATTTAAAAGATGTTCAACTCAATAATATGCCAGATTCTAACATCTTGTATACATGGGCATTGTTAGAGCTCCACCAGTGAAGGTCGAAGGGTTTTCGGAATTAATGGGTGGGGACACCCATAAGAGGATCCAGAATTTATTTGTGCAATATTTTTACTGTGTTTCCCTACCCAAAAAATAGTTATTTGGATGATTTGTTTGAGAATGAAATGAAATATAATTTATATTGGTTCATGTTTACATGAATAGACAAAAAATAAAATAAAATAAAATAAGACGAGCAGACATGCTTTACAAAATTACAATTCTTTTTTATAGAGAGGAATGATTTGTCACAACTCACAATCAAAATTCTTTTTATTGCAAGACCTAAAACACAATTTGCAACAAAAAGATTGGTATGGTCAACCTTAAAACACTTTTCACAGATTTTCATCGTTATGTATTCCTACTTCAATGGCATTATCACTGTACACAACCTATAACCTAAATATCAGAATCATGTTTTTTTTTTGGAGAATTGAAATCAAGGTTTTATCAGTGAGTACCCATGGTGCCAACAATGACAAGGTTCAGCACGGTGTTTTCCAACTGATATGATTGCAGTAGGCTCTTTGTAGCTCTTGTGGATTTCTGCAGCAAAGAAATTAAAGCAGTGTAATTGATCAAGACAAAGGAAACAAACATCGTTGAAGATTATCTAGTTATCTGCAGAGCACGATATCTGATTAGCCAACCAGCTTGTGTAGGGTAGCAAAGTTATGGCTTACTGTTGTCCTCAGTAAATGCTTGCTTCTTTCATATCCTTGGATGGATTACTATGTGAGCAAAGAAAAAGAAGTTACTAAAACTCCTTTCTTGATTTAAAAAATGAGAGCAAATGTCTCCCCAATTGATTAGGACAAGAAAATTAAGTGATTGAACATGTCATTTCTTCCCTAACTTTGTTAAGCTATAGTGGATTAGCAGATAAGACTTTGTCAAGCTCCTATCTGCAAATTCAAGAAAATTCCCACACAAAACCGGACGAATAGATGAAGATGAGAAGAGAAAATAGAGAAATTTTAGATGAGAAGAAGAAGACAACTCATTTCATAACAGAATGCCCTTTTCGGCTACAGTGCAGGATAATATAACCCTAATTCCCCTCAGCAGCATGAAACGCTACGTTTCATTAAACTCCCCAACAGTCAAAATAAAAGAAAACAGAAAATAAAACTAACGGCAAATAAAATTCAAATTAGGAGCCTGACAATACTCCCTCCCTGAAAACCATCCTTGTCCTCAAGGATTAAAGTTCGGAAATTGTTGTTGCAATAGATGTAGCACCTCCCAAGTCGAAACAGCTTGCAATCAGGATCTAACTTCAGCTTCCTTCTCAAGTCATCCATGGAAAGAACTCCTTTGTTGGACAGTAGCATCTGTTAACTCTTTCCATTTAAGAACCAGGAGATGAATGTATTGCATCCATGGGTGAACAGTAATGATAATGTTTGCCTTATACTCCATTAGACCTGCCTTTATCTCCTTGGCATAGTAGGAAGAAATGGCAGCAAAGTAGTTGTTGTGTATCCATCTAGAACATGTGTTCTTAAAGGCAATTTTCCAAAGTTGTACATGTTTCACCATGAACTTGCAGGACCTTTTCATGTCGTTAAATGGCCACCCTATGTATTCTTTCCACACATCTTTCATCACTTGCCCTTTAGAAACATTCTCATCCACACCAACAACTTTAACATTGCTCTCCTTGCCAACTATAAACTGCATTACACGCCTCCTGGCTCTAGTATGCCTTCCTTGTCTTATAATTTTGAAAGTTTTTTCTGTTGGCCTAAAAAAAATAAAATGAGACCCCTGCACCTTCAGATTTTGCAATTGTTGCGGGGCTATCAATTCATTAGTCACTTCCATTCCCTCATAATATTTGAACAGCACAATCATATGAAATTTACACCCAAATAAAATTTCATCGTTGCTAATAAATATACCATGGTTCCCATCAACAATAAAAAATAACAAACTCCCTTCTGCAGACACTAAGTCGTCGTTGTCCCAATATTGTAAATAATATGTTCTAAACTGCACTGAAATAATGTTGATGCAGATATCATTTGCAAGATGATGTTGCATTATAATATTGATACTCCTTCTCGGGGCAACAAATTTACCCGAGTAGTTTTGATTCACCATCACCAAAAGCCTAAATTTATAAGGATCCTTCACTTCCACAGCCTCCTTGCTATAAATTCTTGGCAATAAAATATCATTAAAATTTATAACCATACCTGTACCTCCATGTGATGATGAAATCTTATAGCTTCTAATGACAATCGGAGAAATTTGGTTAATCCCTTGGTTCATATTTCTCAAAAACCTTTGTATTTCGGCATTGACAACCAAAACTACAACTCTCGGAACTGGAATTATCAACAGTCCTTGTTTTTCTTCAGTAAAATCTGGCCATTTTGTATCATTGACCCCTTCTCGTGTAGACTCACTGTACTTTGGTCCTTCCTGCAACTCACTAGATGGGTCATTGGGCATCTGAGAAGGACGTTCTTCTATAATTGTTGCTGGAAACGCTGAACCTCCATAATGGATCTGTGAGGTTTCTTGAGAGGTTGTCAGTCCCGCTCCCAATATTCCAAGCGCGTGTAAAGGATCCATCGTTTCTGCCGTGCGCTTTCCCAAAGCCCTTTCGATAATCACTTGTAGATCTGCCATCATCGAAAGCCTCATATCCTTAATCTTGGTGTCGAGCATGGCCTCCATGTCCGATTGCAGTTCCTTCAGTTTATTATCTAAGGAACCTTCGATTCTTGCTACATCTGTCCGTAGACTAGCGATCTCTGCTTGCGTAGCTTGTGCTCGAGTCATGGTCGCTGGAACAAGCTGGCTCTGATGCCTTTGTCAAGCTCCTATCTGCAAATTCAAGAAAATTCCCACACAAAACCGGACGAATAGATGAAGATGAGAAGAGAAAATAGAGAAATTTTAGATGAGAAGAAGAAGACAACTCATTTCATAACAGAATGCCCTTTTCGGCTACAGTGCAGGATAATATAACCCTAATTCCCCTCAGCAGCATGAAACGCTACGTTTCATTAAACTCCCCAACAGTCAAAATAAAAGAAAACAGAAAATAAAACTAACGGCAAATAAAATTCAAATTAGGAGCCTGACAGACTTCAATATCAAGGTCAAGTGCATGTCAGCATTCGGCTGGAAAAAGAAACTCTAGGCAACAAAAATAACTCCCATCAATGGTATGAATCATTTGTGCCCAATTTCCTTTGGACGTTTACCCGAAAGGGTTTCTAAATCAGTAAACCATAATAAACACAATTTTTTATTACCACTAAATATGCTTGAGAAGTATCCTTCCCAACAAAAATCATCCAGGGTAAATCATGAAAAATATTTTGGAAAAAAACTGTGTAACTTGTTAACAGTAAATTAATTTAAGCACAAATCCTGATGTGCATGAATGACATATACAAGATACCATGTTTTATTTAGCACTTCATTTCTGCTATTTTGGGTGAATAAATGCGAAGAACATGATTAATAGAGGGCTCAAAAAACACTAGTATTTGAACAAATATGACAAAAGAAGATGTGTACTCGCCTCTTCATTGTCAGTTGGAGTGGTTCACTTGATTAGAGGACTCCACCACTATCAATGACCAGAAATTTGAAACGTGTGTGCTTTTCACGGAAAAATTGCTCCCTTGATGCCAGCCTAGCGGAAATTCTTCAATTGAAGCAAGTACCACTGGTTTAAAGTTTTGAGCCGGCATGCCAAAAGGAATGCAGTTTGCAATCTGTACATCACTAGTGCCCATCCAGAACGAAGAGCAAAGCAAGGGCCTCCTTTTCAGTAACAAAAAGGAAAGAATACCAAAGATAAAATACAAAGAATCTACGCTCCTTCAATTCCTTCAATTAACATTGAATATGTATTAGGGTTGAGCCGGCAGCCCATTTTTTCCATGATGCTCAAGAGATCAGTGCATCTATCAGCTAGGCCTTTTTTCAGCAAGCCATCAATAAGAATCTTCCAAGCTACTTCATCACAATTATAACCACAATGAAGCAAGTCACCAAATATTGTCTCAGCCTTATCCTTATCCCCTTGATCGTATCGTCCACAAATCAGCTGCCTATA